>CM076728.1:5643570-5878570 GCA_038501795.1 Pseudopleuronectes americanus | reverse complement strand
ACCGTCTTGCCAAATTAGTGTGTTCACCCGGAAAAAGGGCTTCATTGAGAACTTGTCCGATAAGTCACTCGATTTTTCAGAGATTTTTATCTGGATCTGCACCAAACCACACACACTCATAAATATCAGTCCCCTAAACATGCCAGATTTTTTTTTGCAATATCTATGAATTATTCTCTAGGAGATCGACAAAAAAACCTATCTCTCAATGATAAAGTTAGTAAAATCACCCTTCCTGGTTCCGCCCCCTGATCTGTATCTGTACCAGAATTTAATTGGCTCTTTCCTGACTCATTCCACATCCTTCCACTAAGTTTCATGGTAATCTGACCAGTAGTTTACACACAGTCCTGCTAACTACTGACAAACAAATTCATTCAGACGAAAAACATAACCTCTTTGGTGGAGTTAACTAGACAAGCAAGACAAATATTCACACACTTCTTTCAACCCTCCTCCTACATCCAACTCTTTTCTGATTAAAAACGTTTAACCCACTCTCATATTACTGTTTTACCAATAATGTACTGATATATTCAAGTCAAAAATCATAGAGGGAAACCTGACTCAAATAGGCTGTCAAATCAAATCATCTTATCATCCAATGGCCTTGTCACCCAGATATTGCCATCCTGAAATTAATTCATTTAAAATGACATATTCATCGAAGTCCTACAGAGCATGAATGCTTTTATTATATTGGTTTTCTTATATATTACTTTTCATTTAATTAAATGTTTCTACCGAACTTTGCAGTAAAAGTCAGCTTCATGCTCTCACCCACATATTCCCAGTTCAACCCCAGTGTCCTGCTGTGTTGTATGTGGCTCTGATTGTAATGACTCCACACCCGACTGTACCTTCCTGAGCGTTAAGCCCTGTCCGTTCTGACTTGATGTCCTGTCTGTCTTTGCTACAGTAGCGTGGCTGAGAAGGAGCCCATCAACAAGATGTCCCTCCACAACCTGGCCACCGTGTTCGGCCCCACTCTGCTCAGGCCCTCAGAGGCTGAAATCGCTAAGGGACAGCACATCACCACCGCCTCTGACATCTGGTCACATGACGTCATGGCACAGGTACCTACACACAAACCCACCTCAGACCGGGTATTAACATCCATCCTCAGAGATCCTGACAAATGGCCGCTGCTTAGCACAGGTCTGAATCCATTCGAAAGAGTCCTGAGATCTGATCACTCAAACTACACTCAGATGTGGTCACATTCTTTTCACTGAGTGAACTTGAATTCGTGCTGGACCACATCTGAAGGATCAGCTGCTCACTGCCTTTTCACAATAAATCCTCTTTTTTTTACGCTCCTCCTCATAGAAGGAAATTATGTACCTGATTATTTGCATACAGGGCGGGGAAGTAAGTTCCACATGTTATGACAGGAGACACTTTCAGGACGTTCTTTAATTCCAAGTGGGAACACATGTTCTTAACGTTGACCTCTAGAGAGCAGATCTCTCAGGAAGGATGTTTTAAACCTCTCAATGTGAATATACACATTGAAACACTCTTTCTGTTGCTCTCTTTAGTTTAGTTTCACTATAAGTCTTCATGATACTCACTAGGAGTGTACCCAGTCGACTGGTGCGTATTTTTCCTCTGTTGCGTCGTGTGTTTTCCAGATACATTTTTTACTCCCACGTCGCTGAGTGACCCCTGTCACTGGCCTCTGTTCTCCCAGCTGTATTTAGGCTGAGTATCATCCATTCATCTCTACTGTGGGATGAGCTTCCTGTGCACAAATGTCTTTTCTTGGCTGAATAAACAATATCCATCATAAATCATCATAAATGGGGCAGCGAGCACATGTAGGAGGCCCTGCAGCCAATTATAGGGAAGCTGAGTGTTTGTAATGCAGCTTTTCGATTGTAAATATTTATTGTGTAAGTATACAGAATGTCAAACACAAAGATGCTTCCGCTCACAGATCCTGCATATAATATCAAAGTGTGTATTTACCCCCATTCCAAAAAACACCCAAGCAATTAAATTAAGCTCCACTGACTCACAGAAGACACTTCCTGAGAGGCAAAATGCTTTTGGTAAATTAAATTCTTCACTTGAAAACTTATTTTCCAGGTAAGCTGTCACAGAATTAAACAAACAGTGAATTAAATTAAACTTTCCAGACATATGTCAGTCTGATGAGACTGATTAATGGGGAGATTAAAGGACTAAAGTGCAGCGCAGCAAGGGAGCAGCATTAGACTGATCATACATTTTCATCAAGAGGATGTCTAGACGTACAACAACATTATGAAATGTGATTTCTCTGCCTGGAGTTCACTGACTGCCAGAACTTTACTAGATTAGTGGCACTGATGTGAGGGGCAAGCCTTTTCCATTGGAGATGTAAGAACATGAACCAAGTGAACAAAGGCAACACACAGTCTGACAACAGAGCAAAAACTCATCATATATCCTGAATTATATGGTATATAATAATAATAGTAATAATAATAATGATTATAGATAATAATAAGCTTTATTTTCTAGTGCTTTCGAAAATTTCATAAGTGACAAGTTGCTAAAAAAAGTGCAAAAATATCAAATCATAGAAAAGCCAGATCATACATAAAACTGATCAATAGAATCTTAATATGAATTCTGTTCAGTGGTCCAACATCAAAGCAGCCTGCTCACTACTTGGATATAAACTTTTATTTAAATGGTCACAAATCCAGATTTATCAGTATTTAGATATAAATAATGACAGTTAATAATATTGTTATTATTTAAACTTCACAAAAAGAGAAGGTATACGTTTTTTAAGAGAATAAAGTTATGAGGAAACTGATGTTGCTGATTTAATTATTTACTAATAATCACTTTAACCAGTCATAAAAAGTGTTTTATAATAAGATTAAATAACTGTTAATGCCTAAGAGGTACTTATATTGAATAGAAGAACTAGATATATGACAGTTGATGGAATAGATCAGCAACTGCAGCAGTGGCTATGATACAAACACCTCATGGAGCTGATCAATGTTAAAGTTCAAACCTCTGTTCTTGATTTATCCACTTTGCAATAAATCTTACTGTTTATTTAATGTATTTCAATTCCACACACACTTCCCAAGGACAACATGATATACAGTAGACATCCATTTCAGATGAATGTTGACAATTTTCTTCAGTTGGAGTCATCTATTGAAAGTACATCCATGGGTTTGTTGCAAACAGGAGCTGCTCATGGCTGAATTGGGTGTGATGCAGTTTCCTCAATTTAATTTGACTTCCTGTGAGGAGGCTGTCAGACTGTGAAACCCTTTGTATTACATGAAGAAGTATAGATTTCAACCAAAAAGATACAATATTATAAAACGAGCTTCCTCTCCTCTCCTCTCAGGTCCAGGTGTTGCTCTACTACCTGCAGCATCCTCCCATCTCCTTCGCCGAACTGAAGCGCAACACGCTCTACTTCTCCACTGACGTTTAAAACCCCCCCACCCACCCACCTTCCTCAGGGTGCCACCTGCAGGTGAAAGAAGATTCCATCCTGCCACTCGGTCCTCTCCTCCCAGAAGGCAGCTCATCTCAACTGTACAGCCCCCTCCCTTTCCATGCACACATACACACACACACACAAACATCTCCTTTTCACGCCTCCAAACCAACCGTCCGTCCCCCCCCCACCCCCTGCCCTGAAGAGATGGAGCCAAACCTGAACGGAGGTGGTGAAGGAGATTTCCTAGTCGTCCAGTAGTCATGCGTCATGTCCTGTTTGTGATGTGAGGAGAGCAGAGCCAGCCCACGCCTCCCAGCGAAGACAACAAGGCATTCTGGGAGATCAGTGAGGGAAAGGATGAGGGGGGTCCAGATGCCGTGCCATGGTGGCGTGTGCTGTGGTGCCACCTAATGAGCCCTTTCCAGACTATCAGTAGTTGTATGTTCTCAGAAACCAGTCGACTCAGTCTCCAGCTGTTTTTTCGTTTCTCCCTGATCAGAGGCATTCCAGAAAAAACACGTTTTATATTTCCATTCAACAGCTGATTTCGTTCACTTTTTCTGTCTTTGTGCATGTGGTGGAGGACACTCGGGGATGTGTGAGTGACAATGTGGAGGTGTTTGAGTGACTGAGTGTGTTTAAGGGACTATAGAAGAACTTGTGAGGTTTCAAAGAGGCTGGGAAGTCATCCTAAGAAATGGCTGGCGACGTGTCTCTCTCTGTACTGACAGACAGGAGAGAATGTGTCCCGTCCCCCCCCAGTGAGTCTTGGCTGGAATTAGCCCTATTTATTTTAAATATATATAATATGTGTGCCTGTACAGTTCTGTGCAACTAGAGAAATGCTCTAAGGAGTCAGTTTTTTGAAGTTTATTCAGGTAGTGATGTTATTTTTAGTCCCATTTCCTCACTCACCATGTCCATGGTTGGTAAGCTGTGCAGAAAAGGTCACCAGGCCGTCTGCCGATTCATTTCAGATCACTCAGTAGAGAGAGACAAGCCCCTCCTTCGCATGAGGGTTGTTGAAAGAAAAAAAACCCACAGAGAACAGACTTTTTTTTTCTTGTTGTTGCATTGCAAGCCTGTTCCAAGTTTCTTACTGCACTGGTATAATCTATAGGATGATTTGTGTAGTTGCCCTCATTGCATGTTCAGCTTGTCAATCAAACCAGGCCGGGTAACACCAAGGTTAGGTGGTCTCTGCAGGGCCCATGCTACGACTGGTCCATCACTGCTCTGTACAAATCTTTCTGCTATCAAGCCTGCGACATATCTTCAAATACTGTAAGCACTGCTAGATGAGTACTATTTGATATTTTTAATATAAGATGAAAATGAAATAAAAAATGTTGTATTTTACTTCTTTTGAGAAGAATTTCAATATACTGTACTATTGAGGCTAAATGTCAATGTGAACTTTCCCCCCCTTTTTTAGTAAAATAAAAGCTCCCAAAACACTCTCAGTTTGTCTGTTTGTGCCTGAAGAGTCGAGAAAGACTATATCACATTACATAAACATCATGTTTCAGCTTACTATATGGTACATGTAATAATTATAACCCTGACTGTTCAATCCCCGATATAAGAAAAAAGCCTACATTTACAAATTTAGATTCATATACTTTTACAGTATATCATTTTAAGCTTTTGAGAATCTTATTTATATATTTGAGAATTGTGACTTCCACAGTTATTTCTATACTTTTTATTCATTGTAAATAAAATTGATTATATATATTGGTTTAAGATTTTAAATCTGGACATACAGCGCCACCTAATGGTCACTTAAAAAAAAATCAAAGTCAACCCAAATGAATGGCACTCAGTAGAACACATTTCTCCACCGAGGCCCAAGTGTCCTAGCCTGACGTTGTCATACTCACAATTCTAGTCAGAATGTGAGTCTGAGACCGCTCCATTGGGCTGTGATTATGGGGCGTGTTTCAACCGAACCAGGAAATATAATTCCTCTTCGCTCAATTGGATAGACCTACAACCAATCAGAGCAACGTAGTATGTGACGTATGTTAAGCGAATCATTGTGAGTTATTTACTAATGCCGGGTTCACACCTGACGCTGAAGCGCAGCGCCAAGCCTTAAATAACAGCTGGCTCCCATCCACTCCCATGTTAAACCTTTGTGCGGGTCACACCGGAGGCTGAAGCGCCGCTCTGCACCGAGGCTGCCTCGCTCCGTGCAGCGATCGTTTCGGCGTCGAGTCTATTTTTTCCGCTTGACGCGAGCGTATCGCGACAGGAAACACACTGAAATTAATTTAAATACTTTGAAGTCCCCTTCTGTTTTCCTGGAGTTTTACCAATGACATTATTAAATGTCTCCCTCTGCCCATCCACTACAGCCACACAAGCAGTGATAAAGATAAAAAGAGAGAGGGGGGGGGGTATTCTCCACATAGGCTTGAGTGGAGAATACGTAATTTACCCTCCACACCCGACATTTAACGGAGCAAACAGCGGAGAAGTTCTTCAACATGGATGACATTAAATTAATAATTGAAGTGGAGAAGTGCAGTGAGTTGTATGATCCTCGGAACATGTTGTATAAAGACAACACCAAGAGAGACAAATGTTGGGACGCTGTTGCTTAATGTTGGAGCAACAAGTAAGTATACCGGTATGCTTGAATACTACTGGATCAACCGGTGATATTATTAGCGCTGCCCGGCGGGTCAGCGTCGCTTCAGCGTCCGGTGTTTAACAGCCAAGCGCCGGCGCGATAGGGATTAGCGCGACGCGGCGCTTTGGCGTCGCCTCCGCGTTCTCTGTTCCTCTTTCAAAATGAATGCGCTGTCGATGTCTCCTAAAACAGACTCAAATACAGCATCTACACATCTCAGCTCTCCAGCGGTAGGCATTCTATCCAAGCCTACTTTGATGACGTGGTTGATTACGTTACTCTTGATCACCTGTCCATCATCGTATAAAGCCCGCCCTGAAGATTTGATTGGATCGAACAGCTTCTGTTCGAGCATAGTTTCTCCCCAACGGAGCGACTCCAGACCGAACTTCCCGAACAACAAATGTTGTGGGCGGGGCTAAGTTCGTCTGGCACCCAGGCTACAAGTGTCCATAAACTTTCTCCATCTACACCAAATTTCACACACTCATATATATCCCTGTATTCCCTTAATGTGCCTGACTTTTATCAAGAACCAATAATTGTTCCTTAGGAAATTATAGATTTTTTTTTATGAATTATCAAACAAAAATAATTTCCAGGAACCTCTCCCTGATGCATATCCATGACAAGATTAGATGAGTTATTTCTTGGCTCATGTTCCATAATTGTAGTTTCCTCAGCAGTTTAAAACTTTTTCCATGATCCTGCTGACAAACACACAATCCACCAAACAGGGGCGAAAAAAAAACAACCTGTTGGTTTGAGGGTTTTTATTATTGAATAAGATGGTGACTGGGACAAATTTCATCTATTCCCAAAAGCTTGTTTTATATAAAGAGCCAAATGATCTTGTGCTTTAGTGTCCACATTATATTAACTAATGTTGAGATATTCTTTATATAGCAGTGTAAGGTTTATATATGTAAAGTCTTCACAGATTTTGTAGGTGTAATGTTGATAATTTTATGACAATAAAAAGCTTTTAGCTCATTAGTTCATATTAGATTTTATATCGTTTTTCTTTTTTTTGGCGAGGAAAATAATTTGTGTTGACTGCACTGCATGTGTGTGTCCTGTGTGTATTATGCCAATTTCTCCCACATGCAACCATGGTTTACACACTTGAAGATGAGGTTGGATCTGTGCCTAGAATATATTTTTGTGTGATTATTTTGAGAAGTTCCGTTGTTGGCTGCGCTTCAAATATTTTCCCTGTACCCATGATGCACTGAGAGTCAACACATTAAAGTGACGGATGCCAGAGTTAACAAAAAAAAACATATTTAATATAAATATCCTGATGCGGATTAGTTACTGACAAATCATATCAACGTCATGACTCAAAGTAACAGTGACTTTCATTTAACATTTATACATTTTACCTCTAAAGCATTCAGCAGAGTTTCTTGATTTTCCATAACAAGTTGGTTTGTTTTGCTCAAACTTCCCATCAGACAAAAGTAGATGAAACACAGGAGGAAAAACAGAAGTCAGGTCTGTTTCAGTTCACGGTGGCGTCACTGTACAAACAGGAACCTGTGACTTCCTCCAAATAAATCAGTTGTGCCTCTGCAGAAATGCTCCATGGTAGATATTCACAGTGAGTCCCCACAGGCTCGTCCACATGTACAGATTCAGTTCCCACTGAGCCGCTCTTTAACGGCTCACCGCCAGTAATATTCAATGGCAGCGGAGAACGCAGCAAAGCCTCCACATCCCAGGGCCCCAGCTTTCAGACCAGCTGCAGAACAGAAGAAAAATACCCATTAGATGTAAAATACCTTTAATGTATAACATGAGAGGAAATGTATCAGGCTACGTACCACGGAATCCAATCGCTCCTCCTGTTACGCAACCGCTGTACACTGCGTTCTTCCAGTCAGATTTACCTCGGTGCTGCAATTCAAGAGCAGACACAAAAAAGAAATGGAAAAAGTGAGGAAAAAGTGAAGGTTTGTTTGTTTTGGAAATCTACATAGCGTTGTGCAGCAGTTTAACACCAGGGGGAGCTGTCACACCATTTTGAAAAAGCAGAGGAGCTCTACAATAACATCTGTCAGGAAATATGGAAGATGAGGTATTTCCTTAAATAGATGGTAATTATAGTACTTGTATAGCTTCAGTCCAAATACTGTCAGAGATATGTTGAAGTAACGCTGTGAAACCATACTATGATTATTCCTGTGCACTTACACAAACACATAAAACTGCTCTCCAGTCAGTCAGTCAACAATTATTAAATACAATTACTAACACCCCCACACAGACTCTCCATGAGTTTCATTCATCGTTGGTTCAACTTGGAAATTCTCTTCCATTTCTACATGTGTTTGCCATTTGTTGTGATGCTCACATTTCTTCTGTCGACATAATCAATGTTTCAGCTGTTTTGTGTTATTTTACACTGATGTAGACATTTGGTACTTTTAGAGCAGTGATGGAAACCCCCCCATCAAACTGAACACACCCAACTCATGTAGCTGTGTAAATGTAACAAAAAAATATCAGAGTTAAACAAAGTGTTTACATTCATTTTGAATTTGTTGTTTTGTTTTTACAAAGAACATGGGACATTATGAAGTATTCTTTATCTAATTTATTTCATTAATTTAAGCTCCTGCTAGATATTTAGTTATCAACCCTATTCATTTATTCTTTAATTTCTAAATCAGATTGCACAGATAACTGATGTGTAGTATCATATATACATGATTTTTTTAACCACATTCTAATGACAGTCTTTCATTTCAGTCCTGTTTATGAACTGTGTGTCTATATCCACCACATGATGAAGACGCCATGAGGAGCAGCCGGAGTTGGGACTTACTGATTCTATGACGCACTCTGTGCAGGAGAACATGGCGCCCACGATGGCAAAGTTCTTGGCATAGGACATGCCCCTGGAGCCCATGTCTTTGAGGACTTCTCGAGCTGTCGGAGTTCTCAGGGGGTCTTTAGGATCAAAGCCCACGTTGGTGTCGATGCCGGCAGTGAAAACACCAAAAGCTCCTCCGAGAACGAACCCTGTGGAGAGGACACACACCGACATGAGTGAGGTAATAAATAAAGCACAAACAAATCTGCAGACTTCAGGAAGACAAAACTTGTGTAGCTCAGTCAGACAACTAGTTAGAATGTTTACTGCATCAGTAGAACATGTAAGTGTTTGGCGTCTGGGCTCCGACTTAATGACTTCCCCCGATATGATTACGTAGATATGATGGGAGTGATGAGCAAATACTTAGAACCCCAGTCGGAGCCTACAGGTGGAGGCTGGGGTGGTGGAGGGGCTGAAGGAACTGGCAGCAATAGGGAGTGATGGGAAATGTTCTCTGCTTATATAGACGGCCTGATTGGGTGGATGTGTATTATAGATTGTGGAGAGGGAGGGATGTCACATGATGTATGTCACATGATGTATGTACACTACTCCACTATGACTATCAGAACGTTACTGCCTCTGAAGTCACTGGTCATGTTAGTGTGATGTGCAGGAGACATGATGGATAGTGTTGGCAGCTGATCGTTGATTATGATTATAAATTAGATTGTTTAGATAAACAGTATGTTCACTCACATAAACACTACTACTGACCAAACCTTCATTTCTGTCAGACTTTCTCTGATTGTATAAAAACTTCCACATTTATGTTAGACATAGTCTTTCCTCATGAATGTTGTAAATATTGTATTCTTGACGTGGTCTGTTATAGATCAAATCTATTGCAACATAACGGATCCCTAACTAGTAACTCTCTCTCTGAGGTTTAATTTGATGTTATCCCTATTAAAAGTTGTTTTGGGGATGTTTTCACTCACTGTAGTAAAGGGTTAAGGGAGTCTTGCCTTGTATAGATCGCTAATGCGGAGCTTTGAGCCCAGAGCCCAGAATCTATATATCAAATCCTGCATGATGTATACACATACCTGTACATTAAACACCTGTATATAAAGGGTCTAAGCAGCGGAGGGTGTATTTACCTCCCACACAGGCCAGCACGGACTTGAAGGCACAGCTCTCCATTCCTCTCTCGATCATCTTCTGCTCGTCGCTCTTCATCGGCACCGGCAGCCCCCCCATCACCCCGGGGCTCAGCTCCTTCAGCGGCCGCTTGTCCCCGATCAGGTGCTCCAGCATCAGGCTGTACTGGATGGTCTCCAGACCAGGAGCAGCCAGGGCCCGGCCCTTGCGGGTCGGAGGCAGCAGCGTCCGCGGCTCCCGTGGAGGCGGCCATGTTTCTCAATGACAGAGCCTCACGTAAATGTAGCCTACGTTACGACATGCGTCTGCAGATTCGTCACATTTCTAAAGCCTAAATACAGAAATAACCAAAATAGAAATAAATAGACATATACGAATGAACAGTAAAACTGGTAAATATATGTTTGAATTTTAATATTACTATTCTTATGTTCCAATGAAGCGTTATATTTAGATTATTGTCAGCACATTCGACACAAAGTGAACACGTGATTAAAACAGCCAGTGATCCGGACCCTCCACTAATGCGTGTGATTCAAACTTTAACTTGTTTTAACATTTGTACACTCCAGTTGTTGGTGATAATAACAATGACGGGGCTGATGAGGATAATAATAACAATAATAATAATAGTTATTCTACTACATCTAGATAATAACAACATTAATAATGATAAGAATAGTAACAGTGAGAACTTTGATGATAATAATATTTGTAATAATAATAATAATAACAACATTTGCAAGAATAACAACAATAATCATAATGGGGATGATACTTATAATAATGAGGAGAAAAATAACATAAATAATTACAATAATAATATTGATGATAATTATGTGAATAAGAATAAGAATACGAATAAGTAATGTGGTGTACATTTATGATTATTTATAAGTAAATCTAACAAATTATAACAAACCACTCTCAGTCGTGTAATGAATGCTACATTCATGCAGCTTAACTCGGTGTATATTTGTGGCAGATGTGTTACAGATGTGTTTCCATCCCGTTTAAATAAAGGGAACGACCATATATGACTAAAGATAGTCCTAAACTCCATGAACTCTCGTATGACTTTTTTAATACATATAAAAGGACTACGTTTCCCAGGATTCCCCTCGAGCACTGCGTCAAAACAGCTCGCTGCAGCGCGCGCTCCACCTACCGGCTCCAGCGCGGCACGAGCCGTTGGTGGTAGGAGTCGCGTGCGCGTGTCGGTGTCAGCAGCAGCAGCAGCAGCAGCAGCATCCCGATGAGAGGAGACACCGCGGACACAGCGGACAGGTGAGAGCCGCTGGTATCCTCCTCACACCGACACCTCACACCACTCGAGCCGCTGCGTCCATTTGTGTCCACCTCCCCGCCAGTGCGTCTCTACTGTGGGTTTTAAACGAAGTGACGCGTGTGTGTGTGTGTGTGTGAGAAAGAGTGGCGCGGGACGTGTTGTTGTGTTGTCGCCAAACCGATGACAGCACGTTTAGCCGACAGTAACAAGTCCCCCGCACGCGCGCTGTGCCTTTAATTTAATGACTAATCATTGAGGAGCGGACGTGTCTCTGTTTTTACCCTGAGGACGTGTTAACTTCATGTGTCACCGTGCGACTGAGATGTCAGGCGACATATTTCACATTTCACGTGGCTCCATCCTTGTTTTGTTTTTTTTCTCATTTAGCTAACGTTGCACCATTCCTATAGTAGTGAGTTCAAGAGGATCCCTGCTCTCCACCTGCTTCGGACACATCCCTGTCACTGGCGCACTTCTTACTGCACCATGTCATAAGTCAGATCCGACAGAGATGGTGTTTTCCTACCGAAGCTTTGTGTAACCTGTCACCTCTGATCGTTCTCCAGTGTAGAGGAAAATACTGCAACTCAGTCAAAGCTGTGTTCAGGATGTTTAAAAAATACTGAGTCTCCTAAGAGCAGCCATCCTTACAAAAAAACAAAAAGTATCTTAAATATACATTTTCTCGCCTTATATGGATGAGGAAGAGTTTATTATTTAATTATATGTTAAATGGTTTCCACTTATCTTAAATCCTAATCATTAATCTTCCATTAATCTCCATTCATATTGTCATTGGACTTTGCAGCCCAGCTATAAACTTCGGACTTAAATGTTATTTTATCTTTAAGGATGTCGATCAATAAAATGTTTAATCACCAGTCCTTATTGTGCCGTAGCTAAACTCTGTGTCACCTGCTGCTGACAGAAGCCTGTGCTGACAGATGGAGTTCTAACCGTATTTACCACATTAGCCCCACAGCTTTGGCTCCCTGTGTTTTTATGTGCATTTCACACTTTGCTGCTGTCAGCTTTGGCAGCAAAAAATGTGAAATCGGGAACCTTTCAGTGCACGGCAAGCGTTTCTTCCACCACAGACCCACCTCAGTGCGCTGCAAGTGGTTTTTCTTCACATGATCCCCTCGCCATTTGTTCCTCATTAGATCAGTGCCATGTGAAGCAGTGGAACAAAGTGTTGCTGTGTTAGTTATCAGTAGAGGTTTGTTCTCTGTGTCTTAAATAGGTTTGAAAATGCTTCAATATGGCAAACTAGCATCCTGACTAAGCTACTGTGTGTCGTTCTTTTCTTACCATAAAATCTTTACTTATATACTGAAAAAAGTGAAGTCAGGGGAGAAATTACTTAATTTTTGAACACATGCAATCAGTGTTTCAGAAAAACTCGCTTGAATAATAAACCGTAACTATTTTGGCCATGTATCGCTCTGGCTCATAATTGGATGTGACAAAAGGGAAAATCTTTAAAAATAATCTAATTGCAGAGCTAATGTTGTGTTTAGAGGAGAAACCAGAGTTTCAGTGGTACACGGTTCCTTCCTGAAAAAGCCAATGTGCAACAAATGACAGCTTTCACTTTCTTCTGATCCCTTTGATTATACCAGTATGGTTCAAATAGGAGCAGTGCACCAGTCATTTATGATGCAGTCAATGTGCATGTCGTTTGGAGGTAATTACAGCCTTTGTTTTTTCCTCATGGTTAAACTCAGGCCTCTGTGCTCTGTGCGGGACATGCTGTGCTGCACAGTTCCACATTTGGTGCTGGATATCCGGAACCAATCGGATTGCCAAATTTACAATTAGTCTGTTAAGCCGTTTCTAGATATGATCTCAGGAGAATGTCCAACATGAACAACGAAGCAGGAAGTTCCCCGTTCAGATCTATTCACAACAAGACAAAACATATCCTGAGTGTTCAGGTGAGGGGGGGTGCAGATTGCAGGAAGCAGGACATGTTGTATTAATTCCAATGGAGACATCAGTTGTTCTGGTTGACAGCACATCAGCACCAGGGTAAGCCCATATCGCCTAAAGCTCCCTTGACAGCGTGTCGGTGTCTTCTACATCAATGCCACTGCTTTTCCATCCTGAGATATTTGTATTTCCTCTGTTTTTTTTAATGTTGCTTATTTAATGGTTCTCTTGTATGTTAGAAACGTCATTAACACTCGCTCACTGTGATTGACTGGGTTCTGGTTGGAGAAACTCTCAATTGGACATTTGCATTCTCACATACTCTGCAGCCCCTCTGCATAATTTCAGGAGATTATCCAGAGTTCAGTGCTTGACTCTTAGAACAGCCTCAGAGTTTATTATTGATTACTTGGGTTGTTTGTTAGCCACTGATTGGAGGAACACACACAAACAATCACTCTTACCTGGAGTCACACTGTATGTCCTTGTGTAGCCCGGAGCACCCAATCTCCTTTTCTTTTTTTTTCTTCCCTATAGCTGCGTTCATCCTCTGTTCAACTCATTATCCAGGCAGTTAGTCATTGGCTTTCATAACGGTGTTATGTGGGGAGAACCCCTGGCTTGTTGTACAGTGGTGGTATGGCTTGTTTTTTCCTGACAGGAAGTGATAACTGGTGATCCTCCTGAGAGCTGAACAATTTAAATGTATGTGAACGTGACATTCAAAGGACAATTCTCTTCTCAGTCCCTCACACTCAGGTATAAGCCCTCTAAGTGTCGGTGTACTAGATTTACTTACGGTAACTACATCACTTAGGGACACTTAGGGATGTCCTTCATCCGCTGCTATAGCGGATATATGAAATGACTCAGGGTGGGGGGTGGGGTAACATTAGGAATGACCTTATCCAGCTGTGGGAGGAGCGGTGAAAGACTGTACTGCAGGGATGTGGTGTTTTGCTCTATGACTTCACATTTGCTGATGCTGAATTCACTGCCTAGTAATTCCACTACTCTATGGAAGGAGGTTACATTATAATAAGGCCCTGCAAGACCTGAGTCTGGGTTTGATTATGTAACACTCAGCAGTTCTCCTGAGCTTGATCCTGTCGGTGCTGAATTCATCAGGATCATTAGTTGCTGTGTAGTGACAGCCGTTAATGACCTGTCAGTCAATGTAGATGGACTGCAACCTATCCAGGGTGTACCCGCCTCTGGTCCAATGTCAGCTGGGATTGACTCCACCTCCTTGCATGACCCACAAAGGATAAACGTTATAGATAATGGATGGATTTACAAATAGTCTCATTTATAAAGAAGTTAAATTATCCAATTTAATCCTGAGTAATGATAAGCAGTATCTTTGTTGATTAGAAAAATGCGATTGAAATGAATCTCTTAACAAATTCCAGACTTGATAGATCATTTCCTGCTGGCTGGCTCAGAGTAGTGCAGTTTTGGAAGCTGGTGCTTCTAGTTTTCAAGGAAAACATCAGGTTAAGCAATTGGGTCACTCCCTGTCTAATCATCACACTTTTTAGGCCACACAGTCACAGATAACAATGCCCTAAGTTCAAACTTCTATCTATCTCCCTTAATAAGGATCTCAGTTCAATAGGTTTCTTATATGACCAAATCATAATGAAAAGTTCACGTGACCCCAGTAGGAACTAACTGTCAATCCAAGATGCTGCTTAATGTTCAAGTTCAGCGTTTTCCTTACCGTTTCATCAACAGGACCCTCATCCTCTAAGAAAACACATATATTAAAGAGTTTATAAAACAAAATATTGAATTCATGTTATTTACCTTATTTATTCTTTTTTTAAACTCTGTTTGAGAGTCTCTGATGCATTTAGCGTTCATTTACAGTACAGTGGGAACTTAGAAGACAGACTTGTTATCTTTCCCCAGGAGGCGAGGCCTGGTCTGCATACAGATGGAGTGGCATGTCATTTACTGCAGAGGAGGAGGCTTTAATTGAGGAGATAAGGGGAAATGAACTGATTACCGCTGGAATGAGAACTGGTGTGAGCTTTACCCACGCCTTTATCTCATCTCCTACACGTTGTCTTATTGAACAGATTTAGCACTTACTACTTACTTCTAGCTCTCCATTGTACTGAAGCTTCAGTGGTGTACCCCAGATGCAAGTCACTTTAGATAAAAGTATGTCCCAAATTATATATTTATGTTATAAATATAAATAGAAGTGTCCTTATTTCTGACAGAATGTGAAGCTGCTCAGCTAACTGGTTGTAGCTAAATTCTGTGTGATATTTAAACTAAATATAAACTCAGTACTGCCAGAGGCCAGGGTGGCTTCTTGTCTCCACATCTACCAGAGACCTGTGGAGAAAAGTGCAGTGCAGTGGCACGACATTGCTTTCTGTCTGCGAGGTGTTTAAGTTGGCTGTGAAGGAAGGCAGCTCCAAGCATCGTCTTCCTGTGGCTCTGCTTTTAATTCAAACACCGTCCAGGAAATGGACCACATACTTGACAAGCATCACAATCTAACCCACTAGCTTCGAGGAATGCTGCTGCTTCTCTAAATGGGTCATCTGGGCCCACTTCTGAAGCAAAGCTGAGATGTGATCACACTTCTCTTTTGCCTCCTCCTCCGCAGCCTGTGAGCAACAGCGACAACCTGCAGGGAAGTGTGATGGGCGAGTCGAGAATAAGTAGATGATGTGATATCTTTATTATCATCCCTTCCAGGTGAACAGGACAAGCGGGTTTACAGCTGTGACGTTTGGCATGTGTGGGGAGTGTGGTTTAAGTATTTGCTCGGTAGCTGAAAGCTGTTTGACCCATTGTAATCTCCTCTGGTCTCTCTTCACACAAGTGAAACACACCCACAGTGCACATCAGGTGGTTATTATGCCACAAGTCTGTTGCAAACTCAGAGGACGCAGGGAGGGGAAAGCTCCTCCTGGGTTGGACAGTAAATTCTACTCAATGGCTCTTATACTAAAATGTTCCGTTGTGGAAAAACACTGAGCTCTGTTGTCTTTTTGTATCCCCTCACGGTTCTCATGGATGCTATGCTAGTGTTTCTATGGAATCCGCCCACTCATACCAGACAGGAAAGCAGCTGAGGACTCTGCAACGTGGCTCTGACTGCCTGTTTATTAGACAAGAACTTTGACACCATCCAAGCAGGAAGTTGGTCTCTCGAGGGAGCGCAGCTCTGAGAAAGATGAAACGCAGGAGGAAGTAGATGAAATATGCATGAAGACTGTATCCATATACTACTTTAGGTCTGGTGAAAACAGAATAGCGATTTTTTTATAGGGAGTAAGGAATGTCTCTGTCTGCAATAAGTACATTAATCATTATCACAAGTTTTTTTTTAATCTTATTTATATGCATTAAGTTGAGCAATTTCACACATATATCACCAATAGAAGAAAAGATAACACATATCCTGATATTTTATACATTTTTGTATCACTGTTTAAGGTTTGTGCATTGGTCTGTAAGCCGAGAATGTGGACTTTTAAAAGTTTAATTCAAGTACACAATATAATGAAAATAGATGTTAATATTGTGTCAATAGTCAGATGTTAATTGTGAACTTTGTATTCCTTCTCCTGCCTCTTGGCCATGATACATCAGATTTAATGAACATAGCTAACACTTGTTTTTTTAAAGCTTGGTAAGGAGGATTTTTCCTGTGATCTTTCTTCATAAATTATAAAATCAGTCTTGAAGGCTTGTTAGGGCTGTTGATTGACTCTTTCCAGCAATATTTAAAAGCAGTGGCACTGTGTACAGAGGCAGTTAGCATGAGAGCTTATAGCGTCAAACAAGATGTAAGTGCAAACCTACATAGTTCAGCCCTTTTGAGGTACGGAGTCTTGGCCGGATGTTCAGGTTCTTTATTCCCAGGAGTCTGAACACTTTAATAGTGTTTTTACAGTTATTCTCGTTTGTTTAGCATATTTGTTGTGATCAAAACTGTTGTTTGCTGCTGTGACTGCAGAAAATGGCACACATTTACAGCTGCTTTGTTAGTTATTCTGTTTGTGTTTGTGTGTGTGGGGTGTGTGTGTGTGGGGGGGGTGTTGACATCCGTTTGACTGTTAGACCTTTGGGATTAAAACGGAGAATACATACATCGGCCTTTAAGGGTATTTTGGAAAAGTGAGGACATTCTGGCCCTCACAACCTCAAAGGGCTTTTCGAGGGTTAAGACTTGGTTTAAGGGTTCAGGTTAGGGTTGGTTTTAGGTTAGATTAGATATGGGCCCATGGAATACACTATGTCAATGAGTGTCTGTATTAACCTGACATGACAAAATGTGGCCATGCAGAAACGTACAAAAGCAAGTGAGGCAGTTTTGAGGCCTTCGGCATGTACAGATCTTGTCACATACATGCAAGAGGATCAAAATGAAGGCCCACTACACAAATGTGAGTTGTCAAGCAAAGAGTGCTGAAAAAATGGAGGTTTGAAGCAGGGAAAGGGGGTGTGGCTCCTTATCTACCCCTTTGGCCTACATTTAGACAGTATTTTGTTTAACTCATGTATTGTTGCATCCCAGTTCAATCAATCCTGTCCACTGTAAGACAATAGGCAAAACTACTGACCATCTTATGATTTGATTAACGTAGTATAGACAACTGAGAACTCATGGTTCATGGAACAAGTTCATGGACATTGTGTCTAGTGTGATCCTACGCTCTCTAGCTTTATGGGAAACAAGCCTGTAGTTTCCTTGATGCAGCTTTTAGGGAAGAGGGTTTGCGTCTTGTTGTGGACGAGTTTCAGGTCCCTCCAGACTAAAGGGGGAACCCAGAAGGAGAACAGAGACCGTCTCACAGCACGAGATGCAGACTAATCCAACCATCTTCCTGTTTCTCTTCAGCTGAGATAATGAGTTTTCACACTCTACTTTCTTAGACCCAGGTGTTGTACAGATGCGTCAGAGCTGCCAACGTGGTGAAGCACAATTACACACCCATTTAAGCACACATGTTTCTCTCACTTTCTACTGCAATACTACTCATATAGTAACAGAAATCTATTCTGGCTCTATTGACTGGGGATGGTCACATGTTCAGCTGTTATTGTGGCCATGAGATCAGTAACAGTAGCAACACATCAACAGCAAGAAAAACACACATAATATCTGCTTTCATTCATGAGAAGCTTATTTCCTGTCTGCTAACGATGTCATCAGTATCATGTTAACCTTGTCATTTAAGGTCCTAATTAAATTAGAAGAGTTTATTTTATTCTAGATTAAATTACACTAGTAATAGCTAATGAAATTATTATTTACAGTTTCAGCAGCTGCTATAATATCATTCATGAGCATTTTCTTAAAAAATCCTTTTTAAATTTAAGCTTGACTTTAACCTTGACCGTTGATCTATTTAATATTTTGAAATGGGAAATGCCAATTTTCTTTTACTTCCTTTTTAAAGTTACTATAACCATCTCATGCTTAACACCATAGTACAGCCGCTCATTGAAATCACGGCCTAGTCCAATTACAGATTGTTTTCAAAAGAATTGACACTCGCAGATAAAATCTGTTATTCTGTTATTGTTAGACAATAAGAAACAAAACTGCTTACAGTTAGAATATTTTTGCATTTTGTCAAATAGTTTCTGCAGTCTTGAAAAATGGGAAACAAATATTTATTTATATTTAATTGTATCATTGCTTTTATGAGGACAAGTAAGTAGTGCTACATATCACACCAACAGTAAAACTATACATTGGAGCAAAGACCTTCATCTAATTTGTCCTTATCTCAAATATGTATTTACATTTTATAAAACTTTCGTCAACATTTGTTAAAATGTTAAAGATTTATAATGGAACTATAAGTTCAATTTAAAGTGATCATGGCAGATTTTAGTCTTCTTTTAGCCACACACTCTACTGAATAACCGTCATTTCCTATTTCGCATTTGTTCTCATATCCTGTGTAAGTGTGTTGTGTCTGTGTGGAGAGTCTGAGTCAGTCAGTGCTGTTTCCTTTGGCCAGAGGAACGGGAAAACACAGAGAATCAAGATGCAGGAGCTGCTCAAGAGCCTGCTGAGGGGTTTTCACCCCTGAGACCTATCTCACCTCGTCCAGCCACATCCAGGCTTCATGTTCCATCATGATTTATTAATGATTAGCCTGTTTCATACTGTAGAGGCCTGCTGTTCCCCAATTCACCATTTCGGTTTTAGTTTTTTATTTATGTATAAGATCTTTGCAGTTTAGAAGCTTATTCCTGTTGGTAACTTCTTAAGAAATGTTCTCATACATAAGTTGTCTATTTTTATGGCTTAGAAATTGTCAGTATGCTGGTAATTACTGGTCTATCTTTGTGGTGCTTGTGAGTAAGTGAGGTGGACATGAAGTCAAGTGGCCCTTTGCTTTTCCTCCAAGTACATGTTCTATATTGGGACACCTTGGACCGTTATTGTTCTTATAGCATTATCCCTTTACCAGTAGAAAAGGGAGTTATTAATGTATTGTTTTACTGCACTGGTGACTCCTCTGGGCACCTCGATTGAGTTGGACGTGTTCAGATTCGCTGGTGACACCAAGCTGTATGAAATTAAGCAAAAGGAAAGCAACAGTTATTTTACATATCATAGTAACTTGTTTCTAGTAATTCTATAGTAGTATGGCTTTTTCTTCTCGAATCACAATGAGGTTGACCTTTATTTTTGTGGGGAAATATTTTGACAAATCAAAAGATGACACAAAAGTTTGTACAGGGAACCTTTGTGGTCCCAAGATAGTTTAGTTTCATCTAGCATCAACCTTACAGTGGTGAAAAGTCATTTAATGTGCCAGTGAACAAATATTGTGTGTTTGTTGTAAATACATTTAAACAAACATTTTCGAACATTAACCATTTTTCGGGCTCACCACATCTTGACTTTAGTTGTGGAGGATTGATTTGGTGTCAAGATAAATTGAGTTATGGGTGTATATCTTTAAATTATTACTCCTGTCAGGTGTGTCTGCCCAGCAGCTGACAGTAATCGATAATAAATAAAATACCTTTTTGTTTACTTTATCTCTTTAGATGGTTCCATAGTCATCTTAGTGAAGAGTTATACTGGATGTGCGAACAGGCAGTGAATAAAGACAGGAGTGGTGCAGTGTTTAGACAGCATTTACCGAGGCTGCAATCAACAGAGGTAGTGTTCTTCAGGGGGAAACATCACAGAATCTATACAGTCAAAAACATGGAGCACTCAGAATCTATATCTATGCAGCAGTGTGAAACAGAGTGCAGCCTAAAAAATGTTTCTAAACCCTTGGAAGCGCCCTTTTAAAAAGAAGTATTTGTGGTGGTGGAGGGGTGTGGTCGACCAAGTTCCTCAGTTTACCACTTGCCACAAACTGAAGCTTGTTTCATCGCAGTCCACAGCGCGGTATGAGATCTACCCACACGCTTTATAGCCCTGACATGCTGTACGTTGTTGGAATTAAATAGAAATTAGACCAGCATGGGAGAACACACAATGGAGACCCCTACACAAATGATCCACCCTCGCGTTAAGAAGTGTGTCTGACGGACAAAGACGGGCTTTGTCAGTGGCGGTAGCTGCCAGAACAGCCTACAGGTCAATTTGAGATAAACAACACATTTTCAGGGTCATAAGTCATTTTTTATTCTTTTTTGTCAGAATGATTCATATGATGTAGTTTCACTGAAACAGCACAACAATTTGCTTCATGTGGTTTTAAATTTAAGACTACAATGGAACCATTATGTGTTAAACCAGACACACACACACACACACACACACACACATGGTTCCAGGTTAAATCAAAGTGCAAACCACTGTGCTGTGAACAAAGTGCAGGAACCTGCCTTTCAGTGAACAATGGTTTAGGCTGTGTTATCACTCATAATAAATACCACTACCCTTATTCAGACAGTGTATGGCACAGAAGTCTCAATGCAATATTTTTTAGCTCTATTTCTCCCCCTCCTCCTCCTCCTCCTCCTCTTCGTCCTGTTCTGATCTCCCTTTATTGCTGTTTCTCCGTCACAAGTAATGAAGAGTGTGGAAAATCTGTGAGAGGAGAAAAACATACCCATGGCTGAGATTCTCTTGCTCCCTTCCTCTTTGCATGAGAGAGAGTGAAAGAGGCAGCAGCACACACAGCACGGCGGTTGGCAGCCTGCAGTACTTCCTCATCCTGACTGCTGTACAGAGGCAGGCAGCCGTTGCTCCTGACCCTTCATTTCGCCCTCAGAGTTTCCCGCGGAGCTCGGCAAAGGATAAATCTTTTTAGTGAGCTGTGCTTCAGGGCACTCTGGCAGAGGGCAGGCTCTAGGACAGCGTCCAGCACCTAACACGTGAGTGAACTTCACCACTATTGGTTTGTTTATGTATTTGTTTTTTTTCTGTCCTTCACGCGCTCTCTCTCATTTCTCACTGTGGTGATATTGGGATATGTGGTGGTGGATGATTGTCGGGCTGTAATAGGAAAACCTGAATTCATTTTTATTAAAAGTTTGGGAGAAAGTGAGAACAACATCTGCTGCTGATGTTTCTGCCAGGTTTCTCACCCAACTGTCAGTGAAATGTGGCCTTTGCTTAACTCAAGGATTATACAAAATGTTTTACAGCATTGGCTAACCAAAGATGAATGTATTTATGCTTGTGATGTTAGAAATTGCAGTATGTAATGTCAAGGCTCATTGTAGCTGTTTTTAAAGTTAAGGTGCCAACCAACCACTGAGCAAAACCACAAAGCATTTTTGAGAGGATGTGATGACACACAGTGACATTTAGCTGAGTATCTTATAGGTAATTTGTTTCTCTCTACTGGTGCATTTAAAAAAACCACCTATGCAACTAACGTGTGTACCTTTTTGCTACTAACCCTATATGACGTGATCCTTTCTGTCATTGTTGTATGACCTGGCTCAGGTCTAACCCTTTGAAAAGCAAATACATACAGAGCATGAATGTTATTGAACTTCTTTTAGATTGACAGTCATATCTGAAAAACACAAATAATGTATTGTAGGAATATACAACACCTGTAAATCTGTGTTAAAATGAAGCCATAGTTTAGGACAAAAGTGTAAAACAGCACATTAACAGTATGAAACTGTGGAGCAGCACATTCAAAACCGAATAAATAACAAGTCCTTAAAAAAAAACTGTATACGTGCAACCACAGAATACCTTTCCCTCTATCTTTCATGAAATACTGTTGACATTTTAGCAAAAGCTAGCTACCGGAAATCACTTCCTTTTTGCTGCTGTAGAAACACTACTTGCCAGGGGCAGTACAGCGTAAGTGCTGTTTTGAAGCGGCTAAGAAAAAGTGATTTCTTGAATAAGAAAAGGCAATTTTATCAGTGTGAAAATAACATTCTTTAATGATATTTTCAACATTAACCTTTGTTTATATTAATGTGATTGTTGTGAAATGTTTGAATATCTAGAGTAATGATAATTGATTGTTGCAAAGCAGCACAGTCCCTTAATGCTCTTAGCCTAATTACGTGCCATCACAGTTAGGCAGCAGTTTTGCAGCCTGTTGTAGAACTGTTTCTAAGGTCTGTATCTACGGTAGTGACGGTTGTTCGCTCTTATGCACAGAATGTTCCTGGCGCTGGGAGATTTTATTTCCCTCCCATGTGCTCCATATTCTACACAAAAACATCAAGTTAACATTTAAGGGGTGGTGCACATGGCTCGCCCTGCAGTGTACCAGAACAGCCCACATTTAAGGTCAGAGAATGGTCAGGGCTGGTTAGCTCGGATTTCCTTCCATAACCTGAGGCAATTTGTGGTTGTGGCGAGCTGAGCTGGACAAGTTACATATTGGCTCAATGAATGTGTACATGCAAGGTATTTTCACTGTTACAGTATATACTGTAGTAGGGGGCTGTACAGAGTAATTATTGGTTTTGTCTCAACATCTGTGCTATTTTTGCTGAGCAGTATAGTTCTACTGCAAGTACTACAAATATAGATACCACTTTTTGCTAAATTACTACTAAATTATAGTAATTGTTGTCATGAATAATGGGTAGAATATAGGACTGGCGTCACAATATCTTATTTGACATGTCAAATTTGACCTATTGTGTATCTTGACTTTAGCAATTTGCACGAGTTTCGATCTTGGTTGTGTGAAGAAAGCACATCATCCTCTCCCACAGGGTTGATTCAGATCAGGTGATATTCAAGAGACTGTTTCAACCAGACCAAAACAGATAAGTATCAGCTGCTATTGACTCCTCGTGCTTTCTCCTTATCTCATCGCAGCAGTGAAGTCGAGCCGCAACCGTCAGAAAAAGTCAAAGGACCTCCTCTGTCACATATTTCGCTTTTTACAGTCATCAGCCCGTTTTTTGAAGCAATATAATTAGAGTCAATGACAACCCATTACTTATGGCTGTGGAGACCACAAATTACATTTGGTTTTCTAATTTAGTATTTTCAGAGAAAAGTCCATATTTAGCCTCTTTTTTTTCTTCATTTAAGCTACAATGTCATAATCTTACATGTTGGTATGTGGTTAAGTTCATTTAATGTTTGTCATTTTTGTAAGCTGAGTTGCTTTTAAATAGAGATACCAAAGTCACTGTCTTAATTCTGGATTTGTTCAAGTTCACAATACAACTTAGCTGTGTGTCTCTCAAAGACATTTTAGCTTGGTAACTGGGTCATTTTAAAGTAAGTGGGACACAGCTCTGGCTTTTGAGCGTAAAATCTCTGCAGAGTCATATGGAGATGCATAATTAACTGGTCCAAAGAAGGTGGATGAGTCTTTAACTTGCTCTAGTGTTTAAGCTGGTTTAACCTTCACATTTACATTTTCAATCATCACACTTCACAACTCTCTGATTTAGTTATTTGTTGTTCAGTTTCCCCTTTTATTTCTAGAACTAAGATAATATAGCCTCAAGGGGAACATCCTCAATTTCCCCTCACTTCCTCATTGAGTCAACGTCAAGATGACAGCAGGTTAAGAAGCACGTCAAACATGTGCCTGAAAGGAGTGGTACTCTAACCATGAAAGCTGATCTGAGGGGAGGGGAGCTATCACACAGCTGATACCGCCTGGACAGGGGGGTTAGTCAGAGGATCTTGCCTTGAGAGGTCTTCGTATCATATGATGGACCAGCAGGCTCTCATACAGGCCAATAAACAAAGTGCATACATTGTGTTCTTAAGCACAGTCCTTCATTCTCAAAGCAGCAGTGTAAAATGTCCCGACCTCAGATGGCAACAGTTGCTGACGGGTATCTATTTAATGTACTTGTAGTTGGCTCAGGCCTTCACTGCTCCTTTTAAGCATAATATCATTATTTTTAGGTCTGCCACCAACTAGTGGCTACTGCAGATTTTTTATTGCAGCATCACTTGTCCTGCCTTTAGCTGTCACAATGCCACAAAGTCAACATTTCAGGCACTGCAGCAAAACAACAAAATATAAATGGACACAATCTGAGATAAGATGTTGTCCTTTTGACGGCCATGTCCTGAGATGGCTTGTTCACGTGCATGTGAGAGGAGAGGGTTTCCCCATGTCTGTCTGAGGCAGAGGATCAGATAACCTCAGCCCTGATCAATGAGTCTGCCCATCCTCTGGGAGTTGCAGAGCTTTTTACCAGTGCACTCTCCTCTGGGTTAAGTGCACTTCACCATCCCTCCATTTCCTACAGCCACTCATTGTCCAGATAAGTACATTTCCTTCTGGACATCACATTGCACACCTTTAACAGTCTGTGTGACCACATCCTGCTGGAGTGGGAAAAATGAAACCACCAGCTGCCCTCTGTAGCAACTCTTGGCTTGAATATTTTGGAATGATCACAAATGTCATTTTTAGACAGTTCTACCACGGTGTAGTGTTCTTATTCTTATATACTGCCTGTTCGTCTGTGCTTCCCCCTCTAGTTTTATAGCACACAGGGTTGTTAATGTTCATATTTGCGCCATGCTTCCTTAAGGCATAGAAAGTGGCGTGCTTGGTTAAAATAGAGCAACCTTCAGTTAGACGATACTGACAGTCTGTGTTGGAGGAACCTGCCCACCAGCTCTGATCTGCTGCACTGCAGTGAATGCACAGGCATATCAATACTCCTTTTTCTTCTAAATAAAAATTTAGAAGGTTTTTATAACTTCATGTTTTCCTTTTTCTCTGGACTTTTCTCAGGTGTACTCTAGCTGACAAACAGCCATGCTCAAAGCGGGCGCCACCAAGGTGGGGCTGCCCAAGCCCGGCATCCAGGAACGGGCGAAGCAAGCCTCCTTGGTCCCCTCCTCTTCCTCAACCACCTCTACAGCCATGAAGACCTCCAGATCCTCCAGCATGCTTGCCTCAGAACAGCGACTCAGCAGGGTGAGTCATGAGCACATTGCAATTTACCACTAATATGGTAACACATTTACATAAGGGATGTCAGTTTGAATGAAAAAACTTCAGGACATTATTGTAACATCATTAGACCCGTAATGATGGTATTAACAGCAGATGTGTTTATATGTGTTTCCAGCTGAAGAGAGCGAGCAGTGACGATGCGTTGACGAAGCCTGCACTGGGAGCTGCTGCCTTTGGCTCACGGATGAAGAAAACTGTGACAACCGGCGCCATCTCAGACCTGGCCGAGGCCCGTCCCCGCAGCCTGTCCGGTAAGGGACCACAATAAATACAGAGGAATGAAAAATGGAATGAAAAACATGAAAACATAACTGAATACCTAGTATTCAGTTAGTTTCGGACCCACATGTTCAACAGAGCTCCCCACAACCATTGTCAAAACACCTAATGACACCTATAGAGTTTAAGACTGACTCAACACTAAAGGTGTTCTGGTGGCTCAAGGTAGCCCTACATTATACTAAGGGACTCTTACTGTTTTGGTTCAATGTTTTTAAAAAGCAATATAACGCTGTAAGCATGGGAGCTGCATTCTTCAAAAATGTTGAAGTGATCCTTAAATTGCATCAGGGTTTAGAGATGATCACAGTAAACACCATGGTAAGAATGTAACCAACCATAATAGACCACTAGAGGGCCACATTACACCACTCAAATCACGGTACACACAGTCAGTGCTGGTGGTAACTTCTTTACTTTCCACTTTTCTCTTTCTGCTTGGTTGGCACTGGTGGGATGCAGGTGGCTGAGGACTGGGATTGTCTGGGTTTTGATCCAAAACTAAGAGACTGAGTGCATTCATAGTCTGCTTGGACAATATCTGCTCATTTGTTTCTATCCAAGTGCAAGAGAGGAAAAATTTATGCTGCTGTGGTTATAAGCTGGTGTTACTTTGCTTCAGTCAGTGTGTGAAGTGTGTGTACTTGTGTGCATCGTTTATGTATTGTGGTTTACATAATGGTCTTTTCATGTGCCTTATCAGTGACGGAACAGAGCTCTTACGAAAAGGAGCACATTTGTGACTATAGCTTTGTTATGATATATACACGTACAGTAAATGCTGCTTTAGCACACATGATTTTTGACAAACCTTAAGATTCACCTCCAATGTAGTTGTGGAATTAGGTAAATTGATTTTTGAGATTGTTGTCACCTTAAATATATAACCTGCCAAGCTGGACATGGTGAGTGTAAGCCGGCGCAGTATCAGTTATCAAGGTTTTACAGTTACCTAGTATTTTGTGTGGAGTTACGTTAGGGGGAAATTAATGTGTTATTTTGGGTAATAATCTTTTGTTTATCATAATAATGATAAAAGAAATGTTCTGTTTACATGATGTCATATTCCTATATGGCCAAACATGAATCAATCATTCCTGTCAAGTGGCTTGTTTACTGTAACAGTGCATTCACATGCTCTTCAGAAGCTCCAGTTTCAGGAGTTGCAAAGTTGTTCCGAATTTGTCCCATTTAAACAACGCCTTGACACATCTTTCCAATATTAACATGATAAGGAAGAGCAAAGAAATACGATTAGGTGTGACAGGCAAAGAGATACACATATAGATAAACATCGGCACGTCAATGATAACAAATATTAGTATTGGCTAAAAGGCATTGTGTTAGGCGCTTGTGAGAGATCAACACACACAAGTGCAACATTGAAGAAGTTTGCATTAGAAGCTTCTATTATCAGCTGATTGTAAAACATAGTTAAGTGGTTTATTAGTGATGGCGTCAGAAACTCAACTTTACAAGTTCTAAATTTGCCCTGTTTTTCTTTTATGAACATTCCCTCACCAAATGAACGCACAATATTCACCGATCACAAATGTATTGATTAATAATATTTAATTATTATTTAACCTAATCCCAGTCAGCTTTCTTTGTACTGTAAAAATGTAACCTACATACAGTTTTTCAAAACTGTGCCTTGGCAAACCAAACAATCAACACTGTGATGTCGGTGAGATACTTTTGTATTGCTGCTCTCTTTCTCTACCAGAATGTTCACCTGGGTGCAGCCATCTGTAAAGGTGTGCCAAAAATGAAGAGAATGAATTAAACTAAGATTTGCACCTGCAATTATTCAAGTGACATTGTTGTTCTGGTGTTAACATGGGAAGGCCAGAAGAAGGGTGGAGATACATGACAGACCACATCTTTGTGATAACATGCCTCTGATGAAATGCAACACATTGCTGTTGTTGGGCCGCTGTCCATCCATGTTCCCTTTCTGTGATTGATTCACATTTCTGTGTGTGTTATACAAATATGGATGTTGATAATGATAGGGATTTGGTTGCAGTAATTATTGTTGTTCAGAGCACACTCCTCAGTGAGGGATATAACTGTGTTTGTTTATGGGAGCTCATCTCCGCAGCATGTTGATCCTGTGCTCTCGTGAGATTTGTTTTCAAAGGTTTTTGCTGCTGGAGCAAAAATAATTGAATTCTACTTGACAAAAGACTCTGGAGGAGCCGAGAACCCAGGGCCAAGTGAGGCCCTCAGCTCTTTCAAGCACAATTAGACCATGATCAGCTTTCACTGGACTGAGTGCTAATTAAGCAAAGTTGAGTTTTTTTTCTTTTCACACCCCAGGAAAGGAACAGGATCCCACTTTGTGCTGTTCATGATAAATTCATGATTTAAAACGTACTGCATCTGACCCAGTTTTACTCTGTAATTACTGGTAACCAGCCAAAGCTGTGGAGAGGATTTATGTTAAATACGTTTATTGGTAAAAATAAAACCATCTTTCATAGAGGGCAGAGTGGTTTACTTTATATGAAATATGCTGCCCCTTTTTATTAAGCTTGCCTTGTATTGTGAGCGATGATTAGGATGTTTATATCATCTGTCAGATTGGATTTTGGTCCCAGAATGTTATCCTCAGTGTTTAAGCCTCAAACACGATAACAATACACAATAACCTGCTTTATTTACTTTTATGTTCCTAATTAAATATTATTGATGTTTGATCTCATCAAACATATAAGATAAGATTAGATAGACTTATAGATAGAGCGTATTTTAAGTGAAAATATAAAATGTATATGGAGTAAATGCAGAACCAGATCTTACTAGAAATACCAATTGAAATAAAAACTTACCTGAGCTATTCAACTAAACTAAAACTTTATGAAATACTCTCAAACTGGTATTAATTCCCAGTTATAATATCCTATACTTGTGTATAACTGTAGACTCATGGCAAGAGTGGTGGTTTTGCTCAACGTGATGTTCCCATCAGGTCGTCCACCTGGGCTGGGAGTGGGATTCTAAGAAGCCACTTGTCAAGACGTATGAAGGCAGACAGTGAGAGGATCTGACAAACAGGTTACAGAAAGCGAGTTAATCAGCAAGTGGAAAATCAAATTGGACACCTGAAAGAGCAGTGCTGGTAAACTATGCATGCAAGCAAGCACTGACAGTCATCAGTTAGTCTGCTGCCTGCTTCTAAGTGACTGCACCTGACCTGAGAGGTCTGCTGAAATATCCAAACAGGGGAAATACCATGATTTGAATATAGATTGAGGTGATGATCTGTGGTATTTTCAACTCTTTGAGATAAAGCACATTTATTCTTGTGGAAGGGAGTAACAACATCTCTCTGTAGATGGTTTAGTTTGTGGATGAAAAATTGCAAATATTGCAACATGACATTTTGGAATAAACATGTTCCGGACTTATTGGGCTCCAAGACACAGAGCAAGGATATTTCATCATGATGGAAAGTAATCGAGGCTTTTCTCAAAGGCTGTCAAGTACATGTTGTGATAAGACTGTGGTTGCAGGACAGACTCCTTACTGAGCAGCAAAAAAAAATGTTGTATGGAGAAAGAATTATTTTTTTTCCTTCACAAATGATGCACTCCATTTTTGTGCAATACCAAATCTAGTGTCATCTTTTCATGGACCGTAATTTGCACCCACATCACATCACATCGAGCAAATCATTAATTAAACGTTAGGAATGAGGGCGGCAGTGGTGAGATGCAGAATTTATTTTCACAAGCTCCATCAGAACTAGGTCATGCCTGGGATACTGTGCATACATGCAAAATCAAAGAAACAACACAGATGATAATTATGCTAATCCCTATCATTTTGAAACTACTGCAGTTCTTTGAGAGCACACATTTTCTCACATCTTTTTATAATCATGGAGCTGATATGTGATGCCCTCTTTCCCTGGATGAAATCAATCCAGCCTGCCTACGCTAGGCACAAACTGCTATTTTTAATCTTTTAAAATATTTTGTGTTACCTTCTCATCTCCAATTCCTACTAGAAATAAGCCAGCATGTACCTGCAAATGGCAGATCTTATTGTAGTCAATATATTTTTGTGATAAAATGACTATTTATAAAAACAACGTTATTCAAACAGACTGAATATGATTTCATAATGCAAAGAACAAAAAGAAGAACTTGAGGGTATAAATCAGAACACACACACACGCTGAGTGACAGTCTGACCCCACCCATCCCTGTCCTCACAGCATGCCGCGCTGAGTCAAAACTGTTATTGCTGCTAATGGGTTCTTGTCCCCATCCCAGTTGGCGCTTTACCAATTCTACCATGCTGTCAGACAACGGGTTAAAACCCAGCCACGTCCTGATAACTTATTTAAACCGTGTCATCAATAATTCAGCAAAGCTTTCACTCGGAGAGAAGTCCCTGTGGAGCGTGCATGGAGAAGAGACAAAAGATAAGACGTCCAGCTCTATAAATAAAAAGCCCAGCAGGGGTGGCAGCAGGGCATAACTTTGTAAACTGGCACTTCATTGACAGGCATTTTCTACACCTCATTTCCCTCGATGCCTGCACACTGATCGTTAATAGCAGTGATAAGTGGCATATAAAAGTCCCTCAGTAAATCTTTACTGCTTTAGATTAGACTCAGTTACCTACCTGCTGCACAGATCCCTGCTACACCTGGAGGACAGCAGGAACACTGTGAGGGTCATGTTTTTTGACTTCTCAAGTGCATTCAACACCATCCAGCCTTCACTGCTCAAAGTGAAGATGGAGAACGTGGGAGTGGACCAACACCTGGCTGCATGGACAACGGACTACCTCACCAAGAGACCACAGTATGTGAGGCTCCATCACTGTGTGTCTGACGTGGTGCTCTGCAGCACAGGTGCCCCTCAGGGTACGGTGCTCTCCCCTTTCCTCTTCACCCTCTACACCTCCGACTTCACCCACAACACCACCCACTGCCACATCCAGAAGTTCTCCGATGACACAGCCATCGTTGGATGTGTTCCTGAGGGGAATGACCTGGAGTACAGGGCGGTTATCACAGACTTCGTCAGCTGGAGTGAGCTCAACCAGCTTCAGCTGAACACCAGCAAGACGAAGGAGATGATCGTGAACTTCCGGAAAAAAGCATCCAATTTAACACCAGTGAACATCCAGGGATTGGACATAGAGGTGGTGGAGAACTACAAATTCCTGGGTGTTCACCTCAACAACAAACTGGACTGGTCTGACAACACACATGCCCTCTATAAGAAGGGCCAGAGCCGCCTCCATCTGCTGAGGAGGCTGAGGTCCTTCGGAGTGTGCAGGGCTCTCCTCAGGACTTTTTATGACTCTGTGGTGGCCTCAGCCATCTTCTACGCTGTGGTCTGCTGGAGGGGGGAGTAGCACGGACAGAGACAGGAGCAGGCTCAACAGACTGATAAGAAGAGCGAGCTCTGTCCTGGACTGTCCTCTGGACTCCATTGAGGAAGTGGGGGACAGAAGGATGTTAGCCAAGCTGGCGTCCATCATGGGCAACACCTCTCACCCCCTACACGACAATGTGGGGTCCCTGAGCAGCTCCTTCAGCAGCAGACTGTTACACCCACGGTGTAAGAAGGAGAGGTTCCGCAGGTCCTTCATCCCGGCTGCAGTCAGGCTCTACAACACCAGCACCACCTGATAATGTTGTAGTCCCTGTCTATTATCTCTATCTCCACTCAACCTCTCACCATAGCTGTATTTGTATTTTTATTTTTCTTATTTATTTATTTTGTATTTTTTTACTCAGATCACTACCATGCACAATAATATTCAACACTTTACATCTATATTTATATCATGGTCACATTGCAATATTTATATTTTCCATTATGCTATCTTGTAGTATTATTTATATTATGGTCACTTACCTTTTAATTTTTTTTCTGTATCATGGTCACTACTGTTGCAATATTACTTATAATATTTTTGTTTTCATTACAATAACACTTACATCATTCCACTTTCTCCCCAGTACCTGCTTTTGCACAGTGTCTGTTTTGCTGGTTGTTTGTTTCGTTTTTTTTTGTTTTCTTTTTTTCTTATTTGCTTTTCTCTTATTTGCTGTAACGAGTGAATTTCCCCATTGTGTGGATAAATAAAGAAATCTAATCTAATTGTCTTAAATAACAAGTGTCAGCTTGTAAACACTACTTCAGTGTCTATCTACTTCTAATTCTACTTCACCTCTGTGTCATTCTACTACTGCTTTTCTAAGTTGTTTTACAGTTTTGTTTCAGTGGTGATACCTCAGACAATAGATTTGAAGAGTCAGCAGCACTCGCATCACAAAGACTATCATAGGAGATTATATGTTTATTATATAAATAAATGATTGCATAAATAAACTTTTGTGTAATCATTTTGATTCCTCGTACAGGGATTGTTGGAATAGGACAATATTTAATTGTTTGTAGTGTTGTGTTTAAGTGATGTTTTCATAGTGTTTTCCATTTTTATTTTGAATAGTTGCAGAATTTAATATCACATTTTGCCTTCAGGTAAAATTGAGAGCAAACATTTTGAGTCATTGACTGCACATTTTTTTTTAACTTTCTTTGACAATGTGAGATTTCACTGATTTACCAGGGAATAATTCATCTTAATGAAGAAAGGCATATTGATTTTGTATTCATATTTAGGGGACAAATAATTATTTGGTGCAGCTTGAATTGAATTTAAGGGGACTGTTGGGTCTTGGTAGGGGTTATGCACCTAGGTACTATCATAGTTTTTTGCTTTGTCATTCTTTATTAATCCATCAACGTAACCTAACACAGGTGACTATTTGTGTCATCTTCCAGTCTCTGCCATAGGAGAGGTCTGTTGTCAGAGAGTGATGGACACAAGGTTCCTCTTAGTTTGTTAGTCACATGTGAGTCTTGTTGGCAACATCAGATCACTTTGTGTTCCTGATTCACCCGCTTGTAGCCTGCATCATTTCCTTATAGCGCCAATTGACTGTCGGGAGAGAAAGGAGAGTAGGATTTATGAAGAAAATGTCAGATGACCTCAGCTGTCTCAGTCAAGGAGAAGAAGAGCGTGTGTGTGTGTGTGTGTGTCACTGCCCAACTCAGACTCCAGACACCAGTAATGTTTTCCCAGCAGGGCCCTGTCTGTGTGTGTCCGGGTTTGTAAGGCATCAGAGGGGAGAAGTATGGTGCTCAAGCTCCTCATATCTGTCAGATAAATTAATCAAACATGGCTCAGTTCACTGGGACGCCTCAACCTGCATAAGCACTCAGCCATGACAGACGCACACCGGCACAAACAGCAAGAAGACATATACGGGTCAGCATGCAGATGCACACTTAAAAATATGCATTCAAAGTTACCAACACCTTCTGCATCTTCCATACTGTCCTCTCTCAGAAGAAAGATATACAGTATGATCATTTACTCCTCCGTTTATTATGCATGCAGTATAGAAAGGATTATGGTAAGCTGCGATAGCTTTACACCTACTCAATACTGTGGGTTTGTTTCAAAGGCCAGAATAAAAACTGTGTTTACATATCAACTCAGACAAAAAGACACCTAGCCCTGTTTTAGTTTTGGCATAAAATCTGAAATTCCTCTCTTTGTGACCCCACTAAGTCCCCATAAAGATGCACGACAGGGTGAAATGGTCTTGCCAGATCTTGAAAGAGGCCTGAAGGACCCACAGAGATGGACGTCCTGCGGTGAGGAGAACATTCTTAGCTGGATTACTGGCATGTTTGTTTACTGAGTGCTGCTCCACGATTAGGAGAGAGGAGAATATTAAGAAAGGGAGAACAAGCTACCAGCGGTGTGTGCATCATTTATAAGATATGAAAGGTTTGGAACAAGCCTTGTACAGTATTGTAGCAGGCAGCTAAGTATTCATCCTGACATGAGCAGAATCACGATGCAAACTAGCCCTTCTTTACAGCCTGTGGATAATTTTTAAAAGGCTTTTCTGGAGCTGAGAGTATTTTATGCATCAAATACATTTTTCACTTTCATTTTCATGGTTCTTTCTCAGCGCTGAGCAGGAATGAGAAAGGCTGGTAGCTCTGAGCTTATGCAACACAATGTAGGTGCCCATAAACCTAAAAATATCAGTGCTTCTTTGTTTCAAGTATGGCTTAAAAAAATATAGTAAAGTAAGGAGGAAATCAGAATTTTGGTTTCTGATGGATAATACTTCACACTGACTTGAGATGTTCGCTAAGAGGGTTTCAATGATTGATTATCACAATAACATACTGTATCACAGTTATCACGGATTAAATGAAGTAATTATTAACTGTTAACTGAGGTTGGATCAAGCACTGGCTGTCACAAGTCGAGCCAAACAGATTTATCAGCTGGCTGAAAAAAAATGGCCATTCACTTGTTCTCTCACCTTCACTGTTTTCTTATTTATATTCATTTATAATAATGTTTAGTAGTTGGTAAACAATGTAACATGTATCCCTGTGTAAAATATCAAGCCTCAATTAAAGTTCTTTGTATAAAGGTATTATAATTAACATCAACTGTTATATAAGTATCAGACATTGTTCCTCCCTATACCTAATATGGGTATCGCATCAGAAACAGTTTTTAATCTATAAAATAATGTTGTTATACTTCCTGTGTTTTTTGTTACTGAGGATTATTATAGTATTTCTTGATCTCGAATAAATAATTTTAAGGACAAGAGTTGGGTTAAATATTCTGAAAGCTGTTTAAACACATTAACTTACTATGACACAACATTGAACATTGGAAGAGACTAAAATTGACAAGTCATTCTTCCTTCTAACTTGGTTTCTCCCTGTAGCTCTTGCCATCATAAAAATGTAACCAATGCCTGCATTGTGAATGAGAAAGGGCAGCAAATAACAAGCCATCCTAATACCAAACTTCACCCAACCTCACCCAAGCTAGAACATGACCCCCCCGTGCTTATACACATGTACAGGCACACTCACATAGACACACACACATGCATTTTGTATTGTCTCCTGCTGGGCGTCCTGCAGGGGGAAAAGAACAGAGTCTGGGGTGGCCTCTGATCCCCGGCACAGCATCTCCTCTCCCCATTTATGAAGACATCTGCTGGGTAATGGCAGTTGTGATTGTATGTGGGGGGGAGGGAAAGGATGGGAGATTTGGTTCGAGGTCCCAAGCTGCAAGTTCACTTGGAAAAAAAAAGACAAGAGCTGTACTGTCCCCCTCTGCCAAAAGCACAAATAGTGCCTTTCCTTTACTTGAGCTCTTCTTTCCTTCCTTTCTCCCTCCACCCTCCTTTCACTCTCTCTCATACTTCTTTCAGTACCAGTGAGAGGGACGGTTCATCTCACCATTGTTTAACTCATAGTGGTGTGAGTAAATTGGCTGACAGCAGTGGGAGGAGGCGTGTTGATGTGCATGTGTGTGTGTGTGTGTGTGTGTGGCCCGGGAAGCCACTCCTCCTCTGAGCTGATTCTAGTCATCACAGCAATAATGAAGTGAACACGACGCTGCCTACCCGCCTCCCTGCCAGTGTGACATACTGTCACTGTTCTGGAGGACACACACACACGCTCATAGTCACTCACTGACAGGACACGCAGCCAGCCTCCTCACAAATGCATACACACACTCGCACAATCCTGGGAAGGATTGGAGACAAGAAAAGAAGAACAGAAGGAGGGAAGAATACGTCTCATGGTTTCCTCTCTTTTTCACTGAGCGCTTTTGGTTGTGGGTGCTGAGCAGAGACAAAAACCCACACACGCTCACACACCTCCCCTGCAGCCACGGATTCTTGGATTAGTCCGCCCCGGTGCGGAGTGTGGGAGTCGCGGAGTGGACCAATATGGGGAACCAGGCGGGGAGACAGGAGGAAACAGAGTCAGGTCTGCTTCTCTTGTATCGTGATGTTCCTCAGCATCACTCGTCCCTCTTTGTGTCTGTCTATCTCTGTTGATGTAAAAGGAAAAGACATTTGTTTGTTAAATACGACAGAAAGGAGCTTAATCTCCTGTCATGTCATATTTGAGTACACCTCTGACAGACAGGTCCTGACTAATGAGTGTTGACTACAAAAGAGTACTGACTGCTGAGTTCTGATTAATATAGCCTGGAGTTATAGCAGCTGTTTCCATGAGTTTGAGTTTTTTTGTAGTGTCATGGAACAGGTGTGTCACGTTTCTGTGTTCAGTCCGGACAGGTTGTAGCTGTTTGTGTGTATATGGGTGCACCTGTGTGTGGATATTCCGAGTCAGGCGGGGGAAAAGGCTGAGGGAGTGCTAAGCGTGAGAAAACCTGCCCTCCACTGCTCTGAGCCTGCTGCTCCTGTGTAGATTTCCATCTCAAAGTCCCTCTGAACTGCATTCGGCAACAACTTCATAATTGAAACACAACCAACCTTCTCCTCGTTTCTAGCCTATGAATTTCATAAACAAAACAATAATTTGCATCTCATGTGTTGTATATAAGCACATATCCCCCTCATATGTTTACAGTCACACAAAATGCATTTGTACAAATAGAGCTTTATCAAATCTTTGTGCTGGTATGTGATTTTATTTGCATGTTTCCAGCTAAACAAAGTACAAACTGAACTGAGCAGACTCGCACACAAACACACAGTGGAGTGTTATATCAGCCGTGGGTGTTAAAGCTGCATCCTTTCATAGCAGTTGCATGTGTTGCTTGAAGATAGAGCACAGTAGGCTCAGATTGGGGGTAGCAAGCTGCTGCAGGCTTGAAAAGATTAGCTCCCAGTTTCTTCTCCAGATGCACATACAGCATAGTGCAGAGTGCGCAGTTAATGGATGATACACAGAGACAATGATTGTAGAATAAAGACATAGGAGGAAAGAAGGCTCTTAATTCTGTCTTTGATTGAACAAGTTATTATGTATTTATTGTTAAAAAATGCAATATTATTCTTGTTCCACAGGCTATGAAATATATATAAACTCTGCCTCGTACAAGACTCCATGATCTTTTTTTTCCAAACCTACCTCATGAACCTACGTTATAGCTGACTCAGCTATATGTTGTGAATTGATTGACTCCCCACTTCGAGCCACTACAGTAAATGAGAATTGATTATTAAACAGCTTGATTTTTCATTATGTCCACTTGTGATATGAAGCTGTAGATGAATGAGAACTGAGGGAGGGGGTCAGAGAAGCCCTTGAATTATCACAATTTTCACAAGTATAACAATAGTAAGCATGCATACTTTTAAACCTCGAATTGAAGCACTAGTTCATTATCTGCTTTGTTTGAACAGCAGGATAATAATGGATAAGAGCAGTGAAGTATTCCCTCTCCATAGTCGCCTCCATTCTACCCAGATGCTGAAACAGAGCCAGCTGAGGTTTGTCAGACAGACTAACAGCTCTGGTGCTGGACGCAGGGAAAGAAACGTGGGAATATGAGGAACCGTTCAAATTTGATTGATGGCGTTATCTGTGAAGTGGCAGGGTAAGGAGTAAGCTGTCTGCTGCAGCGATAAGGAGGTTGTTATCAGCAGCAAACTACACCGAGGGCTACTACATTGAGCCTTCCTGTCTCCCCACTGGCTCACCAGGAGAGCAGCCAGGACAAGAGCCTGTGGTCAGCATGCTGTCAGCCGTTGATGAATTGTCAGTAATATATAGTCCAATAACAGTGGGTCTATTTTCAGGACTCGGTCGCTCATACCCGTTTTGGCTCAGGATCAAACCAGAGCGAAAACATGTTTGTGTAGTGAGGTAAAATAGATTGTTGTGACTTACATGTGGGCAGAAATGGAAAAGTTCACACTCTTGTGGTTTCTGCCGAAGTTTGATTGGATGCCTGAAGGGAGCTGTAATGTTGAGGACACTGCCAAAAAAAATGGAAAAGCAAAGAGTTGGGGATACTATCAATATAGCAGTTGGCATATTGTCACTGGAATAACATTGTTCTTTCTTTTCACAGCAGCACAGCAGCATTAAGGTAATATTTTTGAATGGAGATTGGTATATGGGTGTAGAAACCAAGCTCCGCTAGCTCCATGATAAGGACATCCAAGATTTGTCGGAAAAATCTGAATATAATTTCACCGACATTTTATATTTATTAGGACTCATTAATATATGATAGCCAGATTATTCAGCTGAATAGCATACTTCAACTTTTAAATACATTTGTGCTGTACTACTTTTAATAGCCCCTCGACAACCATAGCCAACCAGGTGTTTTCACTACATCTACTTCTTTAGAGTGCTTCACAGCAGTGTGTGAGTGTGTGCACATGATTTGACGTCTCCCAGCATCTCCTGTTAGCTTTGTTGTATCTGTCGGGTTGGGACCTCTCACACATTTGTCATTTTAATTTGTTCGTGCCAGTATAGTGACCTCACAAGGTTCCCATCATAGATTATTCCAACGGAGGTCTGATCATGTAAAGCACCTGTGTGTGTGTGTGTGTGTGCGACGACACTAGATTGCATTCCTCCACCTTAACTTCAATCAAGCTACACCAAATTTCACACATGCATAGATATCAGTTCTCTAAATATGTCTCTATTTTTAATTAAGATCCATGAAGTATTAGAAGGAAGAGATGTGTTTTTAGCCTGTGGCAGAAGATGTGTAGACTTTGTGCTCTCGAATGGTACGCAAATACTAGTGTCTTGAAGGAGATCCGGGAAGCCACTGGTAACCAGCATTGAAGCAGGTGCAGTCTGGATGGGGGCTACCACAGAGTTGTCAATGGTGATAGTAATGTCATGGGTGGGAGAGCACTTCCCTGAAAGGAAAAGTTGGTCAGTCTTCTAAAGTTAGATTTTCAAGGGGTGTGAGGACATCCACTGAGGGTTATGTATCAGTTGAGTGGCTAGACTTGAAAACAGACTGTTGAGGATAGAGAAAGTTGTTCTAGTGTGGATAAGAAGAGAGTTGATTAAAGATAGCACACTCAAGTGCTTTGGAGAGAAAAGAAAGAAGAGAGACAGGTCTGTAGTTGTTTACTTCAGATAGGTTGAGGGTGGGTTTCTTCAGGAGAGGGTTCACTCTTAGCTTCCTTCAGAGAGTTAGGGAAGCAACCGTTTGACATGGACGTACAAAAACAATGAAAAAAGCGAATGCACAGGGGTAAAACATAACCTCCTTGGCTTAGGTACTTAGGTCCCAAGAAAAGACCCATTTCAGTTCAGTGGTTGCCTCACTTTGAGATTGTTGAGTTCTGCTGCCTGCTTTGTAGGGTTTTTTCCTATCTTTATTCAAGAACTCATGTAATGTTCAAGTTAACATTTGTCATTCAAGACACTTCTAACACTGATAGTAAATATATTCCCGTCTTTATTAATGTCTTTTGAAGCACTGATTCATTGTGCCTGATGAGTACTGCTCCTAGCCGTAGCAGACACTGACACCGCTTTGAGCAACAAGCCAAAGAATGTGGAAGTGCGTAGATTGCTGTGCCATCTCAACACCATATCAGAGGAAATTGACACAGGGCAGGGATTCAACATGAGGAAACAAGTTTGTCCAACTTCTGATAGGAGGGACACCATGAGGAAGTTACATCAGTCATACTTTCCATGGCAGGGAGCAGCTGGTACAGTAAACACACCCGCCATTCCACACTGCTTTGTGTTTGCAGAGGGAGGCGTGTGCTGGTCATATGTCCTGTTTGTGTAACCAGATACAACAGACTGACCATCAGAGTTCATTGTAACCTTTAGGCCTTGAGGTCACATCAGAAATCATCAATTTATGGAACTAAAATGTGTGTATGAAACTGACACCCTACGTTACTGGAGCTGGATCTGACGTGTAAACCCACTCAGGCCTGTGAGTGTGTGTTCAATGGATAGCAAAGCAAAGTTATACTCATGAGGTTGGCGTATCTGTCAGATGCTTGCAGCAGTGGTTGATCCTCACTTTGAGATTGTTGAGTTCTGCTGACTACTTCCCCTATCTTTATTCAAGAACCTGCTCTTTCAGTTTGAGAGCAGGATTTATTGATTTCACATTATTGGTTTCAAGGCAGGTGGGCATGACAAGTTAATTCATTATCACTACACCTGGCCTTCTGTCGGTTGGGGAAAGTGATAGACTAAAAAAAAAGATCTAAGAGCAAAAGAAAAATTCCAAGAGCAGAGGAGAAATCAAAGGGCAGATGTTTCACGTACACAAAAACAGCATGAGCGCGAGGAAAAGAAGGAAAGCAGTTTGATCACAAGTACAACATATCTAAGCACAAGTGGGGCAAAGTGTCAGCGCAGAGATTTAATTAAGAGCATTTCAAAATCTGAACATGAAATCAATCAGTCCTGCTGTCAAACTGAAACACTTTTGACTCAGGTCATGAGTATCAGGAATGAATGAGATATTGTTCGTCATCTTAATTGTTCTCGAATGCACTGCAGAACTTTTTTCGCTTTATGCAGAATTTGTTGACTCTGGTGGTTAAGTCTAAGATTATGCATCACTGGAAGAACCATAGCAACTTAAATGGTGGTTGATACTTTGCATCTTGATCTTTCCACAGAATTAGTTTGTATATCCCTGTTGGGGAAATCCAGGAAAGTAAAATCTGCATCTACTTTCCTGGATTCCCAAACGGGAAACATTTATTCTAATACATTGTTTATTATAAAGGTATAAGGCTCAGATAGAAATTAGTTCAGCAGTACTCATTCCAAACTGTTACCCATCACATACACTGCTGCTATAAACATGCAGTCATTTATAAAGGCTTATCATTATTTCTTCATTGAGGGCTGCATTGAACTGTTTTCCATCTGAAGCATTGAGACATTTTCTCTCTCAGTGGGCCGGCTCATGGGCCATACTATTGGATATATCTCTTGGCTATTGGATCAATAGGCATTTTGAAGCAGAAGGTATCAGCATACGGAAACTGTGTTAAAACTCTCGGCATGCGGGCCAGTTAAATGATTCAATTAGAATGATTAAAGGAGCAAAGGAACCCAGGCCAAGTGGCACTTTGTGGCTCACCAGCTCTCAGGCTGTGCTGCAGAGGAAGCACAGAGCTGTTTGCATTTCAGTCAGAGGCAAGCAGCTCAGCTGAAAGACACAATCAAGTCTTGCAAACTGTACTTTTTTTTAAAGGCAGGATGGAAGGTTTGCCCAGTCAGCTGTTGTCATGTTTGATTAACCTGCTGCCTGCTGACACACAGTCACCGCATTGACTTCAGACTAACACTGGACAAGGGTGTTTGGCTGCACTGCGGTTTACAGCGGAGGCTAGAAATACTTGATGTGTTGAACTTGTTAAAACCACAATGTTCAATTCTCCTTTTAAGGCTTCCTTATTTCCTTGATTATTGAGTAAATATTAGAGAATAAATATTACTTCACCTTACATCAATATAGAACAAACTGTGTTTGTTATTGCCATTTAACTAGCCTCCAAATAGGAAGGGTTTTGATGTCAATATGAGGACCTAAGAGATAACTGTGTTAGGGAAAAATGGTTGTGAAGAATCCCTTTATGATTGTATAGCCAGTCAAGAACAATCTCCAGGATGTATAGGCGGGCATTTTTCTTTGTCAACAAACAAACAAAACTGTTATGCAACAAAAATAAACAAATCAACTTCTACCAAAGTTATGGAAAGACGAAAAAGTGTGGATAAAAAAGCACAGCTCATGAGCATGGTGCTGGTACTGTTATGGCTTTGTGATGTATGGCACATGAAATGATTCCATTCCTGAAAGAAGCATCAAGGTGAATTTCACACAGAAGCGTTCTGTTCTCAGGTCATTCAAATACATCCAAACCCATTGGATGACATTTCATGATTCATCTGGAGAATCTCATAAACATACACAACCAAGCAACCAAAGAGCTTTTCAGGCTGAAGAGCTGGAACATCTTTGTTTGGCTGAGCCACTCACCAGAACAGACTAAATGGCAGGCAGTCAATGACATAGTGATTATCAACTAAATATAAAAAAAAATCATAATTTGTATTTATTTGAATGTATCTTATATGTAGCACGATGCAGCTGATGCCAGAGAGAAAGATCTCTTGAGGGGCCTAAAATCAATTAAAATCAGTTCAGTGCTTTTTGTGTAAACAAATAAAAACACCAGCAAATAAATACTGCTGAAAACCTAACGTTGAGGTTACAAGGGAACAAGTGATGCTCTTATGGTTTGCAGTGGCCCATTGGACTGTTGTGATACAGTTTACAGAAGCATGCAGGCTAAGCTCTGCTCAGCCACTGTGTCAGTCATGGAGCCTCGGCTCTGACTATCTTCCACTTCACTAAGAGGAAAGGAATGCCTCTGAGTCCCAGCAACTGGCAGACGGGCGCCTGTTGACCTATTCCATACCCTGTCAGTCGGACAACAGGAAGGACTGGGTTTTCTGTCCCTCGTCTCCACTTCCACCTGACTGAAAACAAACTGCCCACAACATTTCCTGGAACCCAGAAGGGTTGACAGAAAAGTGACAGCCAGAGATTCCCATCCAGCGCTTGTTTTGCGGTGATGAGGCTAGTGCGTCATTTCAGCTGCCAGCTCTCTGACACTTGACCACCTGCAGTCAGTAATTCAGTGTGACTCCTCAGCCGTAACCTTCCTGCTCTGTAAATTGAAGTCTCTGTGGCTGGCTCCAGTTAACGGGCTGGTGCTGGACTGTTTCCAGACACGTAGCTCATGCTGTGGATTTGAAAGCTTATCTTCATTAGAAAGAAAGAAGCCGGCCTTGTGCATTACTTTGATCACAGCGCTGACTTCCCATAAAATAACTGAATGCCTTTGGATTACTGGAAGTCAGTCTGAGCAATACAATTAGATAATTAGTTGTAAACAACACAACCATTTCATATACTTCTTATTTATGTTTATTTAACTTGGCAGGTCTGTCTGTGTATCTATTGTCTAAATCCATTCATCCATTATCTAAAGCACTTATCCTTTCAGATGGTATATCATTATTTGCTTCAATCAATATATCGTTGACATTTATTTAGTTTATGGAAAGCTGGAGTGTAAATCCCTTTCTTAGACACTGAATAAAAACAAAAACATTCTCTTTCATTTGGAAGGATTTTCTTCAAAGCTGGTGTTTCATAGTATTTGCACTTTGCTATCAATAATAGGCAGTCTTCTCGCAGTGCATGAGTATTTATTCCCTGCTGGAGGAGAAAAGCTCCTCTGTGAGCCATTTAACTGCCCATTCAACTCCTTTTCACAGATTTAGTGCTTCTCAGAGCTGGTTCCTACAAATGGCTCTGGAGCTGAGCCGGCCTACATCGAAGACGGCACTAAATTAAGACTGAACTGACTCTTATCCACAGGGGTGTTTTATATTTTTGCTTTGATTTGCAAAAGAAAAGATGTGCACTTGCACATTTACAAAAGATAAATTATTCTAAGAAATGTAGCTTTTGTTCACCGTTGAACTCAAGGAGATATATGCAGATTTAATTTAATAACATCCCTGCTTTTCATTATAATTTTTTTTAAAGAGGGTCCTCTAACGTTTGGTCAGTTGTAGGAATGGCATTTGTATAATCTTCCTTTCCTGGAGTTTGTCACTTAATACACAAGGCATTAAAACAGCTGTGTTGAAAAACACCCAAAAATAAACCTGCTCTGCACCTGTGTTTGTACTTCAAAATACATTTTGGTATTTATTTGGCTGGATTAAAATATGGTAATGTATACTTTACGCAATGATAACTATATTTTTGGATCAGTCTCAGGCCTTGATGTCCAATTCAGAGCACCCCTAACAATCGGACACACAATTCCAGTGACTATTAAGCATCTTGCTGTTGTGCATGTGTTGGCTCCTGGCATCAAGACTTGTGTCATTCCTGTGCACACATTAAACAGCTGTTGTGATGTCATGGTTAAAGAGGTGGGCGATCTAAAGATGAGTGAGTTCATGTGCTCCATCTGGGTTTTATTGACTGAGACCAAGAGGAAAACAGAATATGAAGGAACAGCGAATGAAGAGGCTATCCAACAGTCCCAGTCGTGAGATCACTCATCCTCATGGGAATGGAGTGATTTTTATCACATCGGACACTTCTCTCTCTGTCTCTCTGTCTAACAGGGACCCATTGTCCCTCTCTTTGTTCCCACCTTTAGCAAAAATATAACAAATGGCCATAGATTAGACAGGACCTGGTACTTTTCTTTCTATTTATGGACCTGTAGTGCGAAATAATCATTCACAACACACAGTGCTGACTTGGTGTTAAAATCGTCCATGTGACAGGAGAGAGTTTACTAGTGCACACTGTACTCAATCTGTCAGTCATGGATTCGTCCTCTGTGAAGTGCAGTTATGGCCCTATGTATCTTTGTGAAGTGCAGGACTGTCCAGAAAATCCATCTTATTGGAATGAAATGCTTGTTTTTTAAATGTGTATTTAAACGACAACATATCTTAAATCCCAGCAAAATCGAGTTCTATTTAAAGAGCAGCTTTTAACTGAGACTCTTATCACAGAGACATTCAGAGCGGATAGAGCTGAACATCTTTGCTTTTTCCATTTGAATCTGAGCCTTTGGTGTGTTGATTATCTTTATAAAGTCAAACTGATAAAAGATATATATATATATATTTTCATGATTTAACATTTACCCATTGATGCGTCTTTACGTCAATACCTAAAGCACCTCACTTCTTCGGCCACAGCTGCACACTCCGGGAATGTTAAACAGCTCTCTCGCTAAGATATTGTGCCAGTGTTGGCAGCTTTTAACACAGTCGCCAGTTTATTCATTAAGGGGATAGTGTGAGCGAAGTGCCTATCAATGGCAGAGTACTTAAAGATCCCAGAGGGGTAAAGGATTCGCAATCGTGTGCGTGTGCGTGTGCGTGTGCGTGTGCGTGTGCGTGTGTGTGTGTGTGTCAGAGTGATGTGCTGTCTATCTCCTCACACAGGCTGTCTGTCTAGCCCCCTGCTCTGTGGGTTTGATTATGATGTGTGCACGTGAGAGACACAGTGCTGTCTTTGTCCGTGCACTGCTCAAGTTGCTTTATGCATGAACGCGCTACATGCACAGGGACCTTTGTCATCCTTTGAAACAAGCAGCCCCGTTGTGTCGGCATCGCTGTTTGTTGATGATCTGAAAACAAAAACAAAAACCTTGTCAGGCAGCACCCAGCTCAAGTCAGACATCGGTAAATAGTCTCCATATTTGAGAGGGGTCTGGAAAAGTCCGCTGGCAGCCCACGCTGATGCCTTTTGAAATGCCACTGTTAAGCTTTGCTGGGACAATGAATGAGCACAGACCGCAACAGACAGACAGTGCCAGGCAGATGCTCTGTTGTCCAAACAGGGAATATGTGAATAGGGTACAGTGACCAGCAACATGAAACTGCTGAATAAGTATGAATGTGACACACTGTCTATGGTTCATGGTTCCAGCATGTCACTGTGCTGATTCTATTAACCTTCTTTCTGTTTAAGGCCTGCTAAAAGTTCAACCACTGGAACTTGCTCTAGTCAAAAATGCACTGATTGTTAAGGGGAGGTTGAGGTGAGGGGTATTAATAATATAAGTTTATAAATATTCTGTACATGAATGTTTGCAAGGTTTGTAATTATTTTTGTAATATTATGAATACAATTTAATAAAAACAACTTCATTATTCACCTACTTAAAGCTTCAGGGTGTAGAATCTGTTGACATTAAGTGGTGGAGTCCCATGTTGTAGCTGAATACGCCTAACCTCACGCTCCTCCTCCAAACATGAGAGAGAACCTGTGGCAGCCTGCAGTTGTCATAAAAACTCAAAAGTTGTTTAGTTTGTCCAGTTTGGGCTATTGTAAAAAACATGGTGGCCTCCGTAGAGAGGAGCCGCTCCCGACATATATATATAAATAGTATTTACAAGGGCCTATGTTAGGGTAAAGCAACTAACAATTACTACAATTAATATGGTTACTCACTTGCTTCAAAGAAAGACAGATGTCAACCTCAAATGTCTGCAAATCATGCTGAAATCAATCTAACAACAGTGGTGGGGATGCTATTATTTACAAATATGCCAATATTCTTCTTTACAGGACAAACAAATATGACAAAGGCTAATGTCCTCACTTTTGTGAATGGAATAAGTTCTGAATACATTTGATTCGATCATTTAAGTGTTTCAACACTGTCTCAATATGTACTTTTGTTTTGTTAAGGTGTTCAAGGAACCAAGAGGTCCGGTATCCCAGCACCCAGAGAAATCCCTTCTTCCATAACAAGGGACCGCATCTCCCTGAAGGACCAGCTGAGGACCTCATCTACGAAGAGAATGGTTTCCAGTGCCAGCACTTCAAGCCTCTCCACCTTGGCAAAGCAGACTCGTAGCTCAACCAAGTCCCGCGATGCAGAGGGCCAAGAAAAGGGTCTTCTGGAGTGCCAGGTGAAGGAGCTGCTGGCGGAGGCCAAAGCTAAAGACCTCGAGATCAGCAATCTTAGAATGGAGTTGCAGCGCTGCAAAGGTAAAGCCTCCGCTGCTCCCTCTTCGCCCTCACACAACTCTGTCTCGAGCCAAGATCCCGCTGCAGATACAGAGCAGGGACAGGTCACGGAGGCCCTAGTTCTGGTCGGGGAGCTGAGGGAGAAGAATGGGAAGTTTCAAAGAGAGCTGGCAGCCCTCAGAGAGGAGAACCAAGTACTGAAGGGAAAGCTGCTTTCCTTGGAAGCTTCACCACTCTCTAGTGCAAATACCCCCTCCAAGTCTTTAGTAAATGGCCTGCCTTCAGACTCCAACTCCTCGGCTTCACAACAAGACAGCCCCCCTTCTACTGCCAGCCCATTCAAAACCTCTGTCTCTTCCATCTCCGATATCACCAAGGATTCACCTTCACCTGACTCCTCGGAGTTTGAGAAGATCCCGTCATGCTCAGAATCAGGGAGCAGTATTGTCAGTTGTGAAGTTATTGCACCCGGGGCAGCAACCAGTGTGTCGGTACAGAGCCTTACAGAACAGATTCACAAGATGGAGGAGAGCCACCACAGTACAGCAGAGGAGCTGCAGGCCACATTGCAGGAGCTGGCTGACCAGCAGCAGGTGGTGCAGGAGTTGACGGCTGAGAACGAGCGCCTGGCTGAAGAGAAGCGCCTCCTGCAGACCTCACTTCAACAGCAGAGAGAACGTCTGGAGATGATGGTCCAGAAAAATGAGGCTCTGGCTATCCGTCTTCAAGAGCAAGCCCAAACGCAGGCCCAGAGGGAGGAAGAGCTGGGTAGCCAAGGACCGCGGCTGGCCGAGTTGGAGCAGAGGTATGCCGAGCTGGTTGAGGGCTCACACTTTGAACGGGAGAAGCTGGTGGACATCCAGCAGCAGCTGACCGGCAGCTTGCGGGCTCTGGAAGAGGAGCACCAGGAGTCCCAGGGCCAGGTACGCTGCCTCAGGGAGGAGATGGACAGACTGCAGGCTCAGCTGGCCCAGGAGTTGGAAGTTGGCGATCAGGCAGCACAAGCTGCAGAGGAGCAGAAGGCGGCAGCAGAGTGTCTCAGACTGGAAAACAGTAGACTGAAGGCGCAGGTGGACATAGAGAGACAGAAGGTGGGTGAGCTGAAGGCTATGCAAAGTGCCAGCGACAGCACTGAGATGCAGAGCCTGCTGAAGACAGCCCACACCGAGAGAGACAGACTGGAGGTGGAGCTGACAGAGCTGAACCAAGAGATGCTACAGGCTCAGGCCGAGACTGAGCATCTGCGAACCACAATGTTCAAGGTAGGAAGGATGCTTACATGGGAAATCAGTCAAGATACAACATAAAGCATCAGTATTTATCATTTAATAGAACTTGTTGCTCTCAACAAGTATAATATTTTAGGATATATATATATATATATATATTCACAGTAGTATTCTAAATAGCTGTATACTATATTTGGTATTCACAATAAGAGGCATACATATTAAATAGTGTAATATAATTTGTATAGATTAAACAGATTGAAAGTTTGAACATTTTTTTTTCAAAAATACATTTTTGTACATGGTGAGTAGTTGTGATATGAATAGTAGTGCAAACTTATTTTACATTAAGAATGGTGTTAAAGACTTGGACAGCAGTGGGAAGGAACGACCTGTGAAGTTTATTTAAAACCGGACAGTAAGAAAAACCGGCAAGAGAATGTCTCATTGTATATTTGTTATCATAGTGATCTCATTATTTGTGTTGTGTTTGACAACCTACAGGAATCCCCTTCAGTACAATCTGTCATCCATGTTTACTTTAATCAGTGAAAAAGCTAATCAAGCAGTTCACCCATAGAAACTGTTTGTTGGTTTCTGTTGAGATGCTCTACTTGTAATGCGGTGAAGTATATGAATAGCACTGAAATATACTATGCTGTTAGTTTTATGTCTAGTTATGGTAAAAATAATTATCCTAATAATAAATAAGGATAATAGACCTTGGCTCAATCCCCAACTATTGAATGTGAATATGAGGTCACACATCTTACACAATAGTTAGGACATGACCATTAAACAGGGTTCACGGCTGTCATTGATGCTTCTCTTCACCACCACAGCAAATGAACTCAGTTTCACTCTTAACGGTTCTCATGTGTTTCTCAGTAGTCACTTTGGTTTTCCCCTTGAACACCACACACACTGAGAGGCTGACGGAGTGTTGTCACCAACAGCTTAGTGATGTCATCATTGTTGGAGTATGACTGTGGTGTGCCAGCAGTAGGGTGGTACACCAGTGTGTGAGTCACTCCTGTCCTCTGCCACATGGGTGTGAGGGTGAGGCTCCTCCATAACTTCCCCTCACAAACATCTTATTCTATTAGAGCCACATGCTGCCAGTTGGACCGTGTCCTGCACAACTACATCATGTACTTGTTCTAGTATATTCTGTTCACAGAGATCTGCTGTACAGTGTCATTTCTCAGGATGACTGCAATCATCACAGTACATTGACTTCAGCTTAATAGTTGGAGCAAATAACACAGTGACGCATAGCAGTGAACTCTAATTACTGTGAGTCCTTGTATGAAGCCTATTTACACAACGCCTTACTGTGTGAACCTGACCCGAGCCTGATTCAGTTAATATAAAAGTTGCAGTGAGTCTGTTACCCTGTCCCTCACATGCATGGTTATCGCTTGATTTCCCTGATTACAGACATGTGCAGTGTAAAAGATCAGGGGGCACCTCACCACTACATGAACTTTCACCACCTTCACACCGTTTTTGCAAAGCTTGTTGCCAGCTGGCAAGTCATGTTGAAAATCGTGTGGTGCGAACTAGGCTTTACCCTCACTCAAAACTGTTTTCTTTCTTCAGCATTACGTGACACTCTTGTTTGATAAAAGCATCTTAATTTAATTGTTAGAAATGTGGAGATTTAGAAAAGCACTAACAAGACCAAACTGAATAACTGCATCACAAAGATGTCTGGAAGATCACAATATCTATACTTGAACCAAAGGGAACCTAAGTGCATGTGACAGCGAGTAATCACTTCAACATGAAACCCTGCTTCTTTGTTTTAACACAATTCTGCTCTGAACGCCACACATACACAGGCAGAGGCCAAATGCCAGCAGGTTCAGGATTGGGCTGAGAGGAGGGAGCAGGAGCTCAGCAGCCAGGTGACTTCACTGGAGGAGGCTGGGAACCAGGCTGACAACCAGGTGAAGGAGCTGAAGGAGACCATCTTTGAGCTGGAGGACCAGGTGGAGCAGCAGAGGGCCGTCAACTGTCACACCAAACAAGCCGTCCTGGACATGGAGAGTATGTTCATTTCACTGGATCTTCTGTTCTCTATGGCTCAGCCTCAACATGCAGCCTTAAATCTTCTATAGATACATATAAATCAAAAAGTGATTTGTAATATTTAGTTTATTCTCATTTATGTAAATGAGGGGCAACAGATTAATAGAAATAGTTCATAAAGTTGAATCAGTTCCTCTTTTAACAGTTGAAACAATAAGTGAAAACTATCATGAAGGTAACACTTATAGTAGGGCTGCTGTAACAAACTGTAGATGTATCATTTTAAATTAGATGTACCACATCAATAGCTTCATAAACTAAAAACCGAATGTTCTGACTGTGTTTACATGTGTAATAGTAGCCCAGTTATGAGGCTTATCTTGGTTTTGAGCATATTCAGGAGTGTTCACATGAAACATTGAGAAAACTGATTATTTATATCCTTGTATACATGATACATACAAGTATCCCAGTTCCTACCATGGTTACAGCAAAACAGCCTACTGAGAATTTTGATTCCTCTATGGTGACTATTGAAAATGAGGCCACTTTGCCTGATAGCAGGCTGAACCAAGATAACGTTGCGGATTTGGCTCATCCACCTTATTCCCGGCAATGGGAGATGAGAGAAATGGCAAATATTAAACATGTCCTCCACCTCCAACCAGGGCGCAGTGGGTGATATGCAGCTGTGACTGGTGGTATTGGGTCGTTATGATGGAGTTCAGTGACACTGAACGGAGAGAAAACTTCTGTATGAATAGGGCATCCTTATCCTTATAACAGCTGTTTGTAACAATACTTTCTAGACGTTACTCTTAATTTGATATGAGCTTTTGTGCTATAGATATATATCTAGAGCTGCTGTGTCATTCCTACACTGAAAGCTGCAGTGAATTCTGTGATACAATTCCACCTGATACTACAGCACTGAAGTTGGGAAGTGGCTCTAAACCTTCAATTTCCTCATTGCAGATCTCGTTAAAAAGATGGAGGAGCAGAAAGCTGAAGTTGAGCGGCAACTGAAAGTCTTTAACAGACAGATGAAGGTGAGAAAGCTGTTTTATAATACTGTGGTGCTAATATTTATTCATTAGAGACTTCTATACATTACAAGCTGAACACACAAGCCAGCTGTAAACCAAAAACTCACTTCTCTAGACTTCCTTCTTTCTTTCTTTCTTTCTATCAAAATAAAAGCAAAACTGCCTAAGTAATTAGATATGCCATTTCTGGTTTTGGTTTAAAAGGTTTGAAGGGAGACTACAGTATGAGAAGCACATTGGGGTGAAACCTTTTAGTATTTAGAATGTACGGCAAAAAAGACGAGTATGCAATTGTGTTGTTTTTTTCTGCCTAAATAAGGTTTTTACAGCCATTCGGCATCTTTTCATGGGTGAATTAGAAATAATTATTAACAACGAATTTTAGGTGCACTGTCTTTAAGGTAAGGATGATGCTCAGTTTTTCCCTGTTTTTTAGCCAACATGTCTGACCTTGAAGGAATTTTTCCATTGTTCCAGTACCACTGTTGATCATGCAGGAAGTTTGATCAGTATGTATTTTTTGGCAGGCAAAGATATATTTTTTTCCCCCAAGCTTTTCTTCTTTGAATATCACTTCTGTTTAGTGATTATTTTGTTGGTCTCCCACAAACCAAAGCGAAACTGTTATTCTGCCTCTCCTTTTGTGGTTCAGAATTTTCTCTCTTGTGATCCTCCTTGCCTTAGGAGTTTCTGCTGTTTTACACAGGTCTCAATCTAAAAGCAAAACAGTTACAGTCTAAATAAGATCGTTATTCGAGAGGTCCATGTACAGTTCCAGAACTTAATGTGTAAATGCTCTACCTCTGTATTTTTTGTAATGGTCTGCATATTATTTTCTAAATCAGATTACATTTAACTATTGTTAGACTTCATTTTAGCACTATTTGAGTGCTGGCATTACAAAAACTCCCGGTGTAAGCTGATCATTTACTCACATTTATGAAATTAATTGTATGCATCCTTTTTAAGAATCTGCCTACAGTATACATCCATATGTTTGTGTCTTTTAGGATGAAAAAGAGGAGTGGCGTCGGTTTCAGGCCGACCTCCAGACGGCAGTTGTGGTGGCCAATGACATCAAGGTGGAGGCTCAGCAGGAGCTGCGTGCCCTCAGGCGGCAGCTGCAGGAGGAGCAGGATCGCAGCGCAAAGCTTTCTTCCGACCTAGAAGCCGTGCAAGGAGTCAGGTACCATCCTCACCATACTACACCAGTCCCCCTGCCCCCCAAAAAAACTCCCTTCCTTGGCTCCCCTTGTTTAGCATTGGGCTGCAGTTTCTTTCTCTCTCAACACAACGTGGAAATGAGATACCTGCCAGAGTCTCGCCATATTCTCATTCAGAGCCATGTTTCATACATGTTGTTAAAAATGTATATATATTGTAATCTTAACTCTGAAGAATCTCTTGCTTAAGAGGTTTCTAAAATTCCAACAAGACGTTAAAGCAAGATCGTATTATTCATTTCATATCTTGGTATTTCACAAGATTAAATCTTTGGTGTTTGAGAGCTGAGCTTTGTGGGATTTGGCAGACTCTGTTGGTAAATGAGCAGTCTCCTGTGGTATTTCCCTCTGTTTATTCTACTCCTTTAAGCTGCTGCCCTCTCTGTCTCCCTCTTCCACACTGACCATTGCCCTGCAGTAACATTCAAACCTCATACTTCCCTATAAACCACAGTCTATTTATTAGAGATTATTATTTTATGAGAAGGAAGCCGTGGTGGCAGATCTGCACAACGAACAGATACTGCTTAGTTATTTCAGTGAAAATGTTCCAGGACAATGTATCATGCTATTGAAGAGTTCATGGAGTGTTGTTGCACTGTGGCCATGCAGTATTGTGATTGATGTATTTATTAATAGCGTGACATTGGTTTGTGTGCAAATATAATGTATTTAAGTGTATGAGCATGCAATTCCATGGAGTTTTGACAGTGTTGTCACCTTCATTATCATTACAGGTCAATATAATTGTACCTGTGGCAAAATCCGCTTAGATATATGCTGCTGTTTATCTGTGTGGCCAGTTACAGTATTCTTTAAGCAAACACTTATCTCTAAATTATTCCTTATTCCGTCATTCATTTGTAAATTATTACCTCATGAGAGCAGTTTTAGTATTTAAAATATTGTAATAGTTGGTTTAAACCAATGAATATAGTGATTATAATTGATTTAGTTTATTACTGGTTTTAGACCATGGCTAAATCAGCAACTCTCCCAAGATTAGCTGTTACGCTACAGCCGCTCCCCACCTCCAGCAGCTCCCTGTGACGACTCTGTCAAAGATGTCCCTCTGACACGCCTCCCTATGTAAAGTCCAGGTGAGTTCCCTGCCCTGTCAGCCCTCTCTCAGCCAGCCTGCCTCTCCCTGCCCTGTGTGCTGCTGCTGCTGCTGCTGCTACTGATCACTGACCTTCCTACCTGTGTTTGGCTTGGTGTTGCTGTTTCAGCCTGACTCTGTCTGTCTTTCCATACGCTGTCTTTACCCTCTTTCGATTCGCTTTGCCTGGTCCTTCTAAACCTTCCATTCAAGTAGATGTATCTGGTGCCCCCTGCTGTTCTCTGAATGAATAACCCTTCTACCTTTTGTGGTTAAATAGCAGGATGGTCTGCACGGCATGACAGGATTTAACTCATGCTATGCATCATCTGCTGCAGATAAGTTTGCATAGCATCTTCATCACTGGTTTAGCTGCACTTAACAGTATGATTGACCTTATTAGTCCAATAAGGTCTGCATGGAGCGGTTAAAATAATCCAACAGCCCAGAGGTCTGCATTTCATAACAACGACGTTCAGAAGAAATTAGAAGTTTTGCTGCACATGTACGACTGCACATGTTTAATACAGTCTTCATAGAGTAATTGTATACAGAAGTTCATCTTCCTCCTTTTTTGTTTTTCAGAATAAGCACCGGAGCCACTTTTGAAACCAAGACGGCAGTAGAGGGGCACTAGAGAAGTGCCCTCAACTTCTGCACCAAGTGAAGACAGTGTTATTGTTGCACTTTTTTAGCTTTTTGTGTTATTCAAAATGTAAAGTGGTAAACGAGTGAGTGGTCAGATGAAGTACCCAGGCAAGATTCTCATGACACAGTCTTGTTTCCATTACTCCACGGCTTTACATTTTTGGAACCTTCTGAATAATAATGTGCTCTGTGGTATTCTTTCTCTATGAATGTACTCTTATTGTTTGTTATTTTCTTGACTCGTGCTGAAGAAATGCCCTTTGTTTGAGAGACTCTCCTTTTTATACTCTGCAAAGTGGCTTTGTGCCTTTTAGAGAGTTGAGGGGAGAGAAGTGTGTACAAAAAGAACCCTGTGAAAAATAAAGTAAACAATACTGTTCAGCCAGTGTGACACAGTTAAGATTCCGAAGTCAGATTAATACCATCAGAAAATACAGTTGTCAGGACAACAGCAAAGCAAGAGGATTGAAAGTGAATTTATTCTAAATCAAAGAGGCATATTTTAAGCAGTCAAATTACTTTAACTTTGACCTCTGTTTACTTTAAAACTTGTGATATAAAAAACAAATAAAATGTAACTATTCTAAGACCTAAGTTTGGTTTTGGCTCTGTGGTTAAAAACTGACTGCTGAGTCACATTTAGCCATTAGATGGCACTATTGAACACACAATTGCCATAAACAGGGGACTTCCATGTGGATATACTGGTAATGTCTACTCTGTTTGTCTATCTAATATTTACACAGCAATGCATATCATTGTAACTAGAACTATGTTGATGTTAGCCATGCTGTCAAAATTAGATTCTACAACTGCCACAACCACTGACACCTGTACCTCAGGGTTATTACTCTCCTACAACAAAAGTAAGGTTAATGGTCCATTTTAACTCAAAGACCAAGAGACTGTGCTACAGGTTCCTGAAGGGATTGTTTTTATCCTTACAGCAAATGTCAAATCATCAATTAAACAAAATTTTCTATCATTCCACTTTTCATTATCCACAAATTATAGATGTGTAGATGATGTGACTGATGATAGAATCAACCACTTATCACTTATCCAAACATCAGAGATCACTCAAGGCTCTGGTACTTCTTAATTAATCGTGATTCACCATGTTCAATATTTACAGTTCTTCTTGAACATCCTCCTCAGTGTATCGGATATTTGTGATGTCACACGGTGTCATCTTTTCAGCCAAACACTTACAGAATATGGTGTTGTTGTGGTATATTGGCATAAATTTGTCTCAGGTTTTACTTACAGTCCAACTTTCACCACAGATATTTAATTTGTGGATTTTTGTTATTAAAAGCCATATTGTTCAGCCAGATATTAAATCGCTGGTGCTCAACCTGCTCTTAAACAATATTTAGAAAAAGAGGAGTTGGGATAGATCCTTTTTAAGCCATTCAATGAACAATACAGGGAATGTGCTGTTTATTTATTCTTCAAATAAAGACCCAGAAGCACTTGGTGACTGGTTTTTATGCCTGTGAAAGAGACAGACTAGTGTGTGTTGTACATCTGTTTGACTTTTGTTCATTAGGTCAATGAATAAATGAAATTACACCAGTCCAACTGTGGGTTTGTCTCTCTGTCTACACTCTTTGAATGTGAGTTCAACACAGAAGGTCCGCACTTGTCATTCACTCCTCATTCATCACTGATAAAGACACGCTAATCCCACACCCTTTAGCCTACAGTCCAATGTTCACCAGGGCTAATGGTAGATGATGATCGATCCATGATTGAATTAGCTCACATCAGTAAGTGAAGATCCCCTATTTACGATTTACAGTAATCACTTGATCCTGTCAATACACTTAAACCTTTTATGTAAACATTCATCGTAATGAGCAGGTAACCTTGTAAGAGGAGATGTAAAGGGAGAGATTTCAAAGTCCAGACCTTGCCAGTGCACATGCTGTTGTTTTCATTGAATGTATTGTGTCTGTCTACACAGCAACCAATTCATTGTGTCTGTTAGGTCCCAAGGTGACGAGGGGAGAGTGTCCGACTCTGATAGCAGCCGTCACTGGTGTGGCATCTCCATGATCCCGACCACGCCCTCCGAAGCCAGTGGAGAAGCAGAATCAGAGCCCGGAGCTACGGTCAAATCCCTCATTAAGTCCTTTGATACTGTCGGACAGAGTGAGCACCGAGAACCGAGCACCGAGAACCGAGCACCTCTCCTCACACACACAGACAACACACACTCTTTCCTGGGAGTCCCACTGCAGTAGTTTAACTATAGAGAACAGCTGGTGAGATATCCAGTGTGGAGATCAGTCATTTCTCTGGAACACAGTTCTGTGTAATGGTGTTGAACTCTGTGGCCTTAAATGCCCTCAGATAGGATGAAGAGTCATTTCTGTTTCGGTCAGTAGAACCAGTAAAGCCTTCGTGTTTGAAAAACTGATCAAGATGTACTATTTCATTTTTGAATTATAACTCCACTGTTGAAATGGTAGCTCTGGGGAATGTGTCTTATTAAGTTCACTATGTTTCATATAATAATGTATACTTTAATTATTAACATTAATATTAACAATAAATACTACAAATTATGTTGAGCTAGTTCTGATAATGGTTTAGCTCACATGACTTCATTTGAGTGATTTTTTTTAATTTAGAATTCCATAAAGCACTAGCCACTTTTTGTAAGTACACCCCTACATCAATTTTGTTTATTATTGATTTGTGAGTTCATAGTTAAAGGTGGCGCACATTGTTTTGAGTTGTTTAAATTTGATGTCCTTCCCATTTACACACAGGAGGGGGCAGAATATTACAAACACTTTTCACTATAATGCAGTTAAGTTCAACATCAGCACTAATTGTGAATTCAGTGTTAAAACAATTGAGTTGACACGTTTATAACGGTGTTATAGATAAATCAGAAGTACACTTAATGGCAGAACATCTGTATTAGATTACATAAGGATTAAATGTCAACAATACTTGGCGGTGTTTAGTAGTAAATCGACAAAGGTTTAGTGCATCAGTCTCTGCCGAGGCCTTGTTTTTCTACTACATCGATTTTGATAATATCGTGGGCTGTACTAAACACAGATGTTACAGTCATTTTCCAATGACCTTTATTTACTTCCACAGTTGCAAAAAGCAACTTTAATTGTTTTCTGTGTTGGAGTAATGGTGCCCTTCCTCTGTAATCTATACAAAGCTGCTACACACTATCTGTCTTCTCTGTGGCATTGAGTTTCTGAATTAATGGCTTAATTATTAACTTGAGGCTCTTTGATAGAGAAATCATTTAGTACTTAATTTGTTTTGGTCTCTCAGATGGACCAGCTCACACAGTTCAAATGCATTCCTCCCCAAGAAGCCCCCTGAGCGGGATTCCTGTCCGCACCGCCCCTGCTGCTGCCGTCTCCCCCATCCAGGTATACACTACAACATGTTCTGTTCCATTAAAAAAATGGAAAACACTCACTGCATGTGAAGATGTTTGAGACCCTCTCTTCTGTTCCGTCCCCGTAGAGACACTCGTACATAAAGCCCTTGTCAAAGATGTTGGAAAAGAGAATCAATCAGGGAGAATTCTCTCATCCTCACGGTACGTTACACACAGATGGTTTATAGGTGTTCAATTCACTCGTCTATCCATATTTCATTTAGCACAAACGAAGGGCCTCGCATGCTGCTTTTATATAATAGGACTGCCAGCCAAAGTACTGCTATGAGTCAGGGCTTTTAAGAATTATATAAAGCTGTCCAATGTAATTAGTCTGTAAACACAGTCAAATGAAGAGGAAGAAGAAGACAGAGGCCATTAGGTAGATTCTTTAGTTTGAAACTAAAGGTAAAGCTTATTCTCAGTCAGGAGGGTAGATTTGAAAAAAGGGACATTTATCGTTTCTTAAATTATATGCATTATATTTGCATTTATTATAAATCCTTTACCTGGGCCATCTGTTGGACTGTGGTATTTTATATTTGTAGGATCTATATTAGAATACATATTATTCAATTTTCTATTTCTTTTTTTCCCAGGGTTTTTTATATTTTGGTAATTGATGCTTCACCCAAACATATGTTGCAGTCTAACTTCACTCCTATGTGAATCACTTTACCGGGTGATGTGTCAGATGTTCTTTATAAAGTAAAGTATGATCCCTGTGTTACTCACTCACTCCTCACATTCTCCTGTGTTGTGCCTCCCTCCCTGTTTGGGCATTCTTCGATCCCCTCAGACAAGTTGTCGGGCTGCGGTGAAGACATGAAACCTAATAGCCTTATGAGGAAGAGCCCTTCCCTGGAGTCCGTCATTAAAGCTCCAATCTCCTTCAGCAGCCGCACAGCATCCTTCAGCTACAACCGAGGCAACAGCAAGCTCAGGTGGGCTTTCCCTCTCAACTTGTCTGATGGTTCCAGTTGTTGAGCTGTGCAAGTCTCAGCCTCCTCCCCTTAGGCTGAAAAGTGCAAAACGCACACAGTAGAAGAAGTTCAGAGAAAGACGAGAGACAAGCTTTAAACAAACATGCTTCTGACTTCTGGTGTTATTGAACGTCATCTTCCCACACAGCGCCACTCCTCTTCATGTAAACTCAAAAAAATCATTGAGTAAGTTGGATTACCTCCACCTGTACCAGGTCACAGTCGAGTTAGATTACTCAGGCTCGAATTAATGTGTTGTCACAGAGAGACAAGTTATTTTAAGCAGTCAGAGACTTGACAATGGCAGAGGACAACACCCTCATCTTCAGCTAAGACACTGTTTACATTAATAAGCTCCACTTTCAGTGATCTTACAAATTAAATAACCTGTCTGTCTAGCCTCATATCCTCCGGTGTCATGAGATTGTTGATCTTTCTGCGCTTCACAATCTGCAGTTGGTGCAATTATTGTCTAAGTGCCCACAGCGATACACTTTTAACGATCACAAATTCAGACACATATATTATGTTATTGCGTTACATATATTTGCATGTTATAGAGGTGAAAAGACGTTTTTCATCATGTTGCAGACGGCCTATCTCAAACAGCAGTTTAGCAGCCGTACATACATGTGTTGGTTGAGTGTTGAGCATTCTCAGAGTGAGGATCGTGTCTGGTGGTGCTCCCATACCTTCAGCTTCAAAACAAACCCCCAGGAGCAGCCCCTTGAAATAACACCCGAGATGGGCATTAGACCAATCTGATGTATTACTGGTAATTTCTATGTGTCTCTTGATTACGCAGTCAGTGTAATGTTTAGAGACATTAGAGCATGAGCCAAGAGTTTATATATGAGCTGTATATTGTTAGCGTCACACAAGTCCCAGAATTGATCAACTGAACTAAATTCATTAGTTTGATGTAACAGTGTACTTTTAGTTTGTTACTGTATTTAAAGGGATAGTTTGCTCAAAAATGAAGTTCAAATGAAGTTTATCTACTCACCACTAAGCAGATGGGGTCGTACACAATGGAAAACCGCACAGACTCCCATCACTACTTTGAGTTTTGGACTATTAAGGCTTGATCACTGCATTAGGTATTAGGCTACACTCTGCAAGTTCTTTTACATTTAATACTTTATGTAAATTTGGATTTTACTTTCTTTTACTCAATCAGAAACTTTAAAATCCTACTTTTATTCTAACTTAAGTAGAGTTTTATCTATTTGTTTGTACTTTTACAGGGGAACTCAAACACTGCACTTCTCATATACTGTTGAATGACATGCTGAAACTGTTCCTCTCTCTCTGTGCGACTGCGGTTTGTGCACACTGGTGACAGTGTGGAAAGAAAGGACCCCTTGGCTGCACTGGCGCGGGAGTACGGAGGATCTAAGAGAAATGCTCTACTGAAGTGGTGCCAGAAGAAAACCCAAGGCTATCCGGTAGGGATCAGAGGCCAGAGACCTCTCTCAGATACAAGGCAGGCTCCACTTTCACACCCGGTTTTTCTCTCAGCATCCTTGTGCGACGGTTGTATTTTAATCTCACGCTCCTCCGGTTCTCATTTGAAAGTTCTCCCCCTGTTTTGATTGCAAAGATGCAATATTGGTGTGTCACTGCCCTCAGGTTCACGAGGTATTTTATTTGGTCAGCAATCTCTGGGGTGTTAGACTGTAGTGGCACATTACTGTGTTTCCAGACCCACTATTCAGCCAGCGGTCATCTCACTGGACACTTGAACTGTGCTACAGAGGTAATGGAAACAATGAAGCAAAGTGCTCAGTGTCACATACAAGCTGGATTTATGCATGTGTGTATTTTTATAGCCCGCCATGTTTTAAGGCATGCCCATTTGTTTATGCATTGTTTTTCTGTTGTGCTCCCATCTGTGTTGCCTGTGTCCATGGAGCCAAATGCTGACAATCACCTGGCTTAGCTGCTCTCCTAATATCTAGTTTTATGGAGCACATTTAACCCAGTGGGATTAGAGATTTGCCAATGTAATCATCATGTAGTGTGCCAGTTAGCTTATGGTAAAACTCTTACCAGGAGGCCGGCTGGTCTCAGGCTGCTAACTCTGCATTAGCTTCAACTCTCTCAATGCTCTGGTAGTAGATCAACAAGTGTTTCTGTCCTGTTTAGGCTCAGTCTAAACGCCACAAAGCTGTACAACCAAGTATGAATGATGATAACTGCTAAAAATAGACCTGACCTCCCCGGTGGTAAATGGTCTGAATAATTGGATGAGCCGTCGAATCAATAGATCCTATTTCTCAGGTGCCGCGCTGCTCGGTGAACTTTGAGTCACCCTCTCTTTATCTCCGGTCGGATGTTTGAATGGTCACACGGCGCATGTGTTGGTAAAATACAAAAATCTGATCCTCTGTGATGGAAACATCTGAGCAGATGAGATAACATTGCTGCTGAATAACAGAAAGTCTGATGAGCCGTTTGATAAGATGCTGGATGTGTGTACAGGGCACTGTGGCCCAAATTGTTTGAACATGAGTGAAACGTTGGATAATATGAGTGAGTGTAAAGACGCTGGTGTGTGATGGAAGGTCTCTGCTTTGTTTGTGATACCTGTCAATGTCCATCAGCAGCTAGGTGCTTATTTGAGAGAGTTGGGATCAATTTTCAAGACAAAGTTGCTATTGATGAAGTGTTATTAGAATTGTAGATATAAGATTTAATGATTTATAGGTATAAAAAAAGGAAGACAATATCAAATGTTGACAGTTGTAATTGTAAATTAATGAAGCTTATTGAAAATAAAAAGTGCAGCACATACTATTAGAGTATTCTATACACATTTTCAAGACAACAATTTCTATTACACAAACACAGCCAGTCTTACGTCTTTCTGCTGTGTAAGTGTATGACCTAGGTAAATGTACCAGTGATTGTTCAAAGCAATATCAAGTTGTAAAAATACTCTATTACAATAAATAGTCCAGCGTTTTCCCAGAATATATAATATTAACAGATTTGACCTTTTCCAACTAGAGAGATTAAAAATTATTTAATCTGAAAAATCTCCCCTTCACACTAAGTGTTGCATCATTATAGATTTCAGACAAATATGTAATGCACATTTTAATGTATCATCTGGGTGGTCTAGTGGCAGAAACTTGGACTATGGGCAGAGAAGGTCTCTGGTTCGTCTCTGGTTCGATTCCACGGAAAAACAACAAAAAGACGAACCTGGATTGATCTGCCCAAAAATCCAAGAGTCTCTCTAGACCCTGTCTAGTGCCCCCTGAGCAAGGCACCTTACTCCTCCAACATCTGCTCCCCGAGCGCCGTACATAGTCGCTCACTGCTCTGTGTGTCCCGCACACAGATGGGTCAAAAGCAGAGATTACATTTCCCTACCTGCATGAGTGTGCGTTTGCATGTCTGTGCATGTGTGTGGGATAAATAAAATGCATCTGCATCTACTTATAGTTCCACTCCAAACACAAGTATCATATTTGAACAAAAAGTCTGCAACATAACAAGAAACTTAATCTGTCAAATAAATGTGGTGAAGTGAAACAGTCCAATGTTTCCGTCTGATGCCAAAGCAAAAAGCCTAAATATTTCAGTATATGTTTTTCAATTTTCAAACCAAGTGTTGTACTTGAGTTAATATACTTAAACTCAAACTTAAACCCAAATGGAATTGCAAATCCCAGTTCAGTTCGTACAGTGAGTTCCAGCAGCAAAAACAAATCCCTTAACAGAACTTTATTCCCTCTGGTCTGGATTTAACGATGGAACCTATGATCCCCTCTCACAAAGGGTTTACTAAGAGTGTGATTATTTGCAAGTATCAGGAATGCAGTAAGAAGATTGGGCTACTGTTTCAGCCTGTGGCTTAATCACTCCCCTCCTGGAGCTGTTGGTTGGAGCTGTGATCCTGTGTGCATTTTTTCTCCATGTGCTCCTTTTGCCTAACCCATAATTGGACCTTTTCACACTGTTGAGCGTTTAACATTAAGAAGTCTATTTTTAGAACGACTGTGACTGCCTCGCACTGTACTGCCTCATGGGAAATTGATCACGGGGCATTTACATATCGAATCAATATTTATCCCCGCAAACTTTGTTTTACAAATATGTTCAGCGTACAGCTTTTGTTTATATCAAGGGAACAAAGATGTTTTTGAATTTGTCCATCAGACCAATTTACAAAATAACCTCTCAACATTATGTATTACAATTCATATCCTGCACATTCTGTGTTTAACTTAGGTTTGTCTGCAGAGATTTACGAGATCGGCCATTATTTGCCTCTTGAGCTTTCTTAATCTGCTGGTCAATTCCACTACCTCCCACAGGGATTTCTATTTTCGAGAATGCATTGACATGTGCTGTATGTTCGTATATGTTTGTGTGTTTGTGAGAAATATAGTTTCTGCATCACTTAAACTAAATTAAGCTCCCGGCACAAGAAGACATGTGACCACAGGCCTCTCATGGGAATCTAAGGGAAATGGTTACTGTCAGAAAACGTGTTGAGCTCCATATGTCTGTTGAAAGGTCAGGTTGTTACAGCGTGATGAGGCCTCTGTCCACATGCAGGCTGCTAAGTACCTGTCTCAGGTCCAGAGGCTCAGACTGACCTGTCATAGGGTTTGTAGCTCCAGGAAAGCAAGCCAGCGTGTTTTTGCTCTGATAAAGGTTAGCGAGGATCAGCTGTATCGATACATCTACACCCACTCTGCAGTCTCTCTCTTCTCTGCTGTGGACTAAGGTCAACGAGGTAATAACGCCACACTAATAGGCTCTTTAGTATGGAGTCACCCAGTTGTAATATATGTCGGCCTCTTCAGTCTGCATAATTAATGGTCACTTTGAAGAGACAGCTTTTAGCATCGCTGTTCGCTTTCCATCCCCTGTCTCCTTTCCAAATGGCAGAGTCGGGGGAAACAAGCTCTTATATCAGGCTCACCTGCCAGCACAGAGCCAGAGAAGCCACTGCGTGTGAGGCAAGAACAAAGCCGATGGGGGGGTCCGCCCCGTGCCAGTTGTTATTACAGTCCTATTGTTGTCGGACCTTTTGGTCAAACAGCAGCCTAATTAAAGTGAAAGAGAAAACGGGAGCTATTGTAAGCATGTCGGTGATTATGTGATGTTGAGGTGCAAATAGCTGCCGGAGGCACAGTAAATCTGTGTGATTATAGCTGACTGGAAGCCAGATGTCCTGTTTACTATGATCAATAGAGGAATGAGGACCCAAATGGAGCTTATGTTCACCTTAATTATTGTTTCATATGAGCTACCATGGCTCTGCAAATTAAAGCTTTTGCGTATTTAATGAATATAGATGACATTGAAAGGCGTTGCCATGGCCTACGTGCCTCAAGTCATGGATCCAGCTGAGCTGCGAGTCCGTGTGCGCATGTGTTGGTGTGATCCTGTGTCTGCTAGATGGATTTGGTTTCCGGATAGACTGTGACCGTTAACACTGCTAGAGGAAGAAGAGAAGCAAAGTGAAAACAAGGCAAATGGCATGCAAGTAAACACACACAAGAGAAGGACAGCCGTGCTGTCACCATGGAGAGGAGGCCTTAAACCCCAGAGGGGAAAAGGAGAGAGTGAAGGGGTGTGTTTACCCACCATGCACTGGTGCTTGGAGCCGCTCATTACCTGACCTGTGGTAAACTCTGAGTGGAGGACGAGACATGAGCCCAGACAGACTTCGTCACACCTCAAATGTCAGATTCTGGGAAGTGTAGATCGATCAGTGAAGACCTTAAGCTGGTTCTGATTGACTCTGCCCTGTGGGAGAGACTGAAGGGGCCTCTCACCGGAAATTAGCATTGCACGTCAGCAGCCGGCTGGACTCGAACTTGAAACACAAAGCTGCAACTTCTGTTGCATTTGTTTTCAAGTGCATGTTGCTGTTATGTGTATTCCTGCTCTGCATTACAAAGTCTTTACATTGATTAGATGTTGTGGTTGGACTGCAAATTCAAGCTGGACCATTTTCCTTATTTTGAAGTTTTAAGATGATGTGTTATATTTCTGCCAACACTTTTGACTTAAATGTATTTTATGAATCCATATTCATTTCAAAACAGCTGTTGTCCCATGCTCAGAAGGGTTTCTATAAGTTTCCATTTTTGGCAACACTCAAACCTCCCGCTGTATATTTATCAGGCGTTTTGATGTCTTTATTTAGGACTGCTTGGGACACTTTTTTTCTCAATTAACCAAAGAAGCCAAACAAAAACAAACGTGCTGTTTGTTCAACATGGGAACAATGAGCAAAGCCTCTGAGCATGAGGCTCAACTGGGCCTGACAGAGCACAGCTCATCCGGTCCTCGTCTGGGAAACACACACAAACACATACACACACATATACACCACACAAACATTCACAAAAGCCATTGAAGAAAGAGGATTGGACCTCCAGGCGAGTGTGGAATGGAGGTCAGACATCGAGGAGGGGAAGAGACTTGGAAATCAAAGAATAGCCATTACTGTACAGTATAATAATGTGGTATTAACAGTAATAGTTATAGAGTGAGATCATCTGTGTGAATTAAGAGATTACTCACTGCAGCTGAAATTATGGAATATCTTGCAAATAATCAGACTTCCTAAATGGTGATCATGATGTACACGTCAAACCAGGAAAAGAATTTGAGAACAAAAAAACGTTGAGGCTCATTCGGCTTATGTGAAAAAAAATGCACAGTGAGGAACATTGACACTGGGTAAGTGAATGTGCTAAGTGGATATTAACTTCTCAGTTATAACAATGGAAGGAAAGGAAAGTGTATTATCCAGTTAAAGTCACAGAAATATCATCTTTTCTTTGAATAAGATGAGCTGATTGAAATCATGAACAGTGCAGGAGGTGTCGAGGACGAGCTTTAGACAAGAGGAGCTAATAAAGTCATAACATTACTGGTATAAATGAAATGACTGGTGCAGGTGTCAAACTGACTGACTAAGTTCAGGGCTATGATATAAACAAATGTTTGTAGTCGTAGCAGTTTACATCACAGCTTGGAACACTGCACAAGATAATACCTATACTTACTCATATCACATCAGTGTTCCTTGCTCATTTCTAAATATCCACTTGATTCAAACTTATGTAAGGTGAGTAAACTGGAGTAAGTTGAAGTAAAATCACCTTGTCAGATTTTATAGTGTAGTTAGTGTTAATACATTGCATATGAAGGGGAAAGTACCAAGCTGAGTGCAAGACATTTTATTAGATCTTATAGTGCAACAAGGACAGCAATGATAAACTAAAGCTCTTATATGGGCTCAGAGAGGTGAACATATTTAATCACAATCCATCTGCACAGTTGATCTGAGCGCTCGTGTGGCCTCATGTGACCTGGGTGGTCCGCCCCACTCTTTATCTTGTCCTGTGTGTGAAGGGAGTCCATTAAAACGTATGTAGATGTGACTGGGTCGATTGAGAGCAGCTCCCACCAGCTGCACCAGCTCTGTGACCTCTCCCTTTTGCCCCGTCTTTTTCTCCGTGCTCCTGCCTGCCAGGACTTTTCAGTCATTGCTCGTAACTGTGACTCATTGCAAAACCTACTTAGGGGGGCGTCAACTCCCCCTCTCTCCCCTCTACTCTTTCGTTCATTGTCTCTTCAGTTATGACTGTCTTTTCTAGTGTTAGTCTTCCCCTCCGTGCTTGTTTGCTTTCCCTCTTCCCTCATTTGTACGAGCGTTTTCATTGTGGTTGTCCGTGCACTCTATGTCAACATACGTACAGACTTACATACTCTGGTGAGCACGATATCTCCAGAAAGCCATAAGAGAAGATTTGGCTCAAATGATCACTTGGACCTCAGTTTGAATTTATAAAAATTTGCTGGTCAAAGGTCAAGGTCACTGTGGCCTCACAAAAGCTATTTTTGGCTATAACATAGGAATTTATAAGCTAATTATGCAAACATTTTAAAAGGTAAAATTGTTATGCTTTTATTTGTGTCTCATGCCATTCCTGATTGTTCACTTGTTTACACATCCAATAAAGTTGTGTTTTTGCCCTCTTGTTGGTTTGTTAGTTATTTTTCACATTGTCAGCAGGAAAACGCAAAAACTACTGAACTTCAAACTTTTTGTTACAATAAATATATATATATATATTATTTTATTTTTTATATAAGCTGTGTTGAGCTTCTATACTGTAAGAAATTAAATTGTTTAGGGTTCTATTTCCTTGGACTTTGGACTGTTTGTCATACAAAATGAAATATTTTGCCCTGGAATATTAATAATCATTAGAATAATCATTAGCTGCAACGCTAGTCAAGCTTTCTTTTGTGAAAATATTACAATAAATCTACACAGCCTTTTTCTCCTGCAGCAGTTTCTACTATATCTGCAATAATCTGTTACCTGCTCTTTCGTGACATTATAAGTTGGGTCTTTTTTTAAAGCGTTGACTATTTGACCATAGAGTGTGGAGCCCCTCCTTTCTGACAGGAACAGCTCAGCGTGTGACCCATGTCTGCATTTTGTTAACTAATGAAAATGTCCAGGTTCATTTTCAACCCTAATTGAACAAGTGATGATATCATAGATCTTATCTGCTGTTCACTTGGAGTCAGAACAAAGCAGCCACACGCTCTGTGCAGCTCTCTCACTCTCTGTACAGTCCCCTGTTTCCCTCATACTCTCTCTCCCTCCGAGCTCTAAAAACCGACAGCTCGGCCTTTTGTGCCGAGCGAGACGCTTCCTGTCGCTTGATGCTGTGTTTGCTTTTCTGAGCCGGCTCCCAGAGAGCTGTTGTTGTCCGCTGCTGTTTTAGCATTCATGCTTCTCCCTCTCTTTCTGTCCCGAACGAACAGCCAGCCCCCCACCTTCCTCTCCCTACTCCCTCCTTGACCTCCAACAAACCTACTGTCCCCTGCCTTGGTGAGGACATGTGCTCTTCTCAGACCACCCCAATAACCCCACACACACAGCCCCATAAAAAACTCTCCTCTACAACCTCTCTTATCAGCTTACTTGTCATTGTCTATCTTTGTCCCAGTCCCTCTGGGGTCTTACTGGGGACTAACCCCCTATCACAACCTTGTGTGTGTGCGTGCATGCGTGTGCGTGTGCGTGTGTCATACATCACAGACACAGTGCTAATAGTGGGGCTGCTGAGCCAGCTCAGAGAGACGGGGGGAGTTATGAGAGGAATGCGAGCTGACATGACTGCACAGGTCTGCCCTCCAGACATAATAGAGAGGCAGTGACTGATGGAGAGGAGACTTGGGCTTTCAAAACCCACTTTCAGCCTCTGTTATACCATCAACAGCTAATGTGTGTGTGAAGGATTACCTCAGTGCTATTTGCAGAAGACAAATCACTCTTGGGGAGAGATGTGAACCTTTTACTGTTAATTAATGTTCATAGGTATCAAAGTTGGGCCAAAACCACATAATGATTGGGATTTTTTAGCAATTGGTGTTGAGTTGTGGCTGTTAAGGTGACTCTGTGAATCCCAAAGCCTGCAGAATGATTTGGAAGTAGCTTAATTCAGATGAGGCAGCTGCTCCTTTAAATCCCATTGAGACATTGACAGTTGGCTAAACCCTTTAAAGTCTCATGTAATTCCGCATTTCAACAAATCAGGTACATTAGTGTGATTGATAAGTTTGTGGCTTAAGGGTGAAGGAGATTACTTAAAGGGATAGTTTACCCAAAAATGAAAATTCACTCATTATCTTCTCACCACTATGATGAGTGCGGGGTGCGTGAAGTGTTTGAGTACAAGAAATACTTTTGGAGTTTCATGGGTAAACAACATTTCAATCAAATCCAATAAAATTAAAGGGAATGGTGACCACTTCTTCAAACGTAACAAAACAACAGAAAAAAACATGAAATGCCTCCATACTGCTCCTCTGGTGTCACCCAAGTGCCTGCAAGCACCGACTTTCTAATTTGACTCAAAACGGCCTCATTTACACCGGGTTTATAGCCTAAATGAACATTTATGCCCCTTTTCCAGTGTTCAGAAAAACCCACTTACATCTTGCTCTTGTCAGCAAATGGAATGGATACATTCGGCATTCACATCCGGATCAAAATCGAGATAAGAGTCAACGCTCTTTTTAGCGGGTTTATCTGGGTTTTATAACCCACATATGACTGCTAATTTTGGTGTAAAAGAGATATTATACAGCCCATGTTGTACATGCTAAAAAGTACATTTCTGTAGTGGGTAACTTTAATTCACCACAGTCTGAAAAAAAAGACACACAACTACTTGGCTAATGTAGACACAAATAACTGAGAGATCACACTGAGATGAAGGCAGATTTTCATAACAGTGACCAGTAATGACCACAGCAGCCACCAGGTTAGTTCAGGCATGATGGGGGCTTTCTCTCTAAAGTAATCCTTCTCTCAACCTCGTCATTTTAGGAACTGGCATCAATGACGAGTGAAGGCATTCACACAGAACTTAGCTCAGTGGATATTCATGACTGCAATGACTTAACGCTGTGATTTGTAATTCCTGTCCTCAGGACCCAGAGCTCTGTTGTTTTCCTTCCTCCCCATCAGGTAGTTAATCACATTTACCTGATGTCATGTGTATGGATCAGACACTGATTAGATTTATAGAATGAAAATCAGCAGGTCCTCAGGGTGACGGTCGCACACCACTGGCTCAGAGCAACAATCAACAACAAACACACAGCTGCATCCATCAGATTTGAGCATTTCACTGGAGCTAATGCTATGTATACAGATGCACATCACACTTAATGCAGTGGTTTACCCCAAATAAGAACTTCCTATTCCTTCTGAACATCTCAGAAACAGTCGCATAAATTTGGGTTTGTTGTTGTTTTCTATCTTTATGCAGTACAACAGGCACATTTTCTCATCTGGACAGACATTACTATGTTCCAAGCTGTGGCTTTTTCACACATATCCACAGAAAATGTGGATATCCTTCTTACTGTATAAAGCACATCAGGCCAATTGTGTTTAACCCGCAGAAGTTTCATATTCAACTTCAATTTATTTTATCGCATGTTTTGAAATTTCTTAAAAACTGGAGACATGTCTGCTCCGAGGTCACAGAGTATTTTTACCTGAACACAATGGACCTGGACTATAATACTTTAACTTTCTCACGTTCTGTGGGAGTATAACAGTTTGGGTCATATGGGGGCCTTGCAGACAAAGCCATGACTCAGGAGTCTCCCTAGGTTTGAGCCCCATTCCCAAAGCTCATACGAGGGATAACAGAGGAAGACAGTGGAAACAACTTATCTGTCCTATGGGGGGGCCTGAAACGGCAAACAATGGCATCGAAGGAAGTTTTTCTTCCGAGCTTTCGACTCTTATCTGGCCCTAAATATGTCGCATACGGTGTTTGAGTTGACGATGCTCTGTGAATCACACACACACACGAAAACACAACAACAGACTGGACGTGCCGCTCTGCACGTTTGTCACACAGAGGAGAGATCAGAGAGAACATGGGAGGATTAAAGGGGAGCTGAGAGAAACATCCTCCGAAGCAGACATTAATGGAGTCTGAAAGACCAAGAACATAGTATGAAAACATAAAATGTTATGGTCATGTTGTTTCCTGTAGTTCTAAGACCTAATGATTTTATTCATGGCCTGTCAATGTTGTCAAGAGGCTATTAAATGAAATTACGGGCACTTTCTACTCATGATCATTGTGTGATATTGATTTTGGTTTGTTCGTGAGTGTGACCTGAATCATTCTTTCTTTGCCGTGCTCATTTGTTTTATCACCCTTCAGAATATCGATGTGACAAACTTCAGTAGCAGTTGGAGTGACGGCCTGGCTTTCTGTGCCCTCCTGCACACGTATCTTCCGGCCCATATCCCTTACCAGGAACTCATCAGTCAAGATAAGGTATAAAACTACGGCAAGACTGCACACACACACACACACAAAACACACACTCTCTAAATACTATAGACATGTCAGCATCCACTCGTCCTGTGGTACATGTAGGCCTCACCAGCATTTACAACATATTTAGTACAACATAATTCATGCACTCCATCTCTCTGCTCAGAGACCTCAACATATTCATTACCATTACCATTGACCTCCTTATCGAACCAACTGGGCACACTTACATATTTGGATTCATTAATCAGTGGGCTGTGACCAGGATATTATCCAAAGATCCATATTTGGGCAATTCTGTGGTTTCCTGTCAGTTTGGACCAGTACAGTGCACCATGTTTGAGATAATAATTATAATAACTTTATTTGCACTTATCTAAACGAGGTTACAAAGTGCTTCACACAAAAGTAAAAATCAATTGTAATAAAATATATTCTGTTCATTCCAATTTAAGGGCCAAATCATAACATAATAAGTACCTTAAATTTATAGAGAAACCCAACAGTTCCCACAATGAGCAGCACTTTGGCGTCTGTGGAGAGTGAACACTCCCTCATTAACTGGGAGAAACCACTGGCAGAACCAGACTCGGTGTGGGTGGCCATCTGCCTCGACCGGTTGGGCTGAGAGGAGAAAAATGGGGAAGAGAGGAGTGGCAAAGAGGGAGTAGAAAAGAAAGAGAGATGGGGCAAGGGAGCCTAATCTCATCAGGCAGGGAGGTCCATAGCCTTTGGGCCCTGACAGAGAAAAGCCCAGAGAAAAGCTGTATGTGAGAACCAGCCCATGTTGAGCTTTAAAAGTCATTCAAATAATCTTAAAATCAATCCTGAATTTATCTGGTAACCAGGGAAGGGACACGAGAGTTGACGTGATATCAGCCCCACGGATTGTTTTTGTTCAGATATACGAGCAGCCGATGACACAGCTACAATACGTTCTGAGTCGAATAAATTCTTGTGTTAATACAAAAACTTATTTCACAAGGATATTTATCTATTCAACCTTTAGCACGAATTGAAAGAAAAGTAACTGAGTGTTCAGCCTCTTGTTTTGAATTGTGCCTCCAGAAAATACCACTCATTATTTCACTCACATAAGTTGTTTGTTGAAAATGTGAACCTGTAATCTATAAAAAACATCTGAGAGATGCATGTTTGCCAAGAGGAAAAAAAAATTCAATGCTGTGAAGCCATTTTGCCAGGCGTCATCTTTTCCACCAATAAGCTGCACTATAAAGACCTTCTTTATGAAGTATACATTTGACAGCTCCAGCCCCAGGATTACTTTTGAAGTCACCATATGTTAGTCACACTGAAAGGGATCCTCAGCAGAGTCCAGTTGCTATAGCTCTGTGATGAGTCCTCTGTAGTGTGGAAGTGTATGTTGTATATACAGTGACTCTGCAAACAATATGGTTCCTCTCTGGGGATCGAGGTACTTTCACCCGCTACAAAAGACCCAACACCTCCGACCGGGCCTGACTCATCTTATGTGACACATTAGTCATGTGTGCGTGCTCTCACGCTTGTGTTGGTCGTGAGCGTGTAACATTAACCTGATGACAGAGACATCGTGTGGCTCATCTCTCCGAATAATTCAATAGACGTGTGTTTGCCTTCATAACTTGCTGTGTGACTTAGCCAATCTGTTCCTATTATAATCCTTCCAATAATCCCATCACTGCCTTCCTTTATCATTTATCACGACTTTTCAAGAAAAGTTAGGTTTGAAACACAGTAGTCTAAAGCTGCAGAGCTAATAATTATTAGGGATTTATTATTTATTATTTCCCTATTCTAGCTGTGTTGATGTCTAGAGGCAGTTACTATGACGGAGTGGTTGTTAGAGTCATGAATAGTGACTCAGGGACCTGAAGTCACATTCATAAATGTCACTACAATATTAGTGAATTCAGGTTTCTATCAATTGCAACAGTTTGTTTTACTATGGTTTGTATTATTGTTATTATTTTAATAAGTGGTATGTCACTTCTTTTCTTTGAAATAATGATCGCAACAAACTCCACAGTCCCACAAAGACAATTAGGTAAAGCTTTGCAGGGTTTTTCATTCATAGGGAATATTGGTAAGGTCACAGAGGGGTCTGAGATATTGTCCAGTATAGTGTTACCCAGTGTTGTTTTTTTTCTTTCCAGGTCCGGAATCTAACCCTGGCCTTCCAGGCAGCTGAGAGCATTGGCATCAAACCCTCGCTGGTGAGCTGAACTGCCACAGACACACACACACACACACACACACACACACACACACACACACACGCACACTCAAACACACACACACACAACAACACAGATAACACACAGGGACCATTTGATTAGCAAAATTGGAAACAGTACACTTGGATTCTGTAAACTATCAGGATGCGATGCTTCAGAACGGAAACTGCTCTACAAACCCTTTATTGGACCATCTCTCCCACTGACAGTCTGGAGCTATTATCTGTCATATGAATTACTGAGTCCTGCATTGGTGATCTGCCTCCAGCCTGTGCTCCAGCACCGCACACTGGTCATCTGCAACAGGAAAAAACCAACCTATTACATAATTCAGATGTGAATTGAGGTTCATTTGTTGAGTTTGTTTGTGAAAACATTAACTGCCATCCTCTGAAATGGGTTTGAGTAAAAACAAAACCTCAAGTATTCCGACTCTGAGAACTTCCATGTTTAACATGGCCTGAACAAAGTCACGTTCACATTACTTCCTGTGAAGCAGTGCAACAATTATAAAGACAATCTCAAGTCAACTGTAGCTATATAGTTACACATTGAAGGATTTTTTTCCCACACTAACCTTCTATTGGCATGTTAGATAAGAAAGAGGTGCAACTTTGATTTTAGTCCATTAAATATAAAGCTGACTTGATATGAACTGATAAAAAAAATAAAACTGCCTAGCTTAACAATATAGACTAGTAACCAATTAACGGCTAGCTAGGAAAAAAATTATTACCGACCAGGAAATGAAATGTAATTATCATGTTATATCTATAGATTGTACATAGGACTGGGTTTCATTTAAATTTGATCGATTCCGATTCGGATCTGCTTACCGATTTTGGTTATTTGGGTTTTTAGTAGGGCTGTGAAATGATTAAAAATTGTAATCAAATTAATTACAGGTTTCTATGGATTAATCATGATAAATCACATTACCTATTTTCTCGGTATATTTTTGTGAGAACAAAAGATTTATGACAAAAGAGAGATATATACATTTAACATGTTTTCTATTTTTATTCATAAATATACAAAACAATGGCGCTGCAACTCAGCAGTTCTTTAGCAGTTCTCTTTGCTCTTCCATATGGAACATTAATATAATCTTCATCCTAAACAGAATTCGGGCTTCTTAGCCATTGTATGGTTGAATACAACTTTTTTCTTTTCTTTTTAAATCAAACAGAAATGATTTGGGCTTCTTAGCCATTGTTTTTATAGTATGGTTGAGCATTTTTCAATTTTTTGTCAAACAACAATTAAACACACTGGCACAATCTAATGCCCTCTAAAGGCCCTATTAGCTAGTCTCTCTTTAGCCAGTTGGTGAGGCAAACTAACTTCACATTTTCTCACAGTAAACCTGTCCGCTTCTTTTGCACAATGTGTCCTGCAAGGGAGTCTGGTTTGGCGGATTCCACTTGAACGCCCCTCGCCGACCAAAGCATGCTCCGCGTTGAGGTGGAACTTTAAGCGGCTTTGCTCCGGTGAAACAATAACGTCTTCCCGCAGAGTGTGCATATCACCTTGGTTTTATTGAATGTTCCATCTTTGTTTTTTTGGAGCACTATCTTCCCATCCAGAAGGTGATGTTTGTTTGTTTGAATAGCAGCGGCCGCCTGACTGCATTAGAGCGGAGACTAGTGCAGAGTGGGCGGAAACGTGGGTAAATTTGAAGGTCCTTCTGCGCATGCGTTAAATGCATTAAAAAAAATTTAACGAATTAATCCTGTAATTTAATCATAACGCGTTAACGCGTTATTTTTCACAGCTCTAGTTTTTAGTATATTCCATTTCCCATCCACTAACATGGAGGAGGCATGATTTATGGTCAGTTGTGCAGCCAGCCTCCAGGTGGCAGATGTTTTGTCTGTCCATCTTCATAGCAGACTTTGGTTATATCTTATTTGTTTAATTCACACAAGTCAGAGGAGTAACGAGGCAGAATTTAAGTTTGTATTTATGTATGTATAATATCATAAAACATGACATTAACCACATTTATCAATATTACCAGTGGCTCTTTGAGCTAAATGTTAATCTCAGAATGCTCAAAATCACTATGTTAACACTGCTAAAACATTGCTATTTAAGGATTAGCAGGTATAATGTGAACCATGCTCACCACCTTGTTAGGATGCTGATTAGCACTAAATTAGTATTTAGTACTAATACTAATTACATATTTTACCTGATAAGAGCAGTTTAAAACCTTGTCTTCACTACTGCACATTTTCTTTTTAATAAAATCAAAATCTATTTAAAATCATCGCCAACCACGCGACAAGATGTCAAATACCGGAGAATAATGCTATGAGCATGCTCAGTGAGTTTATTCTCATTTGGCTGCAGTGACTTCCCAAACCAACAGAGTAGTAGCTTGTTATGTTTTAGTCATATCTTGGCTCTTAAGACGGGGGTGAGGCAGGTGTCTGTGAATGTGGTGCAATGAAGCTAAATGTAGCTGCAAACTTGGAAACCACTATATAACGCTATTGTAGTTGTTGCTGGCGTATGCTCATTACGCAAAGCAACAGTGGGCGTGCGTGATGTAAGCTGTGACCTCACTGTTTCCCCAATGTTTTGGTGACTAAAAACAATGTTTGAGTGGATGAGAGGCTCAGTCATACGCTTCAAGGTGCACAGGGCATGAGAGGAAATATCATTCATCATCAACGGAGGGGAATACCCAAAACATGTTAAACTTTGCTCGACAAAATTGTGTTCTTGTCAGAAGCTGATTGAGGAAACAGCTTCTTTGGCCACTTGAAGTCATTCTTTGAATCTGATGCAATTCTTCAGTTATATCAGGTGATGTTTTCATTTCACAGTCACAGTTGCTGACTCATCTGTCTCATTTAAAACATTCACTTCTCTGCCTTCAGGTCATAATTGTTATGGAAACACATCATCACGCAAATGCACACAGCCCTTTATTTATTTTTTTTAAACTTTCCTGTATTTTAATAGACCTACTAAATGTCAATAAGTGATTGTTAAAAACATGGGAAAAGAATGGAAACTATGTAGTACTGAATTGTGAAGTTTGACCGTGTTACAACATTCCCTGGTTCCAGAGTTTTATGATGTCTGAGAGGGGACCGCACAACGTTGTCATAACTTTTATTGGTCGACATGCATGACCCCCAAACTATATAATAGAGCCCTGTAGCATCAATGGTTCTATCTCGCTGTTCCCCTACTTCGTGAGGGGAAATGAGAACAAGGCCCTTCTCCCCCGATTGCAGGTGACTAGTGGCGGAGCACTGCTACACGTTGGTGCCTGCACAGAAGCACACATGCAGGGGATGAGTTCAAGTAGGGACGTCAGGACAAAAGAAAGCTGTGAACAGAGGACGCTGCAATTAAACACAACACTGACGATATTTGATATAGGCGTAATTACTTCTGAATGTTCCTCACCAGGAGCCTTTAGCTTGTACTCTCTGTGTAGTGTTTTGGATTTTTGACAGCGTCTTAAGGCAGCACCTGGCCCAGCAGCTGTGGAAGCAGAAGAATTCTGATAATTTCTCATGATTCTCAACCCTATCTAAATATACTTGCTCTTTTTCTTTAAGCTATCGACTTGCCTTGGTGGTTGAAAACACATTGCTCTGTGTTGTGTGACGAGCTCAGCAAATATATTTTTAATTGCTGTACTTGGTCTTTAGAATGTTCATTCTCATATAAATACACACATGTAACTACCAGTGACCTTGCGGGTACTAGATAGTTCATCCTGACCAGGTCAAGTGAACTCCTCATGCACACAGCTTCCAGGAAAAAACGGATAAAAAAAGGACAGTAGATTAATCAGAGGAGTAATCTGCGCCAACTTGCATCCAATGGGAATAAAGCTTTCATTAGTCATCAACATCCTGGTGTCTCTTTTAATCATTTCAAATATGCTGGAAGTGGATTTAAAATACTCTGCACACAGTAGGGGTTAAACAACTGTGACCTCTACTTCCTGTTTATTGTCGGCGCTTTTGCATATCGCATGTTCTCCCTCTGCCCTTCTGATAATGGCTTCATGATTTAAGGAACAAGGTGAAACACATAAATTAGAAAGTTTAATCTGAGACGACTTTGTAAAAAACAGCTCATTAGCTTTAAATCTGGCTTGACCTCAGCGGAGAAGTGGGTTTGGCTGAACTCTTGGAGGGAGATCAAAGTTCACCTCACTTTATCTTGTTATTTCTCCATTACGTGCCTATGGTTAGGAAACTGAATGTGGCAAACTGGTTCCCATGTCAGTGGAGGAGTTAGTTCCTGGAACCCAGCATTAACTGTTTCTCATGCCCGACATGCAATGTTTTTCATCTCTCTCTCTCTGCTGCATAAACACAAGCCAGAGACAGAGCCCACAGAGAAGTAACAGAGGTGACCGGGCTGACGCTTCTGTGGACATCTGAACTAACAGAAGATTCTGTGACGCCACAGTCATGTGAAAGTCCACTTCAGCATCTGACTCACCACTGTCACACTGCGTTTTTGTCTCCCAGTGGCTGAAAGCAGCCTCGCACAACAAACCGCCATTCCTGTAGATTGCAGATCTGTGAACACTCTCAGTCATCTAGGTCACGGTCACCCAGGACGAGTTGAATTAAAGGCAACAGGTTTTGGTGGAAGATGTTTTCACATCTCACACAGGATGCTTCTGAACATGGACACTGTAGATAACAGTTTATCTCACAATGTGTTTACGTAGTTAATCAGTTAATTCTGAGAAGCACAACGGTTTCTTTTGTCTAGTTCTCCTGCACAAGCCATCACTCACTCAGGAAATGTTACTCTTGTGTCAGAAAATAAATGTAAATGTTTAAATCATCAAATATTATTTGTCAATATGAAGAAAGCATGTTGTTATCACTTCCCCGGAAGAGCTTGTGTTTTCACCCATGTCCGTTACTTTGTTAGTTTGTATCCAAGTTATGATAAAACTTCAGTGAAACTTGGTGGAAGGATATGTTATGGGTCCATGACATCCAGGGTTTTTTTTTCACTCCATTAACATTCTGAGATAGGATGCAATTCCACATTATTGTTGATTTCTCAGATGATAATTGATGGATCTTGATCAATAGAATCTGGCATGTTTAGGGGACTCAAATTTATGAATGTGTGCAGTTTGCTGCAGATCCAAATGAAAATCTAGATCAAGTGAATATTTTACTCATGGGCTGAATAAGAAATAAAGCAGTACCTCACTAGTTAAGTTTACTCCGGACTGATTACCTCCTCACAGTCATGCAAATCAGTGTTTAAAAACAAAATTGGACAAATGGGGGTGCAGGCCTTTCAGAAAGCTCTCATATTTTTATTGGCATAAGCTTTAATCGGGAGAGCCTTCATTATGATACTGCTCATTGCTTATGATCACAAATAACATTCAATATTTACAAATAAGAGAGGACAAATATTTGCTGCAGTTTTGACTCGACAGATGTTTCAGCCTGATGTGTGTCTGTTGCTTGTAGAGCTCGAACCTTGTTTTACAAACCCTGAAAAGCCGTAACTCATCACAGTCTCTGTCCCAAACAGGAAATCGAGGAACTGATGAAGACCGACAGGCCGGACTGGCAGAGCGTCATGCAGTACGTCTCTCAGATCTACAAGTACTTCGAGACCTGAGTGGTGAGGAAGAGGAGGACCTGGAGCTCGATGAAGACCGGAGGCACTGCGGCACTTTTCTGCCCCATCTGTCAGCACGACATTTACCTTTCAGACAGAGAGACCGACCGCTGCCACGTTAACCCTTCTCCTGCTCACTGGTCCGCACCAGAGACACAGGACAGAGGACCGGTTCTGGTTGTGGAGGAATGGATCAGTCATCGATTGATTGACTGATCTCAGTGCAGCGGTGCAGAAGGAGACACAGCACCATGTTCATTTTTACAAGTTTAAAGTGTCGGTTCAACATCGGAGTCGGAGACAAAGGGAAACAGACAAACAAGAGTGTGGTTCAACCTACTTTTTAAGCTTTGTTGGTGTTGACGGAATTTTTAATATTGATTCAGAAAGATTTTTTTAGAATAATATGATAAGAATAAATTTCAAAAAACATTGGTCATACACTGGCTGTCGTCGGAAAAATCTTTTCTTTAGATCAAATTTGTCTGTAGATGTTGGACGTTCCTCCTGTGCTTCCAACTCTTACTACTGGAGCTGTTTGACTCCAATGCTCTGTGGAAATCTTCTTGGTGCCAAATCCTTTGCCAAACACAACTCATACGAACTCTCTATGCATGGTGTGGTGTGGTGTTCTGTCTCAGTGTGACGTCCCCTCTGAGCAACGTGCAGTCTGGACTGAAACCGGTGTGAGCACGACTTCCGCGAGATTTGGTTTCCGTTTGCTGAAATGTTGCTGAACAGGATCGACACTGACTTCTTGATATACATTTTGAACTGACAAGTTTGAGTTGAGCTGAAGACTTTATATTTTCTTTGTTTGTGTATCTTGGTTTGTCATAAAAAAAAAGAGTACAGACAAACCTGAGCTGTCGACACTAAAATGATTTATTACAACGAGAGCTGCTGAATCGTTTTGTAGAAATGTTTTTTATGAGACAGATTGATCTCTATGTTTGTGTACATGGACTCAACTGAACCATTTTGCTGTTCCCTCATGTTGTTCCTTGATTCTAAAGTCTCTCCACAGCGACGGTACTGCAGCTGCTTTGCCAAATATAAGTCTCTATATGTCGCATGGCATGTTCAATAATGAAGGAGACGGTGACTTTCACATGTAAACTGTGAGGCACAACGTCTTCTCTGTGGTGCGGTGCAGATTAAGCCTCTGTTTGCAGACGGCTGTATGTTTTGAAAGATTAAAAGTGTTATTTATTTATTTACAAGACATGCATCCTGAAAAGTGTAAATGTGGCCACACATGCCCACAGTTTTCTATCTAAAGATAGCCGAAGGGGGCCAAGTTTGATGAAGATTACTGAATAAAGGATGGTGAAGTTTTATTTTCAACCTTTCTCTTGTTTTATTATTCCACTGTGTTTTTTAAAGCCTGAACTGTACCAGGGCTATAAAAACATTTGGGTTGGTAGGACTTATTGGGAAACAGCTTCTTGCTTTACACAGCACACCTTAGTTACACATGTCAGTGACAGATGGTAAGCACTATTGGAGATAATATCTGAAAAGAGACTAAGCAAAGGCTGGAATATAACTTTCCTGAGCCTGTTTGGTTTTTAATTAAGAGATCATCAGCCAATCAACAAATCATTTCAGGTACATGAAGCGCACTTCCTCTGCTTGACACGGATTTCCATATGCAAACATCGCTCTGTTCTGACATCTGTCTCATGCGTTTGCGTCAGACTGCAGCGGAAGTTCGATAAGAATACACCAACACTGCAAAAATAAAACAAGAAAGAACGTGGGCACATCGAGTTGTTACGATTTGTGTTTCCCTGCCCGGACTCTGTTGTCGGGGGCAAAAAAAACGCAATTCCAGCCTAATTGAAACCAGATGCAGGAGTGTGCACGAGTGTTGCGGGTGCTACAGTGTGTGCTATACACACAAGAGATCGTTTACATAAACGGAGAAGCGCGTGGGGGCTTCGTTGGATGTTGACTGAGCGCGTAATTACGCACGGCGGAGCGGTGACGCTGGGTCGGGATTCCACCCTTATCAGCGACGCGCGCGTATGTGTGTGAGTGTGTGTGTTTGGGGAGTGGCTTCTCTGTCGAATCAGTTCTACCACCACTTTTTTCTTGTGTTTCTCCCTCCACTTGGAAACTGCTGCCGCGGGGAAGTAGTGTGACACTGTGCCTGCGCTACAGAGCCACAGATGCCGCTTCACTGCTCCACAGATCGGTCGGTGCTGATGTGAAAACATCCAGAGACGATGAGCAGGTTCATTAAGGTGAGTGGACAATAAGATCCGGTGACTTTATACGTGCGTTGTGTGCACGTGTGTGCGTAATTACGCAGCTACTCCAGCTTCTGTCAACTGTGTGATGCAGCAACAGTAGACCGCTAATTGTTTTCCACAGCATGTTGTTAAAGTAAAGTCCCATCTCTGCTGCAGATGGCTGACTGTGCAGCTCACACTTGTGGAATATTCCTGGATTACGGCAGAGAGACCTCTTTACTCCTCTGGGACTAGACTCGGTGTCGTGGGCTGATTCGTCTTCTCTGTGAACTGCAGTTTTTAGTCCTTGAACACACTTTAGCTGATATGGATAATTTATACATCGTGATTGAAGTAGTGATTGCTGTTCTCTCCATCTCCGGCAACGTGCTGGTTTGCTGGGCTGTCGCCATCAACACCACTCTGAAAAACGCCACCAACTATTTTCTGGTGTCTCTGGCCGTGGCTGACATCCTGGTCGGGTGCCTCGCCATCCCCTTCGCCATAACCATAAGCGTCGGAATCCGCCTGGACTTCTACGGATGCCTCTTCTTGGCCTGTTTCGTCCTGGTACTGACACAGAGCTCCATCTTCAGCCTTCTTGCCATTGCAATCGACAGATATGTGGCAGTTAAAATCCATTTAAGGTGAGTGTTCATCTTATCTTCTTGAGCTGATCAAGTGGAGTTTAAAGGTTCAGTTGGGTCTTGGAGCTCACTTTGGGGACAATCCACTCATCTGTCAATAATCACATCAACTTCAATCTATTCTACTTTGTCTAATACAGCTCATTCAGAGTCTCAATGTGCTTTGCAGAAAAACACAGAAAATATGAAACCAATGGGATAGAAAATACATATCGATTCTCCAATAAAATAACCTGAGAGTCCCCCTCACCCGCATGCAATATTTAATCTATCTCTCTCACATACATATATTACTTATAATAACCAAAAGATAATAAATGTTTTAAGTTTGCTTTTAAATGAAGAAACAGTCGCAGCAGATCTCAGATCATTAGAGAATCATGAGAAAAGCTTCACAGAGCCTAAAAGCACCTTCACCTGATTTAGTCTTTATTCTCTTTACATTACACATGCTTCTGGGGGTTCTGGCAGGGCTGGGATAAGTGAGCAGGTCACAAATGTGTCTTGGAGCCATCGCATGTTGATGTGCCGAATAATCAGAAATAGACAAATTTCCGTTTAAGAGCTCAGCATCTGTTCTCAGAGCCGCTCCATCTTGTCATGTGTTCTCATTGGAAATTAGATGAATGAATGAGCTGGATGATCAGTATCCGCTCTGTGATCTCATGAGTCAGTGCCATGGTGAGATTAATGACTCTTGTAAACACAGCGGAGTTAATATGTTAACATGGAATGATAATCACATTATACTTCCGTAGACAGCAGGGACAGAGTTAAACACTTTGATGATGTCATAAACTAAAGGGTTTCGGTGTGTGTGTGTGTGTGTGTGTTATAACAGCAGCAGTAGTGCAATGACTGAATGACTGTTGGTACTGATCCAGCTGTGAGTTTTTTAATCTGATGTCTTCTGCAGCTCATTAAAAGGTGCTAACATCTGTCATGTAGCCGTGTGATGTGGCACCTCAGGAGAAACTGCGCCGGATCAATACCTGGCCACAGCCTGTGTCACTTCCATTGATCCTGATGGCAAAGGTCACAGAGATCCAGCTGCAGAGCGTCCAGAGTCCGCCCGAGGAAACAGACAAACACACACACACACACACACACACATACACACATACACACACACAGCATGGTGCTGCTTGATGTTTCCTTGAATTGAAGAACAGGAGCTTATAAAAAACAGGGAATCGTCAGTCTCAAGGTGCACCTGGTGTTTTTGGCATTTCGCTTTGTCAGAGTTGACAGAGTTTTGTTTTTTAAAGGTTCCGTTTGTAGAATTTAGTGCCCTCTAGTGGTGAAGTTGCGTGTTGCCGCTGAATACCGCTCACCCTCCCCTTCCAACCATGAAACAACCTGTGGTATCCTCCAGTTGTCTTTAAAACTCAAAAGTTGTTTAGTTTGTCCAGTCTTGGCTACTGTAAAAACATGGCGACCTCCATAGAGAGGACCCGCTCCTGATGAAAACATAAAATATTTAAATATAAAGGGCTCATTCTACGGTAAAGAAAGCAACAATTCGTACAATTTCATACTTATATTTTCAATTTCTGCCAATAAATTTCTTTCCCCCAAATCGTAGACACTGGACCTTTAAGGGAAGCGTTCAGTGCAGTGAATGTCATGGGCGCTGGTTGGGTTTCAGGGGCTGTTTGTGCTGAAGGGCTGTGATGTGCTGTCATTTCCATTACACTCAAACACTGGCAAGAAAGGACAGTTTGACACCAGACTGGGATGAAAGTTGTGTCCCACCAACCAAGTGGTTTGTAAGCTCTGCATTTGTTCTTCTATTTTTGACGTGTAGATGGAATCCAAACCTTAACACACCTCATTTACCTCCTCACAAAGAAACACTGACCTAAAGTACATTAAAAGTTGTGTTTCTGAGATATTACACATTAGTGTAGTGGATTAATGGCATCCTAAACAGAGGAAGAAGTCACACTCACTTTGTGTGTGTGTGTGTGTGTTGATCTTCTGTGCCCTTTGTTTTGTTAGCTGGTGCAGGCACACATTCATGTTAGTGCCTCTGTGTACATGTTAGCACATGCGCGCCCCTCCCTGTGAAACTGAGGGCCCTCCCCATGTTATTAATCAATATTGCAGACTCGAGGTTAGGAGCAAATTACCCACAATTCTCTCCAATGAAGGAACCAGGAAAGTTCTGTTTGCACTGGACAACGAACCAGTTCTAAAGATCTGAGGGTTAGGGTTAGGGTTAGTGGGAAAGGGTACAATCTGTTCCTGGGTCAAATGACCCATGTTATCTTCCCCACTTCTCCACAGTGTGTTTTCTTTCAGAGCACAGGAACACTGTAAACTGCACTTCATGGTGCAGAAACACTTCTATTTCTATTCAGTCTGTGGGCTAATCAGCAAAACAAGGCATTTCTAAAAAATGCTGGCCATGATAACCAGCTGCAATCCGCACCAGCTCACGGATGACACGTAAGGGATCCATTTGACCGGTATGCACTGCAGCTCACTGGATTGGGTTTTTGTCGGCTCTCTTGTAAACAGGGTCATTGTATTCTAGTGTGTGAATTTCCCAAAACGACAGAAACCATCTTTTAAGCCCACGTCCCATCAACTAACCTGGAGGAGGCTCGGTTTAAGCTCGGTACACTGCAGTCAGCCACCAGGTTGCGATCCAGATGTTTTGGCTTCACCTTCCGGAGTTGTCACGCAGGGGACATTTTAGGAGAAGACAGGGGTTGGGCGTGGTGTGTCTGACAGTTTCTGTTTTGGTCCAAGACGCTGTTGTTATGCATCATCCAGTGGTAGTGAATATCGTGATATAACCTAGAACTGCCTGTAAACCAGCGACACTCTAATAACATTCCCTGTCAAAAGTTTTAACATGACACTTTATAGTTTCCTCTAAAGGACTGGTTCCCTCTGTCACAACACACACACACACACACACACACACACACACACACACACACACACACACACACACACACACAAAGGTAATAAGATCAGTTTGTGTATGTTCAGCTCAAATTACATGCAGCTATGTGTGATGCTTTTGTGTGGTCTGGGTATTTAATATGTATGTATAAAGGGGACAAACAGAGAAAGTCATCATAACGTACATCATTTAAATTTAAAGAAAAGACATGAGAGTTGTTTAGGTTCAGGTTTGGGTACGACTGCAGGAAATGACAAGTTAATCTCCTCTGAATTCATGGAGACATGAGTGTGTGTGTGGGGACGTGTTTGTGTGTGTGTGTATGTGTGTGTGTGTGTGTGTGTGTGTGTGTGTGTGTGTGTGAACTTGGCCAGTTCCGCAGCCCTTTGGGGCCACAAATCTCTCTCAGATAAAAGTGTTTTCACAGATGGTTTAGGAAAAAGTGAAAAGCCAGAACCAGATGTTTAAAGCCTGGGAGACGACGGAGCCGAACACCCAGCAGACACTCTCCTCCGGCCCCCGTCTTCTCTCTTAGCATTTCTTTTAGAAAACTTCCTCCAGCTATTATGTCCCCTTGCTCCTGTTTGAGCTTTCATATGACAACATTTAGCAAAGCGTAGACCGCAAAGGATCATCCCCTCCCACACCAGCAACACTATAGACAGAGGAGTTAGCAACATCTTGTCTCGGGCTGCTGATTCAGCACATTTCGTCCTCATCATTTGAATGGGCTGTGTAAGAGTCTTCTGCTCCTTGTTTCAGCCCGTGTATGGGTGTGGTGAAGTGTCATCCTCCATGTAAATCATGCTTTATGCTACAGGATGCAGATATTGTCCTGAGGCACGCAATAAAGTCAGAAGCCTGAAATCAATCAATCAATCAAATCAATCAATCAAATTTTATTTGTATAGCCCATATTCACAAATTACATTCATCTCATAGGGCTTTAACAGGGTGTGGCATCCTCTGTCCTTAACCCTCAGCAAGAGTGAGGAAAAACTACTAAAAACCATTTTAACAGGGTAAAAATAAGTAGAAACCTCAGAGAGAGCCACATGTGAGGGATCCCTCTCCCAGGACGGACAGAAGTGCAATAGATGCCACGTGTAGAAAACATTCATCATTAAAGTCTTTAGCGGCATTGATGCAGTCCCGCTGCAATCACAGTCCATGGTCAGCAACCAGCAGAACCACGATCCAGCATCCAGACCAGAGGCCACTCCAGTCCTCAGTCACCGTCCACCGCCGCCCACCAGGACCCACCACGAGCCATCGCCGTGGCCCTGGTCCACCTCCTTTACCCAGTGCCAACGCGACACAGGGTCCGCCACCAGCACCACGATCAGCCCACACGACACAGAATCCACCACACTGGGTCCACCACTGCGACCCCCGATGCGCGATCCACAAACAGCAATCCATGGTGCGGCCACAGAGGCCCTGGATCTGCGGGTGTTAAAGCAAAGGGACCCCGGGGAAGTTAGGGATGGAGAAGAGGAAGGAGAAGCTGGAAAAAGAAGCTCCGTGTGTCATATGTCATTAAATAGAGCAAGTTACGTTCTGCCTCACTAATTAACTCTAACTACAAGCTTTATCAAAAAGAAAGGTTTTGAGCCTACTCTTAAACAAACAGATGGTGTCTGCCTCCCGAACTGAAATTTGTAGATTATTCCACAAGTGAGGGGCTTGATGGCTAAAAGCTCTGGCTCCTACTCTACTTTTAGAGACTTTAGGGACGACAAGTAAGCCTGAATTCTGGGAGCGGAGTGCTCTAGAGGGTTTATAAGGTACTAACAGCTCTTTAAGGTAAAAAGGCGCTATATTATTAAGGGCCTTGAAGGTGAGGAGGAGAATTTTAAATTCTATTCTAGATTTAACTGGAAGCCAGTGTAGCGAAGCTAATACTGGAGAAATGTGCTCTCTTTTCTTTGTTCTTGTCAGGACACATGCTGCGGCATTTTGGACAAGCTGTAGAGTCTTTAACTCTACAGCTTGTCCAAGAAGAAATGACCTGGGAGCAGCTGTGGAGGCAACACTTAAATGCAGAGCGATGATTTAGGACTCAATGTCAGAGTTGTGTAACTTGGGATTCGTGTGAGATTCTCAGCTTGACAGTATCTGACATTTCCACACCACACAGGGTTAGATGAGAGGGCTGATATAACCTCTGTGTGCTAAATGTAAAGCCACAGCCAGGAGACGGTGAAGTTATCACGTTGACAGGAAACAACATAAAAAATACTCTGCCCCAGCAAGTGTTAGATATAGTTTAGGTCTTTTCAGGTGCCGGTGCTGAATTGTCACTTTTAATACAGCTCCAGGGCCTAAACCGTGCCACAACCCATATCTCTTTCCATAAAAAAACATTCAGCTACAGCTTTTTTATTGCTTAGGCAAATGAGAATTTTAAAGGTATCATTTAACTGTTTGAGTTTTAATTATACTGAACTGAAATATACAAAAACAAATAAGTGCAAAACTATTAAAACATTTACATTAGATGATCACTTACTAAATGAAACCTTATCTATACCCATACTATGATAATTTTACACTAAATTACCGTTTCAGTGCTTAATAGAGTTTTAAACAGAAGTCTTCACCCTATCCCAATCACCGCCGGGGCCAGGGACGACGCCCACAGTGCCGGCTGATGTGCTCAGCATGAGGTCACACAACCACTCCACCTTCCCCAGCACTTTTACCACTCACTTATTAACATGGTTCATCGTGTTCCTTTAATCTGCTCAAGAGCTCAAGCGAAGATTTCGACAAATTATGGTTATGTGGTTGAATAATTCATCTGCTGGCCGTAAGAACCGCAGTAGTATCAGTATTTATATCACACATCATATTAGAGAAATAAAGTGATAGATATAATGCTGTTTTCTATACTAGCTTTCTTAGCTTTAGAGGTGTGGGTGGAGTATTTCTGAGCTTCAGACAGAGTCAGACTAGCTGTTTGTACTTCCAGTCTATGCTAAGCTAACCTGGGCGGAGCTTTCTGTATGGACTCACTCAGCAGTAGTTGTATGGATATGACAGTTTCACACCTGGTGCACCTTGTCATAGATTCTTCAAGTGTCAAACTCTACAGGAGGAGTGATCTCAGTTGGGTTGGACGATTTTGGGATTAAAACTGTTCCTGCAATAGGCTTGAGACCTTTACAGGGTGAACCCTGCCTCTCATCCAATGACAGCTGGGATTGACTACAGCCTTCCCCCATGCAGATAAGCGATATAGATAATAGATGGGCGAATGGAAATTAGTTTATATGATAATTATCGCCGTAAAGGTCACATTGCTGCTTCTGAGTGAAGGTTGTGGTTTTACACTCATTCATGAGCAGAGAATGAAACTAGATAAACAGCAACAGCATTTTGAAATAAATAATAATTATATCATATATACTGGACCTCTGTTATATTTTTATTCATTTATATTGTGTTTATTACTGATATGGTTTTATTTTCCAGCTTTATTCAAAACGGTTGGATTTACATTTCCCTCTAGGGAAGCAGCTGCATTTTATGTATTTGTACACTACAGGTTTGTCCTTTAATATGTCACCAGTGTGTGTGGATGTTTTACACACATGAGTCGGGTTCTGGAGGTAATGGGTTAAACCCACTCTGACTGCTGGCTGGAAGCTGCAGTGAGTCTGTTCTATCAAAGTGAAACTGTGCAGACCCCAGCCTCCATTTTCTGAGAGCAAAAAAAACCTTGTGTCAAACCTGCAGGAGTATGACGCACTGAAAACATAGATTGTGAAATGTTGTAACTTCGCATAAGACACAAGGTAACACCCTGGCAGCGCAAGTTCTGCTTCTCCATTAAATGCACAGAGATTACAGTATCTGTATTTACTCTACCCTCTGTTAAAACAAGTCTCACATGAGCGCAACACTAACAGAGCGTGAAAAGTTTTCTAATTCACATCTGTGTTGACATGGTTTCACTCTCAACTTCTCTTTGTCGCATTATGCAGAGAGATACTCACAAATATAAAAACTCAATCATATACAATGCAGTTGTGTCTGCATACACACTGGTCAGCTGGGCGAAGTATGAAGTCTTGATTTGTAGGTGTGAACTGCGACATATTGGGTTTCGTTTTTTCCGAACTGGTGGTTGTGTATGTGCTGGATACTTAAGGGTCAGTTGTGAGCACAGTGAGACTTGTTGTGTTTGTGTGCTGTGAGTTGTGTGTTTGGAGAATGGTGCAGAAGGAGACAGCAAAACAAAGATAGATGCTGGCGTGCTGGTGTCATGCCACCGCTTAACCACTGAGCCCCTCGCCCCTGCCTCCAAAGAGAGAAAGAGAGGGAGTGGGAGGTGATGGGCTGGGGAGCAGATGCTTTCTGGGAAATGGACGTGTTCATGGTGGGCTGTGTGAACCCCCCCCCATCCCTGCAGGCAGAGAGCTGTATTATTCACAGCCCCCGGGGCAACCTGCTCGCCTCCCGGAGGAGGATTGAGGCTGGACTCGAACACCACTAATGAATAATTGACTCTTAGTATAATTATGATTTTACTAACACATATTCTCTGCATCTGATGTCCTACCTGTGGCCCCAGTCAGCACTTCCCCACAACACACACTCATCTCTCCCAGCGTTTTAAAGGAAGACACAACTTGGTCATGCGATCAATTAATCAATAACGTTTTATTTGTATAGCCCATATTCACAAATCACAATTTGCCTCATTGGATTTAACGAGATGCAATATCCTCTGTCTAACATAATTTGATCAAACTAACCAGTATTTCCTGTGTAGCCAGAGCCTGATATTGCTCATCAAAAACATTAAAAAAAAGAGTGATACTACATGTCCGACTGAGAGTGTGTGTGTCTGCACAGAGCTGCTCACTGTTAGTCTGGGCAGAGAGTCTGCAGTAAACCAGTGAAGCCAAACACGGACGTGTTGCAGCGTCAGTCAGGGAGATGCTCTGCAGCTCAGGAGACTGCAGGTCGGGCTGTGTTGTGCTCACTGTGGTCAGGAGCACAATAAATACCACTTAGCAGACTTCAACCATGTTTTTATAGTTACCTCAGCCCCAGGAGGTTATGTTTTCACCGCGGTCAGTTTGTCTGGTTCCTTTGTAAGCAAGATTACGAAAAAACTACTGAATGGATTACAATGAGACTTAATGGATGGGTGTCATATGAGTCAGGAAAGAACCCATTGCATTTTGGTTCAGCTCCAGATCCTCTGTAGCATTGAGAGATTGGATTGTTTTTCAACGTTTTCGTTTTTCAGAGAATAATTCATACATCTTAACAATTAGACGTGTTTTCAGGACTGGTATTTATGAGTGTGTGCAACTTAATGCAGATCCAAATAAAATCAAGATCCAGGGAATTTATATGTGATTTTATTATGGGACTGTTGGGCCTTGGTGTAGGTATGTACACATTAGGGTCCGCTGTACTTTATAGGGAAATTACCACAGTAGTGTGGGTTTTCTCCTCCGTCCTTCACATTGGAGTTGCATTGTTGAGTTGTTTATGGACAGGAAGATTGATTAATGACCAAAAAAGCTTTTGTTGTAGTCCTTTAACATTCACAATGAAATTATTTGCAGAAAATGTTTAAATCATATATAAAATTAATCATTCACAAATCAAAACAACAACGTGGTAAATTGGTTTGTTGACAACACTGGAACTGTATGAAAATTTGTTTGTTGATTTATAGTTTTTTTCACCTTCCATATGAATAAAAACATCACAGAGAACTTACAGTGGAAAGTCGTGGAAAGCAGCAAACACAGTAATCTTGAATAAAAACAAAAAGTACAGCGCACATATGGACTGAAAATAATAGAAAACTTGGCAAATAAAACTAAAGAATGTGGGTGAAAAAACAAATATTATCATTCACTAATGGCTTATTGATGACTGATCATTTATTACACAGAGTTAATGCAACAGTCCCATGTTAACTTCTGATTTAGTGTGTTCATGTAGTGTGCAGCAGTATAGGTGAGAAGGATTATTTATGGCACCTACAGCTCTAACTGCTGTGCGTGTGTTTGTGTGTGTGTGTGTGTGTGTGTGTGTGTGTGTGTGTGTGTGTGTGTGTGTGAGCGTGTGAGCGTGTGAGCATGCGTGTGACTCATTACCATGCGGCTGCTCGCCTGACTCACTTTGAGGAAGCTGCTCATTTTGCTTCCAGCACAGTTCATATGATGTGGAGAGTCAGGACACCACTTGTGTGAATCAGCATCTGGACATGCAGCCGCCATATTTCAGTCATGTGATGCCTCTTCAGGAATCTGTGCAGAATGTCAAAACCAGAGAGAAGAGTGAAGATTAAAAAGAACTTCCATCTGTGTCTGCAGAGATCTGCAGTGCTTCATTGGCTTCTTTCATTTTCAAGTCATCACTGTGTAACTGTGTGGTCTGTGAACTCCCACCTTGTCTGAATGTACATACATGGTGACACGTGAACCTGCCTCGCACCTCAAGTCAGTGCTGTGTGAGTTCAGCAGCGTGTTTGTTGTATGAATTGGTGATGTGGAGCTGTCAGAGATAGCGGCAGGCTGATGATGTGTTCAGTCCGTTTCAACATCTACTTTCCGACCACGGAAATTACTCGGCCTTTAGCTAATCATGTTGAGCTTTGTTTTGTCTCGTTCAATTTGAGTATATTGAATTGAATTGAGGGTGTATCCTCACATCAGAGTGCACGTGACAGGGTGAGAGCAGACACCGACATGATGAAAGTCTGTGTAAATCTTTCTGAGGTTCATTAACTAAGAATAAAAACCGAATGGAAGCAAACTTGTGGGGATTTCACTGGTTCGGCATCAGACAAACAATTCTGTTTTTTCACAAACTATCTTCTCAGAAAAATGAATACATACACAGACACACACACTACTGTTTATTTGAGTATATAAAGAGTTCATGAAACTTGGTATACCCAATACTAAATTGCCCAAACTCATAAATATCAGTTCCCAAATTCTGATCATTTTTCGTCAAGATCCATGAATTATTCTCTGAGAAATTTGTTGAATTGTCAAAAGAGGCCCCATCTCGCGATATCACAGAAAGCGGGAAGAAATCTTAGATCGCTTCTTTCCTGACTCCCACCGCATCCTTCTACCAAGTTTCATTTTGTGTTATATTGATTACAAACACAGCCAACAAACCAACTGACAGGGGTGAAAACATAACTTCTTTTGCGGAAGTAGTAAATTAATGGATGACAGGACAGGCACCTGAAGTAACCCTTTAATAACGATATTTCAGGTTCACAGTGTTTTGCCAAGTTGTTACATTTGAATCTAGTGTGGCTGAGCTGTACTCAACCTTTAACATGCAAAACTTCCACATTGGAAACATTAAAGTGAAAGTAACTCCTGCTGTGTTTCCTCCAGGTACAAGGAGTTGATGACAGGAAAGATTGCCCGAGAGATCATCGCTATTTTATGGATCCTCTCCTTTATTATCGGCCTCATCCCTTTCTTTGGCTGGAACCGGAAGTATTCCGCTTGTAGCAACAACAACTCCAGGGAAGACAACACTACAAACGCCACCCTCATGCCGGAGCTGAGCGGCAGTGGAGGCTTGCTGCAGAGTTGCAGGCTGCAGTGCTTCTTTGAGAGCGTGGTGGACATGCACTACATGGTCTACTTCAACTTCTTCATCTGCGTGCTGCTGCCTCTGCTCATCATGCTGGGCATCTACCTGAAGATCTTCACCGTGGCCAGGAAGCAGCTGAGGAAGATCGAGCTCAAGTGCGTGGGGAACGGCGACAGCCACAACCACGGGCTGCTGCAGAAGGAGATCCGGGCGGCCAAGTCCCTCTCCATCATCGTGGGACTGTTCGCCTTCTGCTGGCTGCCCGTCCACATCCTCAACTGCCTCACGCTGTTCTACGGGGGGCTGGAGAAGCCGGAGATCGTCATGTACGTGGCCATTATTCTGTCTCACGCCAACTCCGCGGTCAACCCCATCATCTACGCTTACCGCATCCAGGACTTTAGGGACACCTTCCGCAAGATCCTGTACCAGCACTTCCTGTGCCGCCGGGAGGAGCTGTACGTCAGCTCCAACGGCAGCAGACGCAACAGAGACCAAATACACATGACCATCGACCCTCTACTATAAAAGGTTGAGCTGAGGAAGAGCTGAGTGTCAACTGAAAGGTTTCAGTCTTGAATTTGATTTTTACTGAGGTTTATAATGTTTACAGGAGAGGGGTAGGAGGTGGAGCTGACGCGCCTTGAATGTGGACATTTATTTATGAACTGTGCCAAGCGTCAGGGGTCGAGCAGTGAAACGTCGAAAAGTGAGTCTTATTTCGTATTGTGAAGAATTTCAGATTTTTTTTTAATAAAGTGAACTGGATGTGCAGGACTGTGAACAGGAGCCAAACTTACCATGCTATTTATCATTCTGAATCCACCCTGTTACTACTAAACTACACACTTGCTTTGTATTGTCAACATTCAGAAACAGTGTTTGATCATTTATTTATTAAAAACCTTGTGTTTTGAGAATGTATCAGAAAACAGCTGTTCTCTACATCCGACATTCATCCTCATGACCACCACAGGCTCAATATACAGAAAGATGGATCTAAATGGTAATTAGAGGAGGCTTCTATTTTTCACATATGTACAAATACCTTTGTATAGCAGATATTTTCTTGCTGCTAAGTGCCAGTGTTTGCAGGGACCCCTGCCGCTGCACTGTTTCATCCTGCACAGAAGCTGCATGAACAGGCGGAGGGACACGGTGGAGGACACAGAGGAATCATAAACAGGCACTCTACCGCCATCAACTTCACGAGAAGAAAAATGAGGACGAATGGAAGCATAAACAAGAAAGAAAAACACATTTTCTATTCCATGAATCCTCTCTCAGAACCACAGGGGTCACAGGTCTTCATCATGACCCCGTGGGTCTGATCCAGAGGAGGGAGTTTCCTTGGGTTCCTCGACAAACAACTTGATTTGATTCAGTCCCACAGGACCAGAAATAAGTAGCAGCTCGCACCTATAGTGGTTCTGCCTATTATTTCCATATTTCACCAGACAAAGGATCAGGAAGTGGGAAAGTGATTGTAGGCTTCATAGGACTATGGCATCCCCACAGGGCATTTCCAGCTGCTTTTGAGTAAACAAGCCAGTTAAAGTTTCCTCATCATGCAACTCCCATGCATAGAAGTTGTTCACAGAACAAAAAGCACCACTGCTTTGCTCAGTTAACTGTAAATGAATGTTACTTGCCTGAGGAGTACAGCTGATACATGTGGTGGAGTTAATATATTTACTTAAGTAAAGCACAGATGCAACATCCTAGTTTGAGGGAACACAGCTGCTGCACTGCTCTCCTGTTCTTTAGGCACCTGATGCTGTCTTTCTTCTCCGCAGGGCTGTGGTGGTCAGCATTGTTCTGAGAACAAGGGCAGAGGAATCTCAGAAAAAATATATGATTGGATAGAGATTAATCAGAGTTTGTTTTTTATGGTGTTTGTAATTTATGTGTTTTTTTCGATCACCTGAGAGCCATCACTACACACATAGAAACACATTGCACTGACATTTTTTGAGTATTTCCCACATGGTGTGCTCCATTGGTCGTGTTGGTGTTGAACCAGTGTTCTTAAGTTGAGCACTTGCCTCCACTGCTTCATTATCTCCCCCCCCCCATGTGTCCAGTGAACGACCTCTGACCTGACTTCAAGGGCTAAAATACAGGAGTGTGCCGACATTTTAGTACATTCCAACGGAGACAACTATACTGTAACTGCACTGTAACGTTGTATTTTATTGTCAATGTCGTCTGATGTGTGTAAAAAATGTCGTCTTTCTACGAGCTCTTCATTGATGTCAAACTTCTGCCTTGTTCTTTATGTGATTAAAAAAAAGGAAAGACGGACAATAACAAGTTGATCTAGTTCAACATTCCTGCCTTTCATTCCGAAAGTAGCTATATGTCGTTGTGCTATAGTGACGTTACTAATCAGGAAAAACATCCACTGTGCTCGAGCTGACGTGCAACCTTTTCCAGAGGCCATTTTTTTTTCATTCAACAAAACAACAGCTGCGACCCGATACTGCTATTTAACAGGATGCCATCTGTATGTATGGTGAATTTTTTTGTTAATAAAGTTCATGTTTATATTGTTACAGATCAATCTTTATTCCATGAAAAAACTATTTCCAAAATTCTGTTCACAAAATAGAGCAAATGACAAACATATTTCTGACTTCAGTATTCAGCATGCAGATGCACAATACTTCTTTTAATAATGTGACAAACAATAATCTAAAATGGGAAAGGTCACATGGAAACACTGATGAAAGAGTGAAGTAGAGAAGAATAGAAATCGGACTGAGAGTTTGATGTTTGGTTGATAGAAATAACAGATTGTGTTTACACTTCCATATTAAATATATTAAGGTTTAAAAAGAATGGGTCTGAGGTAACTTCAGCATGCATATGAACAATACTTCCTTAAATAATGGGACAAGAAATAACTTCACAACATCAAGAAGCACACACACAATGAAACAGATGTTTCCCTTGACACAGATTGAGGTTTCTTTCAACTAAATAAAATAAATAAAGCAACATCTGGTACCTCTCACAGAGACTTCTGTAACAGCAGCAGAACAGCAGTGTGGCCATACTTTGAGAGTGCTTCTCTGCAGTGGCACAAAAAGTGAGTGTGAAACGTGGGCCCTCACTCAGGAGGCTCCATGCTGTCCCTTTGGAGCCAGAGGTGCTGCTCCTGCTGCTGCACTTGGTGGTCAACGTCCCTGCGTGTCAGGGGGCTGCGGTCCCGCTGAGCAGCATGGACATCTGCTGATCAGACACACTCTCCTGCTGAGTCACCTCCATGGCCTGGCAGAGGTAGGCAGCCAGGATGTGTTTGCACTGCGAGAAAAGAGAACGGCGATGATTACAATAAATCACCAGAGGCACCAGTGTGATTAATGACATTCATGTGAAGCCCTTGTAATTTAAGAAGTTTCTGCTGAGTAACCGTCAGTTCTTGTAAAAATGTAATTCACAAAGCCCAAGCCCAGAATCATTTCCGATGTTTATATGAAATTATAAACATTGATACAAATGGTGAGAGCAGGTGGGTTATGAGTGTTACTTTCCAAACAGAGCGTTTGTGAAAAGAATGACGGGTAAATCCTGATGTTCATGCTGAATGCCAAATCATTCTGTATCTTTGCATGTGACACTGAACAGGTGTCATTACTATCAGTATGAACATGTTAATCATTGACTTGTTTTCAGCCTCAGCCTGTTTCATGCATTACATATGAGGTCGTGTTTTGCATTAACAATGAGCCAAACTCCAAGTGCGGTGAAAAGGACAAATGTGCAGGAGGTTGTTTACGAGCTTCTCCTGTCAGCTCGTTTTTTTGAACTCATGGTCGCCTGCGGTCAGAGGCAGCGCAGCTTTATCTGTCCTCTGACCTACTGGTCAGCAGTGTGGACCTGGTCTGGCCTCAACCAGTCGTGCTGGTGTCTGTGGAGCCCCTGAATGGACCGAGTGGCTCCGGCAGGGTGGGACCGCAGACGCCATGGTCAAGCTAAAAAGTCTCCTGAGTGTCATACAGTTTTGACTTTGGAAATGAGAAGCTACAATAAAACCTGAACCACCAAAAGTATGGATTTTGGGAGGTCAATGCTGATGAAATTAGGAAGCAAAACATTTCTGATATAGAACCATTGACAGTATAACTATAAACTTTATTATGAACTCTAAATATGTGGTCCTTGGGCAAAACACTGAACCCCAATTGCCCCCTTAAGTACTGCACAGAGATGCACTGTATGAATTTGTGTGTGAATGGCAAAAACTGTACTGTAAAGTACTTTGAGTGGTCATGAAGACTAGAAAAGGGTTATATAAATAGAGACAATTTACCATTTAAGTTGAATTTAGAAATAAATGCACATTATTTCTGTAGTTTATTCTGTAAAATAAGTTTCATATGAGCAAACATTAACACAGATATCGATATGTCTGGGAGAGGCTCACACTGGCTCATAGTCTATTGGCCAACAGATAAATCACTATGTTATTTTTCTGTGTGTCTTCATGGGGAACCAGTGGCATGGGTCCGCTCATCCGTAGCAGATCTCGGTTCTCACACTGATTTTAGCAGCGTTCTCCAGGGAAACGAATCCCTGTGATACTCCAAGCAGCAGCTGAGCTTGTTTGCTCGCAGATATTTGGAAGCTAAAACACCCAGTCGGGGCGGAGACGCACCGAAAATGACCAGACGAAAACACGACCAGACCACAGTGCATCTGCTCCACACACATTTCAACATGTGCTTCTTCTCAGTTTAGACTGAGCAAAGTTTTTTTCTCCAAGACGCCTGACTGACAAAACATAATGGTTGTGAAGACGACTTCACCTCTTTGTTTAAAAATGCTTTTGTATATACTGTATACATATATATATACATTAATATATATATATATTTGCAGCCCAAACTGTTTGTCACTTTCTGTGTGCGACTCACCAGCAGACCTTCGTTTCTACGGAGCACAGTGTAGGCGAAGGCCGGACACGGGCAGTAGTGACAGGACACAAAGCAAGTGTACAAACGCCCCGAAGCTCCGATTACCTGCAACAGAAATATGCAAAGCAGTTCCAATAAATGGCTATTACACAGCAGCTTGTATGTAACAGGTCAAACAGAGTGTGAAAGTGTCAGTCGCGTCTTTAAGGTTCACTAATCAGACACAATCACAAGGTGTAGCTGAGCAGCATTGGAAACTGAAGTGTGTAAAAGTGTGAAAAAGTTAATAAATTCAGAGATTAAGGCTTGAGCTCTGCAGAGCAATAAAAAACAGAAACATGTTTCCAAGTCACAATCTACTTCATCTCTCACGACAGGATGTTTTCGACTGCCTTGGACTTACTTTTCAAGTTATCCTTTTGTAACTTGATTTTTTGAATTTATTTAAAATACAATGACATCAACACACACTAAACTTAAAAAAAAAGAAACCTTAGTTCTATAATTCTATGTTTTGTGAGCCGGAGCCTCTTTATATTCATTCAATGGTTGCAGCCAGTTTGTCATTAAATAACTCAGCAGAGAGACAAAAATTATCCCAGTTATGAATACGAAGGTGGTAGGGTTAAAACGACTTGAAAATTTTCAAAAAGTACAGTTTCACAAAATGAAGTAATTTATATTGAAATATCATATAATATTGTTCTGTAAAAATAATAATGTAGCACTAACTATATCAAATGTTCAGCTAGAAGCTTGAAGAAGGAAGGCTTTGGCTCTCTAAGGTTTTTTGTTTTGCATTGATGCGGGTTTATATGATACCTTAAATAAGGAAATCCAATGTGCACAACACAACCATTATTAACGAAGCATAAAAAACCACATGAAAACAAATCCAATGTCAGAGCCTGATGAAACAAAATGATAACACAAAACAAGCCACCCACTTCCTCAATGACGTGCAGTTTATATGTCTAGTCATTTACTTGTATTACTCTGTTCTTAACCTTTGTAAAGTATCTCTGTGGATCCTTAAAAGCAAAAGTATTATAAATAAAAATTATTCATATTATTATCATGCAGTGTCTCTTTTAAGGATAACTCCATTCTGGACTCTCCTTGTAGGAGTCTAATTACAGTGACAGACCAGTGGTTGAGTTGAAGGTGATGTTTCACATGACTTATTTGCAGGTATTGAGATAGAAACAGCCGGTGTGTGGAGGCTAATGGCCTCGGCTGTCCACCACGCAGTGCACGCTCCCAGCTACAGTCATTCAGTCTCTTCCTCATGCACATGACATACAAAGACATTCAGTCTGTGGATTAGCTTGATACTTCACAATAACTAATGCTTTCCTAGATGGCAGAGAAGGGCTCCATTACTTTCCAGGGCTTCCATAAATTACCTTTCCCTGTGACCTACTAAAGTAAAATCACCTAATTTGTCCACTGTGACACTTCATTATAAATAAGGCACAAGAGAGACCACCACATGGTCTTAAAAATCCTCAGTGAGGATGAATAAAACACCCCACATAGCAGGATGGGGACAGACTCAGTAGAACTGTGTTGGCCGTGCCAAGGACTGCTATACTTTGTAAAGAGCCAAAGTTTATTGAAACCCAGCTCACACTCGGGTCCTTTTTGTTCCCACGCTGGCCTCAAAGATTGTGTGGCTCTACCGCAGCTCACACTGCAGAGCTGGATGCTCACACCACACAAATTGGAGGCGTATACTGCCTGGCAGGGATTCAGAGCTCGCCAACAAAAACCACACATTCAAATCTGCCGTTCACCACTCGCTGCAGATGGAGCAGTGAGAGTTAAAACCTCAGCAAAGCCCCTTCTCTGTCCGAAATGGTCCCTCTCATGGGAATACTTCTCAGGCCAGGAGTTTGGACGGCCCTCTGTCCACTGGTTACGCACTACAAACTGGGGATATTTAAAGCTCTGGGAAGTCACAGTCACCCCTGAATCTGTGCTCCGACATCACCAGTCACCACAGATGGATGCAATACATTTCACCCCTGAGTCTTTGGCTGATGAACTCTTTCTTCCTTCTTCTTTCTTTCCACATACAGTTTATTGTAAATTGCAGTTGACAAGCCAAACAATAGTATTATGAAATAAAATTTGAGGATCTCTTAAGTTGCCACTGCTCATAACCAGTCACTCACATTAGCACATCTTCATCTCAGCTGCTCCTTTCGTAACACAAAACGTGCTTAATGCTGGGGCTTTTCCATCTACTGCATCATTCAACCTGATACTTTCTGTTGAACGTGAAGAAGGTATTTTAATGTGTATAAAGCAGTGGTTGTATTTAATGTAGTGTATTTATTTCATTACTTTTCATGCATCTTAATATATTTACTTCACCACATGTATCAGCAAATATATCTAATGTCTACTCCGAACAGTTTTTACAATTCATTGCTTAAAATGTTCATGTTTATTATATTTTTTTAAACTACTGAGAGGGGAAAAGGATAATTGATCCAATCAGGTCAGAGGCAGTTAACATTAGACCCCGCCTCCAGCAGCAGCATCATCACTGGTGAAAAAACACCTGACCTGTATCATGAAGGTGGCAACACAGAGACTTAACCATTCATTAATATGGCAGCGTGTTTTCAGTTGCATCATCAGTGTCCTTATCAATATGACAGTGTCTGTATTATTCTTATATTGAACAGAATATACAGTAGGCCTATGAACGTGAACTATTCATGTTTACTTGAATTAACTGAATTTTGAACTAGTTCATGAGAGGTGTGAACTTGCACAACACTGCTGAGAATTCACTAGCTACTTCCTTTTCGCAAGAGGCTCCGATACACCAGAAAAGGTCACGCAGTGTTAACTGTGATAAGGTGAAAAGCAGGGAAATGCCAAGATTTCATGAGTTATTCATCCCTCTGAAGAAAGAGGTTAGCAACTCACATCAACATGAGTAACTCAGTTGTGTCCCAGGGGAAATGACAAAAGAAATTGTGTAATTTGTGAAATCATCAACTTCTGTTTCTCTCAGACATAGAGTCCAGTTAGCCCTCAATGTACTCCCAGTAAACCCGTGCTGTGTGAGAATATTATTTTTGTATCCAAACAGGGGTCTCTGGGATTCTAACTTCTATTATTTTGAGCATAACATTTTATAAATTGTTGAGAAAATCTGCTCTCTTCTCTTCTCCCTGCATTACAGGAACCTCATGAATGATAGCTCTTCAACTTTCGTCACTGCGTTCACTCTCTTCCAGATGCTTGACATGGTCGTCACGTGCTGGGCGCGTAGATGTCGGATGATTCATCCAGGTTGTGGTTTATCCAAGAAGAGATTAATCGAGGGCAACTGGACTTTGTTGCAGATCCTTGAGAATCTCTCATCCCTTGGTCTGTCAGTGCTCCTGGCCGCTGTAGCAAAAATCATTAGAGCTTTTGGAGTCAGAGTGTAAACGGCAATCTGTTGATTACAAACGCTGGACGCACTGAGCAAAAATACAGAGCGCCCTGACCTGAAATGTCACGGCTGAGAGGTGTCTCCTATCCTTTTGTTTCCTAGAAGTAAGACACCTGCTGTGATAGTATTTAGCCAGAGCCTAAATTATAAAACAATGCCATGTCAACTACGTTCTGCTTACAAGCAATAAGTTGAGAGAGCTTGGTTTGTGTTTAACAGCGGCCCACAGAAGTGGAAGCTTAAGCTAAATATTTGTGCCATGGCTCAGTGACGGAATTTGAACAGACACTGGTTAAACTTCAGTCTCACCTAATGTTTCCCAAACTGTCACAACGTAAAACAGATCCTGGCCCAATCACAGCAGCAACACTCACAACATTTAAATGCCCCAAAATCAACTCAATCTTCATGATTTATGACAGAGAAAGGATTATAGCATGTGTTCATTAATGTTTATGCAGTAAAACTCTAAAGAGGAGTTTACATGCAGGTTGAAAGTGTCAGAAATGTTCAACCTGGAAACATCCGAGAAGCTAAAAATGTGCAAAATTGCATTAGAGTTATTAGTTATGTTGCACTGAAGGAAACTGAAAAAGTCTGTAAAACCTTTGGAACGAACAAGTTTTTCTGTATTAACTGGTCATAAAAGGTTAAATGTGCAATAAACTCTATAAGCAAGACATGGGTGGTTAATAATTAGGCTTTGAAGGTGCTGGTAGGTAAATAACATGTTCTGTCATAGACAGACAATCTGATCCGACCTGTATCCAGTCTGATAAAGAAGGCCCTCATCTTAAATACCCATAATTTTGAAATCATCTGTATCTGCATACGTATATACATAGTAGATATCATAAAAAATATACATAGAAGAAGATACAAAATATAAACTCACATCTGTAGGAGCAGGATGGAGGAAGTGAAATCACAGGAGTGTTCTAAGATCAAAGTCTTCATTCAAACCTAAGTTCTCATTATGTATATCTAGAAAAGATCACGTTTTAAGAGCATTGAGTTAATATATCTCACTCTGCCTTGTGGCTTTAGGGTGTCAATACCTGAGCCTCGTGCTCAAACATCACTAGCAAATAAATCCTGTTACTGGTGCTTTAGGCGAGAACAGATTTTCTCTTTTTCAAAAGTTTGGGCTGTTTTGTATTTCTCAATATGTTGAACTGTAACTGATTCTTTACACCATGATTCTACAGCTGTTTCTGAGTCAAGGCCGGAAGTGTTGAGGGGGGAGGTAAACACTGCAGAAATAAAGCAGAGCACAGTGGGAGACAAGTGTGACCTTCAAGTTCACACTAATGCAAACGACCTGAGTCATTTCCACTGACAGACACCAAACCAGAATCAACAGGAAAAGATCATGTGTTCTCAGTTTAGCAAATGACATGAAAACTGTGAGATTGAGAAGAAATGGCAATGGTGTGGACAGACCAGGATTGCAACCACTACACATGATTAGTTTAAAAACACATCAACATGTCTAAAGTGATTCTGTTTTGTTCAATGAAAAGTTCAAACCTGACACGTGTTTAATTTACTATCATACATGACAAGAAGATGGAAGCAGCAAATGCTAAACTAATCTACACTGAGTTGATTAATCACTGCCGCTCGAGTAAAGAATAAATATATAGTTAAATCTTCAGTCAGTTAGCAGATCTTAATGTGTAAGGGTTCATCAGAAAATACTTAAAATTTGGATGTGTTTATTCCAATAATAATAAAAACATTTTATTGTATTTCGGGATTACTTTGCAGGAAAACAAATAGGGGTTTGAAAAGAAACATAATTTTTCAGATCAGACAATAACAAAAATATTATTGAGTTATTTAGTATATATATCCGGTTCATTTTGCTCCACCACAAATATCCAACAACTACAACAGCAACATTTGGGCTGAAAGTGTCCCCACAAGAACCCATGTCTTTATTTAGCTGCATTGTATTTTACATGAGTTTCCAGGAAATTTGGGTCACAATGACCATAACCTCAGTGGACTGCCTTGTTCTCCCACCACAAGGAATTCTACATCCTATCGAGGATAACTTTGAACTTTCAGAGCACCATGACTTAGTTTTCAGCAAATGAAAAAAGGAGTAATTGCCCTTTTTCTCAGATGGCAAATAAAGTTGTAACTATGGATGATATCCTGTGTTTGTATGGGTCTGGTTTTAAAATTTTGTTTCATGTTTAAACAAGTTTAAGGGTCCTATCTAACAATTGATGCAAAACCCCACCAAACACAATGTAAGTAAACTTGCTTGTTTCAGATGGTCGCAACTACAATTTCCCGTCTTTCTTCATTTTTTGAACACATCAACTCATGTCGTTTTCATCGGAGGGATTTCTTAAATATATTTGGCCCTGAATAATGATCTAAATCATTTTGAATCATGAAAAAAATCTGGTCATTGAGGAACCACACGCTATTAGACTTTGAATCATGGTATCATTAGAGATAATCCCTATGTGGTGGGTTGTCGACCTTAACACTCAAATCAGACACTATGCTCCAGTAAAACTTTGCCCCTCCACCTTTTCTTTGAAAAAAAAAGAAGCCAAACCATCAGATGCTTATGATTTCCTTGATGTATTTTACAACCTGCTACTAAACAGATTATCAGCTTTTTTGGGTGAGAAGTGGAATAGTTCCTTCCCTTTCTGTTTTGGGAAAATACAGACCTGGAAGGCCTTACGTCCACTGGGAGAAGACAGACAGGTGACTGAACGTTGGTCGACCAGGTCCAGAGCCTGTAACGCGCAGGGACCAAAGACAAACTTCAGCCTGAAAGACATCAGGAAGAAAATGTGAGAGAAAAACACTACAACACCCTAATTTTTAAATGTACAGTATAAATGGCCATACACGGATATCAGTCTACCTATTTATCTGTCAATCGGTCTGTCAGTCAAAACTTGATTTGTAAAGCACCTTTTATAAAGGGTAGTGCAGTTCAAGGTGCTTCACAATTGACTGAGTAGACAAAACTAATAAAAGTGCTGAAAATAAGATGCCATAAAATAGATTTATAAATAAAAGTTATAAAAAAACAAATCAAAACCCTTTCAGACCATGAATACATACATACATATATATATATATATATAACTAAACTCTACTATCACTATATATATGTCATGATATAGCAAGGAATGCATAAGTATAGAAATAAAAATAATTATTTTGATTTATAATGCAACAAACTTGTCTTTGTTTGGCATTAAATAAGATTAAACTTTTAATAAACACAATTGTAAATCGTTTTGTGTTGCTTCATTTTTGTGCAATCAATAATGTGGACAGCAAAATTGTTTACTCTGTGAAAACCAGCAGGAAACTATAAAAATACATCGACCTCTGCTTGTGAAACACCACAAAATGCAATGAAGAGCCATTAAACCAGAGTGTTCCAGATAATAAGACAGGATGCGGCCCTGTTGACGCAGACAGGGAGCACCATGTCTTTCTCCCTGTTACTCAGACCATTATGTTGGGAAATGTTTGGGTAAAGATACAGAGCAGCATCACGGCCCCATGTCTCACAGCTACGTCACTTTGGCAAACATCTCCCTCGTCCTCCTCAGAGTGGTTTCTGCTTCACTTCAAACCCACTCGCATTCAGTCCTGTGCAAACCTTTTCAGTGCAACAATAACTCACCCATTCAAAAATAACTTGACTGTTGGTTTTAAAGGTCCAGTGTGTAAGATTTAGATGAAAAGGATTTATTGGCTGAAATTCAATATAAAATAATCCTAGTGATGTCTTCATCTAAAATTTCTCAATGGATGAAAATTGTTTTCTTTACGCTAGAATGGGGTCTTTAAACTTTCAACTTCACCACTAGTCTCACATCTTGAGTGACAGCAAAATAACATGGCAGAGTTACCTATAGATATCCGTTATGGTAATACGATGTTGTACACTTACGCGATAAGCAGGTCATCTGGAACTGCAAAAAAAATACGAGAAACATATTATTTTTATTGAGAAATCCAATTCCATTATTTTAATCACAAATTAGCTGCAGACAAATAAGGTGGTAAGCTATGCTTTACCTGATTTAATCTGTTTAGATATAATACAACAGAGGATTCACTAGGAAAATACAAGGTACCTCAGACAAACTGTTAGACTAAATAATTATACATAGTATTAATAGTAGAAATAGTTTCTGCTTTAACATCCTGCTTTTGTTGCTGTTGCTCTAAATTGTTCATGCACAAACCCTTTGTCCTTGTTTGGTTTGACTTTGCTTTTCAAGAAAGGTTTTTGAGCCATTGGAAGAAGGTTCATCTTCTCAGGTGAGGTCTACAAGCACAAATGTGTTGCAACAGCGACCTCTAGCGCTAGTTTATTAAACCACAGTGTTGAAAACAGCGGAAGACGAAAATGATAAAGTGCATCATTTATTTCTCTTTGATGCTGAGTCACGACAGATGTGTTTGAATAAATCTAAAGAGAAGTTAATTCTTGTTAAGATCAGGTTTGCACGTGAAGACAATAAAATGACTGCGCTTGTCCCTTCCTTGCTTTTAGCAGCTGTTAGCCCTCGATGCTAACTTATGAACTGAAGTTGTCCAGGAGCCACATTGTCCAGAAGCCACATTGTCTTACTATGAGACGTGTCCCGGTATGTCCTCTGGATGTCCCGGAACAGTTGTTCAGCTACTGCAGGGAGAAGTGAAGACATCTCTCACTCACTTTCACTTCAGCACAGATTCCCTCCATAGGGCACAACTACAAAATCACAACTTCCGCCTGCAAGTTTCCCTTTGCCTCCAAAATAAAAGCCCTCATCGCTAATAACCATCTTTCCTTGTTGCTAGTCTTGTAAAGTGATGTGTTTAGTTTATTGCTCCTGATACCACACAGACTTATTGTAGAAAACAGTGGACAAAGCATCTTTAACATAAATTCAACCCATACACTCTACAAAAAGGATATGGTTGCTAGTAATAATAAAACATACTAGTATTATTATCATTATCATTATTAATATATTATCTCACAATGTTACAGGGAAAAAAGGAAATTTCCTGGATCCACCCCATGATTGCAGTGGCACCAAAATGTAATGGATTCTTCCCCAGCCCACACCTCATCCTTCCATCAGGTTTTGTGGTAATCTGTCCAGTAGTTTTGTGTCATATTGCTTACATACATATAGACAGACAGGGGTTTAAAAATAGCCTCCAAGTGGTTCTATTAAGAACTTCTGAAAATATTATGTTCATACCAAACTATACCTGCTTTGAGTCATACCATTTCAATTTATTTATATTGCCCTGTAATGTTTTCCAAACAAATTTTTGGGAAATCCTAATTCTTTTCTAATTTAGCTTTGCTTATATAAAAAAAAGGGCCGAGACCTACAAGTCCTTGGCTTATGTCTGACTCTCCCGATGAGTGATTTTCAGCAACATGCAGGTGTAAGGAGAAATGGGATTAGCAGTAACAGTCCTGTCTTCCTTTAGTTCAGGTCTTAGTAATACTATATCAATAATAATATATTAGTAATATTATTATTACCTAACGAGTTAACTTACAAATAATTTTTGACATATCGTGCCAGCAAAAACATGGGCGTTATTAAAAGACACTAATGGCTCTATTCAAGGGTTCAGGTACTGAGCACTGAATCACTGACATAGAACAGAGCCATTAGTAATGTTTTGAATGACTCCTGCCGTGTTCCTACAATGAGAAGTCAAATATATGACGTGATGCAGGCGTATACCCGAAACCTGTCAACGACACGCCTGACTGGAAGGAAATAATCTCTACACCTTTGTTTGACAAGCTGCACCTGCTGTGAGAAAGGTCTATTGTCTTTCATTAGCTGGTACATAGTCAGTCACTGACTTGTGACATATCATCATTAATAGGTGTCCTAACAGGTTATTATAAAGATACCATCTAAGGCGCTGCATCAAGCTTTTTTCATCACGAACAAATAGACCGATTTTCAAGAAATAGAAAATCTGTCATTTAAATAGTGCATAGAATACAAAGTGACGTACTTAGACCTGATATTAAGTATAACATCCATCTAATTTTATACATCGGTTTTTTAGCCTGGCAGCAGTAGAATTTGGGATGAGGTGCATAAGTTGTGTTGAAAATGATAAGACACCCATTAAGAACCTACACGTTTTTCAGTGGTGGAGAACTGATCCACTTTATTTGATTGGTCTGAACTCTTGTAATAGCCTACTAAGAGACATTGTGCGATACAAACATTGCATTTCAACATCATAGGATACACGAGTTTTCAAGTCTTAATTTCCAAAAGACAAAAAAAGTCACCACTTTGTGTTTGATAGAGAGAGCTGAAAAGATGCTCCAATTCTTTTTCGGCTTCTTGTTGGATTCTCTTTAAGATTCAAGTTTGTAAACTCTTTTTTGTCATTGCCTTTGTAAACACATAGCACCCCATCTAAATAGGATGAATAACAAAGATGTTGAAAATTACAGGAAATAAAAATCTGAACATGTGCAAAGACAAATGATTCAGAGTAAAAGGAAGAAAAAATATCAAGTTTATAGCAGAACTGATTAGTTGACTGAGTAAAGTGAGAGCAGAAAAAGCCAAAATTATTGTATTTCTTTGACATATCTAAAATGAAAAAGCCTGCAAAGGAACGTTCCTGCCATTTATGATGTTGACCAAGTATATTAATATTCTAAGCTTTAAGCCTGTTGATTGACACTATCAAAGCAGAGATTAAGTGATCATGGTTTTGAATGACCATGACAGCAAAATCCTAAACATTAAACGGTACCATACACTTAATAAAACTGTAACTGTGATGCAAGTGTCACACTACAAACTTATGTACCAGCTACAAGAAAAGACCGGTAGTCAAAACATCCAGATTTCTGTGAGTTGTGGGGGAAAAAAACCTTAAAGCACATCTTAGTATACTCCTGTGCTGGAGGATGAATAAGTTACACAGCAGGTAGTATGCTTTTTGTTGTCGAAAGCTACAAAGCAAAAAAGTGCAACAATGGTGCAGACCATTCTTTATGTTTGGTTAGTTTTGTCTTTTTGTGTAACTGAAAGACAATTTACAGAGTTCAGATTTTTGTCAGGATAGTATATAAAAAAAAGGGAATACAGAAACAAATACAAACATCAAACACCAACGTATATATCTCTGAGAAAATTACTTAAAGCTGCCTTCTTTCTCAAGTCACACGGCATGGCAAAACTGTCCAAAGAAAAAAAGGTTCCTGACAAACTTAACTGTTTTTTACCATGACAACATTGCAGAGCAGATCATTCTGGACAGGCTGGAAACTATAGAGAGAGACAGCAACATGTGTCACACCATGGTCAGCTCTATTGGAAAAAGAAAAAAACTCATTGGCTCACTTTCGTTATTCAGACTGGGTCCAGGAGTAGTCATGAAGATATATGTTTTTCCGTCTAAATGAAGCTTATATGACACCAGTGTTCTCAACCTTTGAAGACATTGTTCTGTCTGTTCAGAACTGGGTGAGAAGTTAACATCTAACATCTGATAATTACAATCCACACATCATCTTCACTGTGTGGCGAAAGCAGGCGTCGGATATTGAAGCGGTTTGAAATGTTAGTCTGTGTTTAGTCTTGTCCTTGAATATCTGCGATGTTCAGGCTCTGGTGGTGCTTGGCTAGACGGCGCAGGGCAGCACGATCTCTGTGCTCCCCTCATGGTTGAGTACAATGCACAGGTCTGGTCTCTCTTAGCGTCGCTATGGTGAGAATATTAAAATAGGGGTCAGGTGACATGGGGGTGGAGATGGACTGGGAGAGACCAACTGTGATATTAAAGATTAAACCCCTACTCTTCCTGTTTAAAGTGGATCAATTTAAAAGCGACATTAAAATAAGAAATAATCAAGGTAAGAAAAACACTGCAAAAGGTTACTCTATTTACATACAATTAATTTTCTTAAAGACAATGTATATCTTTACAGAAATCAAACAAAATTCAGAAATAATCTCTTATGTTGTTTCTTTTTACATATTAACTTCTTCATCTTTACTTAGCTCAATACAACCCCTAAGTCGAGTCTTGTTTACTTTCCCGATAGGCTGGGTGAGTGAGTGCTTCCGGACCAAAAGCCTGTCTCGTTCTGGAGAACCCTGCGCGTCACAGGCTGCTGCTCGTACTCTCGGCAAACAGCGAGGGGGCGCCATAGCACCAAAATTAAAAAAAATAACACCACTCCATCAACATGTCACACTTGCCAGTGAGCAAGGTTAGTTCTGGGAGAGGGGGTGAACAGACAAGCCTCAGTGTAGGTGTCTCTTATGGTTATTGGAGCTGTTGCAAGCAGGGCTCAGTCGTCACTGTCAGACAGGGTCTCATATTGCTCTGACAGGAGAGACTGCCAAACTCGCTGCTGGGCCACAGGGGCTCCGCCTGGAGGCTGCTGCTGCTGCTGCTGCTGCTGCTGCTGTTGTTGTTGTTGTTGTTGTTGTTGTTGTTGGTGTTGGTGTTGTTGTTGTTGTTGTTGCTGCTGCTGCTGCTGTTGCTGCTGCTGCTGCTGTTGTTGTTGTTGCTGTTGCTGCTGCTGTTGCTGTTGCTGCTGGCTCTGTATGGAGGGTGAGGATATGCAGGTTGGTGGTGTGTTGCTTAGGATGCGCATGGTCAGTGGGTTGTAAGGGAACTGCATTGATCCTGAGGAAAAAAAGAGGGGAAAAGGTTAAAATTAAGATTAAATGGACCAGGGTCTTTTCTGTATTTGATTTAAGCAGATGGAGTTTTTGCAGACACTGATAACCTGGGTTGGAAAGCTCACCTGTGGACGAGGGTCGGTCATCCCAACTCCACTGGGGCTGGGCTTGGGCTTGGGCTTGTCTGTGATAATCTCCCTCAGAATGGACGGAGGACACTGAAGAGGGACGTTCCCCTCCAGCGTAGGCCTGACCCAGATTAGGTGACTTGGATTTCCGGCTGTTGGCTTTGCCCTGCTTCTGCTTCCCTGTACATTCAGATAGAGAGAACATTTGAATAAGCAACATGGTATACGTAGGAAAGTGTGATTAATAAAAGTCTGATTTGTGCGTACCCATGCTGGGTGATCGGTTTGCGTCCTGGCGGGTGTCACTGCCTCCGCCGGGTGTGTTGTTGATAGGACACTGAGCCCCTAAACCTCCCTGGTGCTCCTCCTGTCTTTCCTCTAAGTTACCCATCAACGCTTTGCGGATTATGTCCTCCAGGCCCAGGTTACTGGCTGGATCACTGAAAGAGTGATTCCTCGGGTTGATGCCGCCTAAAAACCAACACAACAAATCTATGAGGAAGGAAAGATCCACACAAGTGAAGTGTTGAGTGTCTGAGAGGGTTTCACTGCTACTTACCGGAGCTGGTAACAGCAGGCAAGTTAAAAATCTCTGTGCCGGGTTGCGCATTTCCTGCAAGACAAACAAAAACTGAATTTCTGACCAGATATGATATCTTAATCACAGTGTCTAATGAGTTAAAAAAAAATAAAAGCCTTGTGGGCACACATTAAAGGAGTTTGTTTCATCATCTGGTGCATGCATGTTAGTTTGAAGGAAGATGAAAAGATAGCACCCACTTACCAACATCAGAATCACCGACACCAGAAGAGTTCAACTTACGAAAGATCTCCTGCTTCTTGGATTGCACCATTGGAGAGGTGTTCTCCAGCTTGGTGAAAAAGGAAGGCAGATAGCTTACGCTTCCCGGGGACCTCGAGTCACTCCTTGAACCAGACAGAGGGTAAATAGTCAAAGAGCAGAATGGTAACTGGGGCAACAAGCCCTCTCTAAGTCCACAAATACTTTTCCATATCAGATTTGATGTTTTTTGTGTATTTGGGGCCCAATATGTTGATGTACTATGTATACAAAGTGACAGAATAATTGTCTATGATTATATGCAATGTTGTGCAGAAAGAAAATAATAATGTCATGGTAAACACAACTTGTATGTGGTATACAAGGACACCTTCAAAAGCACAACAAATAGCCCAGGACCCCTGAAGGTACAGTAAAGCTGTATTAACTAAGACATGTACTAGCTTGTTGGACTTAAAGCTTAAAACTATCAAGGTTGCAAACTGTGCAGCACAAGTACCTGATCTCAGAGTTGTCAGCATCTCGCCTCTGAGGTGGAGGCGGCCCGCCAGCCTCTTGCTTGTCCATGACTTGGTAGCTCTGTGGTGGAGAAATGGGTTCGTAGTTCTCCATCAGCCTGCCTCCTCGTTCTGGAGACTTACCCGGCCTGGACAGGAAGTAAAAAGACAGATTTTAAGATACAAGATGCACTGTAAAACAGACTCACTCCCATTACGTCAGGGTTAATGATCTGGTCCAAGTACCTGGATCTGGGCTTGTCAGGAGCATTCTCTGGTGAAACTCTACTGGAAGGTCTTTGGTGGTGTAGGGCCTGAACCTGGTTCTCAGGACTGTAGCGGCTGGGCACCTTGGAACGACCTGAAGAGGACCCTGATGGCCCCACATTCTGGAATGTTGAAGAAGCTGAGGAAGAAACCTGGGGAGGGTCCTGACTCCGGGCAAAGTCCTGGGTTATGATATGCTGCATGACAGGGAGCACAAAAACAAGGCAAGTTAGGTATATCAGGATGATGTACTCTTAATGCACACTGCATTACTTTTTCATTTTCTTCCAAGCAGCTTACCGAAATGTGATCTGCCAAGGTCATGACTCGGTGAGTCTTATGGTGCTGAGAGTAGTTATCTGCCTGGGAGGATGGTGGCTGATGGGAACTGGGTTGAGGCTCCCCTGATGGTCGGTAACGGCTCATATCGTAGGACCGCATGCCAGCTGGTGAAGAGAAATGGGTCTTTATGAGACATACATAATACACTGCATGGCAACAGTAACTGATCTACATTTGCTTTCAGGTGACAAGAATAACTTGAAGTCAAGTCAGGTGACTAGTCTGCTGCAGAGGAACGGTGTCAGATGGTCTCAAATGAGAAGGTCAGTCAGAGATAAGTCATTCAAGTTGTTAGCTTTACTCCATTAGCAGCTAAATTTAGCCTTCTCAGTGACAGAATCAGTCTCACTGTTGTTGCATGTCATCTAGGACATGAAGTTAAAAAACCTTTTAAAAATGTAGCTGAGACATTCAGTATTCAAGTTCTAAAAGTGAATATGTTCAAACTGAGTTTGTGTTCATACCTGCTGCCTGCTGTTGCACTTCTTCTGGTTTGTCTTGTTGGAGCTGGACTGGGGAAGAAGCAGGACTGATCACCTCAATGGCTCCTCCAGCGGTATTGTCATATCGATTAGATGACACTGCAGGACAAGTATGAGCAAAGAGTCATTTCTGTAAAGGTTAAGGTTTAATCATGTTGCAGAAAGTTGTGCTTGAAGAAAATTATTAATTTAAAGGTATAACTCATTTGTGTTCAAGTCCGCTCAGGTAACTGACAGTATCATATAGCACTTATGTTCACGTTTAATGACGTTCAGTTATTTCCTTGGCCATGTGTATCCTAAAGACTTACAGCTGCTAGAGGAGTCAGAGCTCTGAGATCCTCGCTCTCGTGAGTCTTTGTCGGACGCTATCTGCCGTGTGATGATGACATCAATGAAGCTAGCGGCTGTGATAGTCGTCTTTCCTCGGGTCCGAAGTTCCTCTTCGATGCGGGACTTCGATGTTTGAGGTCCTTTATCCTTAGCTCCAACGCTATGGCCCTCAGCATAAGCTGAATGGGGCTTGCCTCCCGGCAGAGACATAGCACCATATGGGGACTGCATGGATCGTCTTTCTGCCTCCTGTTGCTGCTGTTTGGCTGCTCTCCGAGCAGCAGCCGCTGAGGCCATTTCATCATCCCGATCATGTTTGTTCTCCTTCACCTTGGACACATCCATCTGTGGAGCAGAGGCTGCAGCATCCACCAATGCAGCCAGAGCATCAGCGGCTGTACTGTAGCGAGAGTTACTTTGTGCTGCTGCTGTTGCTGCTGCTGAATGAGGCCTGATGAGGAAAGGAAGAAATTAAGGCATAAAAAATATTTCCTGGAGGATTGGTTAGTTAGTTGTGAGATGAATGTAATGAATTCTAACATTAACTAGGGCTATCTCGAAAACAGATAGTGAGCAGATATAAACAAAGTTCAAAGTGTTTAAACCTACATTAAAGCGGTGATGACACTCTTGCCCTGGAAAATGCTCGGCCGTTGTTGAATCACTACGTCCTGTGTTCTTTGCAAGGGAGAAGGGGAGTGCAGATAACCTCGACTTCCTGGCCGGCCTGGTTGTTCTGGTCCACCTAATACACAAATTCATACAACATTAACCATGAAGGAATTTGAATGTAGACTTTCAAAACATCTACTACTCTTTTATACAACAAAATAACAACTCACCTCCACGCATGTATTCATTGGTTCGCTCCCGGTCGCGGTCGCGTTCTCGTTCTCTCATTTCCCTCTCCCGTTCCCTCTCCCTTTCACGCTGCTCCCTCTCCCTCTCCTTCTCCTGATGCTCGCGGTCACGCTCCCTCTCCCGTTCCCTCTCTGCACTGGCGGCAGCAGTTGCAGCAATATGGGCCTGGTGACCTGAGGAGAACAATGACAAACACCGGAGATGTGAGATTTTGCACACACCCGTCATGTGGCAGGATGGGCCAGAGCCTTGCTCACACGCTTGGACTCTGTCACAGCACAACCATGGTAATATTCTGTCCGGGGAATATTGCCATCTTTACCACTTGAAATGAAACGTTGACTGCAACAGAGTGCTGCTTTAGTGGTTTTTTATGGTTAGAATATATATAATTACAATTAGGGATTTTTAAGATCATCATAATCCTACTTTGGGTGGGGAAAAAAACAACGTTTGGAGACCTATCACATCACTTAACCATTTTTGTGCCTCTAGGGTTTTTATGGCTTATACTGAATTTGAGTCTAAATATAAAAGTATGGTGAGATAATACAGCTAAGAATTACAAGACATTACAGAGTTTCGGCAGCCACACTTCAATTCTACATGTTGAGCGCCAACAAATTCTATGGCCATTCAACACAGTGTGGTGAGAAAACCCTTCCCAGTATGTCTGGAGTAAGATTCAACCCCATCTGTGACTTGACACCTCTGGCCTACGCAGGGTCGCACTCTTACAGAGATGGGAAGGAACAAGGAGATCGTGGCAAGGTACATAAAGGAACATAGGGTGTAGGGAGGGGAGGGGTCCTCACCTGGCGATATGGAGGTTGGGTTGAAAGCCCTAGGAGGGAAAGGGGACTGAGCTCCGGGGAGGTAGGCGGTGCGTTCCAAAGTGGGAGCACCTGTTCCCCCAGGATGAGGCAACAGGATAGTTGGAGGCATCTGGGCTAGATCAATAATCCCTTTTACAGACAGAAGCAAAGGGCCAGCGTTGAACAACAAAAAACGAACACCGAATACATTTAGCTGTAACCCATCACCTTCATCTGTTAGTGCTCCCAAATACAGATTTATCAGATAGCAACAGGGCTGCAAAGAGTTTGGAATAGTGGTCAACTTGTAGGAGGCAACCACTAAGCAAAGGGAGATTTGGGAGACCAAATCCCCCTGGTAAATTGAGTTGTAGTATCAGCCAAATCATATGCGACCCCAATATTAAGATCAAATTGGCGAAATTTCTATTGGTCATTTGCTTCTGGGCGTCTGGAAAAGGTAGCCACTACTTCACAAGCACACAATCTGCCCACTACACCTCCCCTTGCCCACAGCCTCTCCCCTGCCAGATGTGGCAGAAGAGAAAGGGTCAGCTGGTGGAGGGACATACCTCGTGCTCCAGCTGGGTAAGGGATAGCGACAGGTTGTTCCCTTGGTGACAATCCCCGGGTCATTTCAGGCCGAGGAATGACTTGCATCTGTTGGGAAGTGATATAATCATTGAGGATGGTCTGCCGCGTGTTCTCCATGGTGTACAGCTGGTAGGTGTTGTGGTAGTTTGCTGGTGACTGCTGCCTGGCGAACATGAACGCTGTGGCAAGGGACGGGAGGAAAACAAAACATATGAACAGAAGGCTCACAGATACTGATCGCTCCTGTTGAAATCAACAGCTGAAAAAGATCCTGGACATGTAATGCCTATGAATTAGGCCTGATTTGCTATCATCACTTTATGCACAATCAAGGGTATTATCATTCAGTTTATAGTTGTGGTGGAAAGAGTGGAAAGGGTTTAAACACAGTACCAGGATCCAGCACTCTATGGAAGGCCAGGGTGGGGTCAAGATGCGGAGGCAGGTGCGGTCGGTAAACTTCCCCAGGAACAACAGGCCGGTGGTGGGGGTCGTAGGGGCTGTGAGAGGCTCCAGGGTCCCCACTGGACACAGGGGACTTTGAAGGGACATTGTCCCTCTGTGTTGGGGTCATGGCACTCTTTCTTTCATGTGCAGCAGATTTCACAGAGCTCATACCACCTTTGTAGGAAAGAGGAACCCACATGACTCATTCATTTAGTTAAACAGGAACAGAACACCATCTCAAAACAATACATGTGTGGCAGAAATCCAAATTCAGGAATTAATGTTCATCCAATGATCTCGTCAGTCAGTGCATATTATGTAGGACTCCTAATATGCTTATTATAGCAAACAAGAAGACCCGACTTAGCAAGATAACTAATTAAATTTTGTCTAACATTATAATTGCCTATATTGGCTATTTAGTCAACTAATGAATGGCAAAGAACCTGCAGTCCACAGTGAGAGTAAAATGAATATGGAATATACCTTCAGCAGCACGTCCCAGCATAGGTGAACCTCTGGATCCAGGATTCGTGCTGTAGTTGACAGGGGTCCTGCGAGCATTGGCATCCTCGTACATGCCCGGGCTGAGCTGCGATTTGCTCGCCTCTTGGTGTGTGGAGCGAAGGACTGAGGTGGAGTTGACCACAGAGGTGTGGCGTACTGCCTTGCTCTCCTCGTATTTGGCCCGTTCCATGGCCTCAAGTTGAGGCATGCTGTGGGGAAGCTTGGAGGGACTGGTGATGAGGGACTTGACGTTGTGCTTGATAGTCGACTGGTTGTGAGGGTGAATCTGTGAAATGGAGGCCACAACAGGTCAGTGACAAATTCATCCTCCTCATTGTTTCATATATCATGTATATAAGATGATGCAAGTTTGACCAGATGCAAGGATGGCGACGTGTCCTTGGGAAAGATACTGAACCCCAAATACCCCTGCTGCACATACAGTCAATGCACTGTATGAATGTGTGTGTGTGAATGGGTGAATGTAAAACTGTACTGCTCTTCAAATCTCCAACTGGCTTACCTGAGATATGGATCCCTCCATAACCCTCCTGTCTGACATGTCAAGGGTCTTGCAGAGGTCCTGGCCAGAGAGTTCTTGCCGGGGGATTTCGTGAATAGACCGTCCCATTTCTTTGATAGTGTTCACCCCCTCATAGGGCTTGCCTTTTCCAATACCCCCTTCGAAGGACCGGATCGGTGGACTCTCTCGCTTGATCTGTTTGCCATATTTCATCGCATCTTCATACGTCTCTGCAGCAGTTCTAGGTGTACCTGGGAATGATTTTTCAAGTATTTCAGATTTTTCTCCTTTTTCTGCTGGTAACATTGAGCGACTTATGGAAATGTGAGAAGCTATACAATTAGCTACCTTGCATGATGGATCCAGTTATCATTGGTCTTTCCTTAGAATCTCCATGGCTCCCTTCTCTGGGCAAGGCTCTGCTAATTAAACCTGAAAAAACAAAAAAGCCCCATCACCCTCCTGATACAGAACGAAAAAAACAGAATATGCGTTGTAAACTCAATGACACACAAGCAGTACCCTCGAATGGAGCTCCTTCCCGGCCGGTGTGGCTCCTGCCCATGGGTCCCTCCATCATGTCGTAAGAGCGCTTCATCTCATGGCCTGTTCTGGGGCTGCGGGTGTTTTCCCTGGGGTTCTTGATAGCTTTTGGACACATTTTTATGATCATGATTGTATTCTTAATGAAAAAATACACTTGTTAAATTGTATAACAATAATCAAAGCCCTTACCATCAAAGGAGAGGATGTGACCACTCTTGCCTTCGTAGATGACGTGACCTTTAGCCAGCTGTTCTCCTCTGGCCTTGTCTTGGATGTTCATGTCCTCTGTGGCCAGCTTTGTGATTGTGCACTTCAAGAGGTCAGCAGCAATGCTGGACTGGGGCAGGGCCGGTGTGCCCTATTTTAAAAAAGAGCAAAGATGTAACACACCACAGACTCCACTGCTCCAGAATGTGACCGAAATGGTTTTAATGCGCGACCATTTTTTGGAGCATGTGCAAATTAAAATTTCACAGGGTCACATTCAAGCATGATGATGAATAGGCTGTTTTGATGCCTCTCCAGCACGTTTACTGTATCTGCAGTAGGTTCAAAGTAGTACTTTGTCTTCTTCAGTGGCTCAGTTAGTCTCTCTGGCTGCAGCTTCATCACACGTGCATGGATGATGACGGTATGAAACAATCCATTTAGCTGTTAATTGGTTCCAAACATGACGCAGTCTATGGCCGATTACTTTAAAAACTAAATGAGCAAAGAGAGCAAAAGGTTCAAGTAGAGGGAGAGCTAAAAGAGAGTTCCTGACTCTGGCACAACTGAGCCAGTGAAAAAGAAAGAAGCATTACTTTCAACCACAATGGCTGACGCAGTACTGGTTGTTACACTAGAAGGGGAATGCAAAGCTTTTTGTGTATTGTAAGTCTCGTCCATGACAGCCAACTCTTAACTTGTCAATGGGACAACATAGTTTAACCATTGAATTGGGAGAGAAAAAACCCTGCAGGAACCTATGCATCAACCAAAACACTGACTTCTCCTCACTTTTTTTTCATTTGGTAAATCATTCAACAAAGGAAAATGTAATAGTCAATTACAATATTGCCTGTAACATAATGAAAGAGGAACACCCCTTGTGGGAAAAGTCATTTATCCATTCATAGCTACGATCATACCAATACTCTATAGAACCCATTTCATCCAGTCATTACCTGAGTAATTGATCCTCTGTAAGTCAGTCCCTCGCCCATCTTTGCTTGGTTGCCTCTGCCATCCTGTATGGATGAAACGGCACCTCCTAGAGAACAAATACAGAGTAAAGTGATGAGTGATTAGTGGAGTTAAATCAAAAGCTTGATTTTTTTTTCTTTTTTAATCGGGACATTCACTCTAGTTATGTGATACTTGTCTAACTTAGTGGACAAAGCTCATTAAACTGGCAAAAAGGCATGCAGCAGATTTAAAAAGCAAATAATAAAATGCTATGATGTAGCCATAGCAAGTGTTGTAGCTCGTTAAGTTTATAGACCGGGCGTCACTGCAAAGGTGTCCCTAAAATAGCTGCATTCAAGTCCTCTGGTAGACAAGATGTCTCTTGTTTGGTTTAATCTGAATGGGGTCCTGTCTGTTTGAACTGTTTGATGACAAAACAGTGTAGCAATGTGACCTTCTGGAGTCATACCAGGTTTGCTGGGATCCTGCTGCCGAGGCAGACCAAGAGAGATGGAGCCAACGGCGCTCTTAGTCCCCTCTGGGCCATATACAGCATGGGGTGGGAGGTATGTGCCAGGAGTTCCCTGGAAAAGCGAGGTCAAAGAACAGTTTTTAAGGTCAGGTCACTCTGTTCATGAAAACAAGACGGCAAGAAGTGGTTCCAATTGATGTTGATGCACATTTATGTGTTACAGCTATTCATTTTATAAACTGTGGTATGTGAAAACAAACAAGTAATAAACACTTAATTTTAATTACTAATACATCTTTTACAAAAGTCCAGTGACCAGGTTATTAAGTTTTTAATGTATTACATGGGTTTTTTCTGTGCCTTTTTTAAATTATACAAATTTTAAGCTCTCAGAAACTAAATGACAGTGGCGTCTCCTCCTGTGTCAAACCTTCAAATTCTCCTTTTTAAAATATGCATTTGTGCAAACAAAGTCTATGTTGCTATTAAGGTCAAGTCACACAGTACTTCACTCTTTTAGTTTGTCATTTAACTACAAACCATTTGGTCCATTTTTGGAAGAGAATAAGGACAATGCTTTTAGTATGATGGTATTTAATGACATACTGCCCATCAGACCCAGGTTAGTGCATTTAAAGCTAAAGCTCAAATGAAATTGATAATTTAAGAAATGTAATTGTTGACATTTGTTAATCTGGGGCCACCACTCAATCAATGTCATGGTCTCCCTGGTGTCTTACCTGGGAGATGGAGCCTCCTTGGATGAAGGACGGCTTGTCCGTTGGCTTGGAGGTTGGAATGAGTGGAGGAGGAGAGGGAATGTTTGGAGGTCGACTCGGTCTGCTGAATGTCACACGAACTCCATCTGGCATACTCTGGACCAGCTGGTTGGGAGCAGGGTGAAGGACTGGTGGGAATATAAAAAAGGACAAAAAATGTTTTCCAAAGGTTTCACAAGCTAACTTTTGGGAGTGAAATACCATATGCCGGGATGCTACTCCGAGACAAATAACATGCTCCATTAAGTTTAAATTTCAATCAAAAACAGCATTATAAAATATTCAGCTTCTTTCTGACAGACTCTAGTGAGTGGTGAAGTGAGAATTGAAGACATCCGTTAACAGCTTGTTCCTCAGCCTGAGGTGACCTTGTCCCAAGCCTACTGTCTATTTAAAATCTCCCGGGAAAGCAAACGAAATGGATCATAACCCACACAAACACATACAGACACAGAGTGTCAGTAACCTCCCTGCAGGGTGTGCGCCTCATGCTTTGCACTCTATAAAATCAAAAATGCTAATGTCTGTATGAGAGTTCCTCCAGCGGGCATGGACGTCATAGTCCTGCTGGCTCATGCAGGGACAGATGCGAAAACAAGCAACTCCATGACGAATTTATAAATCCCTGTTGCAAGAAGACTGTGTGTCAAACATACTGATAAAGCACAAATTGCCAGCAAGATCAACAGCAATCCTACTGCTGCTCCCACCATAATTTACTTTATTCTAGATTCAGAAAAGTCTTCCATATTACGGAAAATGTTCAACTTATGAAACTTTCTATCAGTGTCACAACAGCAATAAAAGAGGGTTCATTATGTAATCCAATTGTATATTTCAAGCTCTACTAAACAGCTAGTGAACATTAAAAGTAGACAAAAGTGATATTGGATGAACTGTAGGGACTATGCCTTAGCTCAGTTGCTGGTCATGTCATTAGTTAAATAAGATTTTCTTATTTAAAGATTGGTAATTCTCCATAACAACCACTTACAGAAGTCGTCTCATTTCTGTTCAGGGTGCAATAGTGTGGGTTGTTCTTCATTCAGCATCTAAAATATACATGCATCCAAAACTGTGTTTGGTATTAACTGTTGCACATTGTGTAGGTGATTATGATTGAAATAGGTAGGTGTTGTGAATTTATAAATGACAAAAGGTGACTGACTGAACAAATTTTACAAAATGTGGGTTATCTGGTCTTAGTCATTGAAATGTAATGTTTTCAAATAACACAAAATTAAATGGATGACCATGACAAATATTGATTGGCAATGATTCACAAACCACATTAGCTTGAAACAAGAATGAAGCACAAAGGCCAAGATTAAGGTTTAAAATATGTGCCTGTGTTTTCTTTGTGCACTGGTGGACAGAAAAAAAAATATCAGATTCATACACTGACGTACTTGCTGCAGTTATAAAGTGGCCAGCCTACTTAAGTGTTAAAACCAGAAAAAGCTGGCTCCTGCTTGTTTGATCTGTACTGGTGCACATGCACAAGCACACAGGGCATTAACCACACAAAGGAATCTAGATTCTGCAGAGCCTAAGAAGCATAAATACATAATGTTATGCATCAATGAACCAAAGAAAAAGACCCAATAAAGACAAAGAAAAATACTCTAATTTAACATTGGTCCACCCAAGCACCTATTAAACAAAACATTACCTATAAAAACACGGAAAATGACACATATCTGGTCAAAAACTATAAGAAACCATTTATGACTCGGTTTAATTTAACCTTTCTGATTCAATATCCCTGGAGAGAGACACCCTACGTATGAGAGTAAAATATCAAATGTCATCATGTCAAATTGAACCGAGGTAAACTCTTTGTCAGTCCAAACTATATAAATAAATATCCTGCTGCCGACAGTCAACAAAGTGCCTCCATTGTCAAACACAAAAGGCTCAATGTGCGTCGGACGAAGCTAGGTTATATCAGCACAGGAAGGGAGGAGGCAAGAAGGGAGAGAGGGGGAGGGGGGGGATATGAAGATGTGTGCTTTTACCTGGCGGCACACTGTAGCGGGAGGCACTGGGGATGTTGGGGTCAGGCTGGGGTGAGGCCCTGCTCAGCTCCCTGGGAGAGAGCCTGTAGGGAGAGCCTGGCAGACCAGAGTGGGCCTCCTGGTCCAGAGCCAGCTTCATGTCATAAGGCAAGTAGGATAAGAGCTTACCTGCAGTACACAGGCATAGGGACAAAGGGAAGACAGCCACTATTAAAACAAGAACTCAATGCCAGTGAGCATTGAGTTGACCTAGAATGGACGGACCTCTCAACTAACACCGCCACCTGGACACACCCGCTGAAACCTATGTAATAAATATCTTGGTGCCAAAGCCCAGCAGCTTACTGACAGCTGTTCTCCTCTTCACCATACTAAGGCTAAAAGGTGCTAACAGCTTTGCAAAAAAAAAGAAAACAATCAGTCTGCCTAGTGACCTCACCGCTCTCCCTTCAGAGGCTAAGTGGCTAAACTCAGACTGAATGCACAGACCCAGCAAGTGTCCTATGCTGACAAGCTCAAGTCAATCAACTTCAAAAAGCACCAGAGTTCTTTTCTTTCAAAGGCAATTCAGGAGGCGCACCACGGCACACCTCTGTGTAAAACAGGGTCAGCTAACTTTCTTTGTCTTGGCTCAGGCGGAAACACACTACAACAGTCCAGATCACCTTCAAACGCTTCCTTTTTTGAAACTGCACAAAAATGATTGGGGCCTAAAAATGCATTAGCTATAAATAGTCAACTGCTCACAGCAACAGGGAACGAGGCTGATGGAGCGATGAATAGGGAGGAGGAGTGATGAGGACAGAATGAGGATAGGTTTTTCTTTCACTTACCATCTCTGTCGAGCATCGTGGGGCTACGTATGTTGAAGGGTGGTCTGCGATCCAGGTCTGCCTGATCCTGCCTCTGCTTCTCCTCCTGGTGGGCAGACTCGTGCACCGCTTTGATCTGGTGTTGCAACATGGCAAAACCACTGATGGGCACGCCACCAGGTCCAAAAGGACCAGGCAACTAGAAGGGTAACGATGGAAAGGTTCAGATTAGGTGAAATGAAGATATGATACTGAAGCACTGCACAGAGACCACAAAAAAAATATAAAATCAAATTTGTTCTCTGCATATTTTGGAACTTAAAAGGATATAAGACACATTTCTTGAACATAAATAAAAGTGAGACTATACATTCAAATAAAGGTCTTCATACAAATTCTAGATTAACAGATTAGAAAACAGTCCATCAAGGAGCCCATCAGCTAGCATCGGATGATGAATTCGCCTCAGAGGATAGATAGATGGATCAACGTGAATCTGTGACTAACCATGGCTGGGATGGAAGCTGCCCTCTGATGCAGCTGCTGGAGGTTGAGCTGGACTTGCTTGGGTGAGGACACCAGCACAGAGCCTGGAGGGTTGAGCAGTGAAGGCTTATCCATAGAGAATATTCTGCAGAGACAAAAGGCAAAGCATATCAGTGTGCCATGTTCTTGTTAACTGCAATTTTGTTCATTCAAGTTGAGAACATGTCAGGTAAAAACACACCTCTGTCTTTCAGGCTCTGCTTCCACATCCTCGTCAGCACTGCAGGTGGCACTGGAGTCATTATCTGAATGGAGATCCCTATGCATCTCGCCATGGTCACCCTTTTCTCTATTCTCCTTCATCTCAGGCTCCATCTTCACCTGAACCTCTCCGGTCTTCATGTCCACATCCTGTGGTTCAGTTTTGGGATGTACTGAGCCAGCATAGGGAGCCACCCTGGCCCTTTCTTCCTGAGAACAAGTCTCACTCTCTGGACTTTTTTCTTCCTTGACACAGAGTTCCCCGTATGAGGTCTCTGGGGCCTTTCCATTGCTGCCCTGACCTTTGTCCTGGTCAGAGCACTGAGCATCTCCCGCAGCGTTCTTGGAGTCACCAGACTTTGAGGAGTCAGTCTGAGAGGGGGAGGGGGCGCTCTCTGTATCGGAGCTGTTGTCACCACCTAAGGAATCATGACAAGATGAATTAGTACATGTCTAGGATGAACGAAACCACTTGCAACTGACAGGGCGTTAGAGCAAATTGAATTTTCATTTGAGAATAAAAGGACAAGATGAAAAGATACGAAAAACCTGGACAATTAAAACTAAATATTGTTTCCATTAATTAATAAAAACTTTGACAGATGATGGATACATTTGAATGTCTCATTTAGAAGCATTCATATATCTGACCAGCACACACTCTATCTCCTGACCAGTGGAACAGTTTCCTCCACTGATGAGGAAGATTAAGCCACAGTTGTTCTACTTAATAAGAAACATCTTGCAAAGTTTTGAGTGGGTCGTTAATGTTGTTGGTTATTTCCAGTTCTTGGAAGACTAAATCCAATTACACAAGAAGTGGCAACAACGTAGCTAAGACTAACCACAAAGACGTGCAGACAGCACAATGACATTTCTAAAAAAGGAAATTAAACATTATCAAGTCAGGTGTCTTTAGTGCCGCTATCAAAAGAAGCGGGTAAATTCCAGCTTTTGAAATCTTCAGCAGAAATCTGTGGGACCAACCAATACCTGGTCTTCAAATCCACAATACAAGTTAGAGATGACAAGCACTTTAAACTGATTATGAAACCATTACTTTATGCCTTACATATGTCTTTCATATCCATCTGCAATGTACCCATATATAATACAGACATATACAGGTAATGATCAGTTCCTTCTGTTCACTTTAAGATGCTTTGTACAGCACAAATATGCCAAAGCCAAGACCAAGAATCTCTTTGTGATACAAACGTATCATTTGTTCTGTTTAACTGAACACACAGTTTGTCAAACACGTCACTGAGCAAAGCAACTTTTAAGTCACATCAAGCAATAATTAATATCCAAATTCATACACCTTGATGATAAAAACTGTATGAATCTACCTGCCTCTGTTGGTTTGCATCTGTTGTCATGGTGACAGTAGTCCAGATGCTATGTCTATGCAACAACATTTGCAGATGAATTAAATGTATCAAAAATAAATCAGAGATGCAGCATTACTAAACATGAAGCCTCTTGTGGCTTCATGTTTAAATATATAATGTGGGATCTGCAGGCTGCAGATCACCGAGGCTTGTACAGTGCAGTTTTTTTTGTGAGAAAAGAAGAAAGTCAAATAAACATGACAAAACCTTTGACCTCCTGTTGTTTCCACTGCTTTCTTTTGAACTGGGGGTTTTCTAAACTTGACCACTATCCAGAATCTTTCCAATAAAGCATAACATGTTTATTCTTTTACTAACTAATAATATTCAATGTTTATCCATTTTTCTACAAATATCTGTCTTTTGAATCCATGCACCATGTAATGCCAGAAAACATGAGGACTTCTGGCAAGGAGTGAGGCGAGTAGACAGACAGGCTTACTGGTTCAAACAAAAGAACTAGCACTTTGTGTTCAAAGAGCAGGATTTGTTGAGTCTTCAAAGCCAAGAACTCTTATGCAACAGGCGCCCATGTAGTCAGAATTGTTTCATATCTTTTATTTCTTCCTCTCCCCCTTGCCTTTTTTCCTTATTTGACCCTCCACCCCATCCCCACCCCCTCTCATTAAAACTACAGTTAACAGACAGCAAGCACATTGCTATCAACTGAAATTCTTTCATGACAATTGTGAGGCCTTTCAGATCAGGATTTACTGCTTTGCACTGTACCGATGACACTACAATCTTTCTCTCTTTAGTCTATTTAATCTATTTACCTAATACTTGGGAGTATCAGTCACAAAGTTGGATAGGACAAGAAACTGGATAAACTGGATAATCTGTTTATCCAAGTATCTTTAAAACTTGTACCTCAGATAAACAGGAAGAAAAGTCCAAAATAAATGTGTGTGAGGATGCTCGAGTATGCGTGTGTGTGCCTAGCGAGGAGCACATGCGTTTATATTATCCATCTCTCTGACCTTCACTGTCATCTGCGTTGTCCTCATCATCATCAGGTGATGCTGTGGCTAGACCTTCACCTTGAGACCTATCAGCACGAGCCCGCCTTGTATCCTGGGAAACACAGAAAAGTAGTATCTTGCGTTCATACATTACAGTTACTGAAAGACACAATGACAATGACAGACCAAAGGTAGAGAGCGTAAGATAACCAGCAGCTTACTTGTTTATGCTGCTGGAGAAGATTGTCCAGGTTGTGGCGTCTCTTGTAATTGAAGTAGAAGTTCTTGCACTGCGCCTCACTTTTGCTGCCCACCATTTTGGCAATTGCTGTCCAGTTTCGCCCATGCTCAACTAGCCCTGGTTGAGGACAAAGAGAGACAATGCAATATTAAAGATGTGCGCCCTTTTATCACTTGCAGAACCAAAAACTAGCAAGGCTCAAATGTATATAAACTAAGGCTATATTAAAGTTACGCTGTATGTATCGTAAAGACACAGCTTAGTGGTATAACCAAGAAATCAAAACCTGATGTAACAACCCCGTTCAGACCTGGTATTTACATACGTCCTGAGTCATCCGATTAAAAGTGGTTAGTCCAGGTCTGAGTGCTCCCAGATACGACCTCAAAGCGTCCTGAGATCCAATCACTTAAACCACATTAGATGGTCTGGGACGCAAGTGGCCACATTATTTTTCGCTGTGTGATAGTGACCCAAGACAAGACCCTTCAGACTGGGTAGTAACAGCATTATTTGGTCTTTTTGTGATTATTTGCATATAGAGCAGGGAAGTGAGATTCTACAACATTCAGGACGTTTTTCAATATAAGGTGTGAACACATGGACTTATGGCTGACCACTTGGGATCAAACCTCTCAGAACGGATGTTAATATCAGGTCTGAATAGGGTTAACGTCGACTTACACTGAAATTCATCAACACTCTCATTTCCAGTTGTTGCTTCATGTTGTGTCAGGGTGATAATTATGATCCACGCATAGGATCTCAATAAATTATTCATAGTCTTCTTTACAATAAAATTCTGCTGCAATTATTCTTGTTGAGGGAAAACTTTCGAATTGCTGCATAATAAAACTGTACTCCTGGGGTCCATGTTGCCATGGCTTTTTTTTTGTCTTCCCCGTCCTGATTACAACTGAGCTTAACACACAATCAGCTTTGATGGTCTAACTAAACTAGCTGCAGTTAACTGGCAGACAGCCGTTTACCTTTGACATAAGGGCAACTCTTGTCTAAATCCTGTAACCCCTGTGACCTCCCCTTCCTCCTAGCCTCACTGAGACAAGGGATAGTGGTCGACAAATGACGAATCACCACAGAGCTCAGCACAAAGCCCCATTACTTTTCACTTCACTGAGAGAATGGGGGTATTGGGACTGTTAAGAGTGACTTGGGCACTTTCAGAGTTGTTAAAACATGCAGATAAAAAAAAACTTGAATCAGTATTGAGAATTTTATAACATAACGTCAAAACCTAGAGTCTAAAAACATCCAATACACCCAATTAACACCAATCAGCCACATAATTAGAACAGGCAACTAGTGTTAATGTTCAAGCTAATCTGTCTGTTATTAGTTTACTTGGTCAAGTCAAGTCATGAAAAATTACTCAAATGAAAAAATACAATTTGAAATATACAGGCAACAGGCCATAGCGAAAAACTCTTAAGAATGTATGTTTGGTTGCTTAACTGTTTGATTAATCGTGACAAACAAATTTGCAAGTGAAATGTCCACAAATTAAACAAATTCTGCCCATTTTTTTTCATTTCTGGAGCTGCATAAACTTTTAGAGAAATAACAGTGTGCTGGTGTTACCATGGCAACAACCTACCCACTGTTTTTGAGCAAACATCTTTGACTTAAGATTTTTGACTTGAGATCAAAATCTGAATTTTAAATTCTTGCCATGGTAGATACTTGCATGTCAAGTATATTATCATTTTTGTAAATGTAACAAGGAAAACGTCTCCACTTGTGTCATAAGATAGTGTAGCAGCCCTGTGATAAAATATTGTCTTTATGAAGCTTATAACGTTACTCATTTTCTAAAACAGAGGAGCTGGTGAGTTATGCTCATTCAGATCAACAGGTTGCAACTATGACAAAGGGGGAACTGTATTCAATAATCAGGCAGGACCAGCCATACATGGCAGCATAGCATAAAACTGATTTCTGAACATGTGCAGTCATATGACTAGAGGAGGTCGAGCAGGTTTCTTTAAGGTAGACTAATCCAGACATAGTTAGAATACAGGTCTGAATGCCTGAAGAGATCATAGCTGCAATATATTTCTGTAAAGGGGGAAGCAAATCTCCAAAACCCACCAAACAGTCTTAATTAATCCGTATTAAATCCCCAGTGTATGGTTCTTGGCACTAAGGGAACCCTTCACAGAGCCAGTGAAAAATAGGGAGAGGGGGCGCACACACAAATGGCTTATGACCTGACTGCACCAGTGCACTCTGAGAGCAGCATGTAACATTTTAAAGAATTTACGAGACCAAAGTGACTTTAACATTTTTCTACAGGATCTGACAAAGTGTTTGAATGTGAATAATAGATAGCGATCTCGGGAGAAGCCACAAAAAAACACTGATGCTTAATGGATGGCCTTAAAAGATCAATTCTGAGAATCCAGAAGAGCGGTGGAGCTAAGAGACAGAGAAAAACCTTCAGGGGACTCTGACAGCTTCCAGTAAAGCAGCAGCAGTACAAGTTTATATTAATGCGAATGCATGTGCACGTTCATTCCTGCGTGCATGTAAGAAACAGGCAGGGGCGAGGCAACATCAGATTATCAGAGGAGGAAAAGAGAAAGACGCAAGCAAAGATCATAAAAAGCAGAGGAGCAACACAAAAACACAAGGACAGAGAGATAAATCCGTAGAGAGATTAATTAAAGCGCTACCTTTTTTGGCGACCTCCATCTCCTCCTCGGTCCAGCGAGAAGTTTCTCCGGTTTCAGCAGCACCAGCTAAATCACAAAGAAGAGAAAAGAGAGTCCCATAAGCACTGACAGGCAGAAGGACAGATAGAGAGCAACAGAGAAGGAGGGAGGGAGACACACGGCGAGAGAGAGTGGCAGTCCTCTGTTCAGCAGTCTTCTTCTCATGGCCACTAATCTAATAATCTGTTTACATTCAGGGGCCGAGACCTGCTCCCCCACTTACGCTCATGCTTTAGCCCCTCTCACAATCTCTTTCTCTCTCGCTCTCTCTCTCTCTCCCCCCCCCATCCCCTCAGCCCAGTACATAGGCTCCTCCTCTCTAATCCATGAGGGGAGGGCCTTGGTCAGCTGATGTAGCACCAGACAGTGGAGGAGTTAAGAGCCGTGCCTCCCTCTATGGGAAAGGGCCTTGGTTGGAGACAAATAGTCAGATAGAAGAGCCAGACCCCCCTCCCGCCCCTTCTACTGTGACACCGTGCATCTCATACACACTCCTCCTTCTTGCCCTGGTTAAACTACGCAACTACGCAGATCCACATCCCCCCACCCCCACCCCCACAAACACAAAATTCATAAAAGTGCAAAGTTAGCGTGGAGGGGGCCGAGTGAACTCTAGCCCACTCTCGTCCATGGCACGCACTGAGACTGAGTAAACATTTGGACTAATATAGCAGCAGATGTACCCTTGACATTAACACGAGGCTTGCCCACCACCCACACCCACCCACCCTCCACGAAGATGAGATCAATTTTCATACCAAAGGTCCTCACAGTCTGTTACACTCGACTGGACTACGCTTCCGTCTCCAAAAGCAAAACTAACATGTTCTCCCTGTGACAGCCTAGGCCCCATCGGGGTGGGCATTAATCTCTGGGCTAAGAAAACAGAGTGTCTGTCTATAGCATAACATTTGACCTAACGACAGTCACACAAAAGCCCAAAATGAATCAGCAGCTTCCGTAACTTGCCTGTCACCATTTCAATGGGGATGGGCTGACAGATAACTTCCCTTTAGTGTCTAGCCCACTTATTTCTAAGAAGGACCATAGCTGGAGGGATTACAACAGAGCAAGCAAACAGTTGACACAGTCCTGCGTAAAGCGTGATATGCCCAGAACAGAGCCAGAAAGGTCAGAGGGTTGACAGGATGGAAGGACATAATCAATCACATTATAGAGCTGACTTTGCATAACTCTAAGATTGCTGATTGAGGTAAAGCTCGACAGACGTCAGCAGTGGCAGGTGGCAAAGAAGCACAGCACAGTTATAAGACAGTCAATTAATGTTTCAAATTAACAACACGCGGGCTTAGCACACGGGGACTCGGATACCTGAAAACCTGAGCTAACACCGTCAGAGAGTGAGACTTCAAAGGGTGGAAGAGTACAAGTGCATGACTAAGTACCATGACAACAGCTAAACCAGAGCCGTGGATTGCCATGGTGATGGACAGACAACAAAGCCCTTCCCGAGTGGAGCGCAGTGCAAGACAGAGTCTGTCTGACACCTCGCACTCAGAATATGAACCTATTGAACCAACTGTCCGCTCTCAGGATAAAACGGATCGGTCAACTTCTCATTTCAAAAAGAAGAAACTGCAGCACTTAAGCCCGCCATGTCTCTTAAAATAAGATGTACATTTATTATTTTATCTTGAAAATGTCTTTTCCATTCTTCCAAAAGCATAAAATAATAACACAGTCTGAAGCTTGTATGTTACATCGGTGACAACACCTAAATTATTCATGAGAGAAAAGAATATATTTTCGCCCACTGTGACATTCATGAGGCTTAAAGGGATGTCTGACTGGACTGGGCTCGCTTCTCTGTAACATTCTGTGTGCTCATGATAACTTCTGAGAAATCTTTATATGTATAAAACGGTATACAAACTGCGTTTTAGTGACCCCACTGAGATGTGATGTTCAAGTGAAAAAGACAGCCACCTCAACTATAATCAATATTGAGATAAAATCTGTGTATCTTGCTTTGGATAGTCTCATGCAGTTGAATCATAAAACACATTGTTCTTTTCTTCAAAAATGTATGATAAGTATTTTATGGTTTTATCTAGTCACAATATCACTTTTTCACACATAATTGTTACCAAAATCAGTAATAATGACATAACAGCACTATCTGTAAGTTTGCTCATGTCAGTTAATTTGGTTTGTACTTATCCCAGTGCGTGCATCATGATATTTGGGTCTCTGCTACGTTCTGTGCCGTATAACCCTGCTGCATGTTTTCCCTCCTCACTCCCCCACTGACCTGCGCTCACATTACACATTAATAATAAACACCAACCCTGATCAGGACACGTATTTAAACACATTGAAAAAGGGTCCAACAATTTCAAGTTCACAAACAACACGAGACGTAACGTGACGGGCACAGCCAGGACATCAGGGTTAAAGTGAACTGAACGATCCGGATTCATGATCCAACATCATCGATTAACAACTAAAGAAGTTGACAGGGACAAGGAGACACACATGCAGTAGAGAAGTACATTGTTTAACACTTTAGTATGTGGTGTCACTGGTGTCCACATTATTATACTGCAAAATATGTATACATTAAAAAAACTATAAATCCTGCTCTTTTTGCGTATCCCCGTAACCACACCAACAGCCAATAACACACAAATTACGGATATCTGAATATTATCATTTTCTAATGTGGATGTTAAGGTGTGTTTGCTGTGTTCAGTTCACACAACCACACCTAAGGTGAAAACTATTTCTTTTTGTAGTCAGCAATAGACTTCACATGACAATATTCATAACTTGGAATATTTCGTTGAAAAACACTTGATTATCTTAATCAGTGACCCCTAATGAACTACAGTAATAGAAAAAATTGACATCAAATTTTACAACTATTTTGAAGGTAGAAAGTCACCATTGTGCTGCCGTCTTGTTGGTTTACAATGCAACTAAATGTGAATGTATTATGCATTTTCTCTCATGGTATGTCTGAAACAAATTGAATGGTTGAATTGCGGAGAAATTAAACTCGCTAATGATATGTGGCAGGTCAACATTGATAATTGTTAAAGCTTTTATGGATTTATGCCTCCTGCTACAGTGCCTTGCTCAATCGTTAACTGGTCTCCGGAGACCGCCTGGGTTCAAAGAGACACTTGTTTATTTACATGATACTATAATATATATGATGTATATGTATGTACACGCATATATTTTGCATGTATATGTATCGTTAAAATTGTGAACTCCCTTTCTGTGTCAGCATATGTGCTCCTGCGTAGTAACATATCTTCAACAACTTCCAGAGAGCATGCCTGAGATAATTCACCTTTATTAGCATCCATGGCAGACACTGGAGTTTTAGCACCCTCCTTCATGGCCCTCTGTGCTGGATCAGCTTTCGGGAGCTGTGGAGGATCTGGTAAGGCAGGCTCAGAAGAAGAGGGAGGTGCTTCCTCAGCCGCCACAGTTGCAGCCTCATTGGCCATGGAACGTGTGGTGACTGTCTGCCTTCCCTTACGACGGCCCTGGCTGTTGGCAGTCTTCCTGCCACGCGGCGTGTTTTGCTCCTTTCCGTCCTCGTCCTCCCCACCGTCACACTTGTCTTTGTCCTTGCCAATGTCCCTGTGGTTTTAGAGAGGGAGAGCACAGCGTTAGAGAGCATGGGTAGAGCAAATATCAATTCCCTTCTGACTCAGCAACATGTCTTTTTTTCATTTTCCCGGATGACTTAACACGACAGAAAAAAAAGGGTTTGTCAACACTGAAACTGAACAGACTTGTTAACAAGTTTCCAAGTTGCAAACTAGTAGCAGAACACCACAAAAGATACTGCTCTGCCACTTCAAAACATCTCTAGACCGAAAACAAGCATCACTCCACCAAATGCCTGGGAATGTAAATTGTTATTATAATGGGCAACACAAAAAAAACAATTTCTTTTTTGATAAAAAAAAACAAGAGCAGCTACATTAAATGTGAAGCCAGCTTTGTAAATTCTTCACTCTTGTACTCATTCATTTTAATTGTCACATCCAAAATTGCTTCAGACAGCACAAGCTACAATCATATCTCTTGTCCGTGGGTTGGAGGCATATTGTTCATATACACAACTTTAAGTCAAATTACTCTCTAACGTTTCCTAAAATAATCCTAGTGTATGGGCCTAGGTCTGACAGGTAACTTTACCTGCAGGGCCTGATGGGACCGGAAAACACAGAGACAGACAACTATTCCAAACTCACCTAGAATCCTCCTTTTCATCTTTCTCTTCCTCGTCCTTCTTTTCCTCGTCCTCTTTTTTCTCGGACCTCTCAGTTTTTTCCTCTTCGATTTTGTCGTCGGCCTTCTCTTCTTGTGAGGGACGCGTTATTTGCTGAGGAAAAACACAAAAGGAAAGCATAAGGTTTTTTCTCCGTGAAAAAGGCCAATGTGCATTGGAAAAAAACAATACAAGGCAGTGCTAGATACTCTGTCCACACTGATAATGTTTTAATTTATAACTGCCACACACACTCTATTTACCCTGTGAGCCCAGAGGACCATGTAAAATTATACAACAGAATATGGGCCTGACCTGCTTAAATATTCTATTTGATAGCAACAGAATACAAGTTAGGCGAATGGCAAAGATGGATGCCATCATCTGGTGATTGGACTTTCATCTGATTAACTCGACAATAAGAATATGAGGATTCTAGTTGCACACCCTATGCAAACAGATGTAAGGTTTCACCATGTTCAGATGATCTTCACATGATCCACTATCTGAAAAATCCTACAAGACACAAACCCACCACATTGCAGATTCTGATCATTCTTCTTTGATTTTAAAATCATAAAATTTGTACAGTGGCTGATTCTCATGCCTTATTTGTCTCAGTAAATCCCAGTAAGAGAGATGACGGATCAAATATTATGAATTTTCTCCAATACTGCAACGGAGAAAAATTTAGAAAGTCTTAAGCAGGAAATGAGAAGATCTTAGGATTTAAATTTTTTTTAAATGGGTTGGAGGTTGAGTTCAATTCAATATCACTTTCTACTAAAGAAAAGTTAAAACTCTATTGAAAAACTTGATTTCAAAACACAGGTCCAACAGAGTGATTGAGGGCCGAGCAACATTCTTTATCATCACCGCTGGCGCGGCACACCACAGAATGCTTCCTCCTGCATGCTCCATGAAAGCGCTGTGCTGGAACAAGTCTGGCTATGCCAAGCCAAACATCCCATGCTGGTACCAGATGGGGTCAAGGAATGTGCTTCACTCAATGGCAAAGGCAAAAAGAAGTAGACTGAGGCAAAGAGAAGGAAGACAGGGCAGCAACATACAAAAAAGATAAGTAAGCAGGGTTGTGGCTGGTCGATTTTTCAACAACACAGCTCTACACTTGTGGAGACTGGTTGCCAAAGCACACAATTAACCAAAATGCAGAAAAGCCTTACACCTTTCTAGAAATAGTCACACTGATAAAATGATAACAGCTTATCAGAGTCAGATTTAGCTGATCAGACAGTAGCCGTTTTCATGCCTGTGTCTACTGACTTGCAGTAATTGTTCCGACCATCTCTAACCAGGAACAGCCAATAACCAGCAGGAGTGGAGCTACATGACAGGCAAAATGAAATCTGCAATATTAAAACTCTATTAGATTTACCCTGTATACTTTATATTAGTTTGATCACAGCCTCCCCTACATGCCCCTTAAATCAATTGTAAACAAAACTGTAAATTTGATTAGTAGTTGATGTCACTGCTGTTATCTGTTTATTTGTCAAGACTGTTGCTTACATGATACGTTTGCTTACTTTTTGCTGCAGTTTCGTTCACACCAGAATTCTGAATATGATGGTGCTTTCAAATGTGTTAACCTTAATCTAGTTCTGCAGAGTCAGAGCTCAGATTGTAAGTGAATGTATGCCGGAAAGACATGACCACGTGATTCTTGAATCATGAATGTTTTGGCACTAAAATATTCTGAGGCGTTTTTTGCAGCAGGGAAGTTTGTGTTTGAGGCAGATTTATTCTCCCCATTCATGTCCTCCATTGAGATGCTGTTCTGGTTAGGTATGGGAGCGCTTGTGTTTGCTTTGGAGGTGGTCAGAGAGCCGTGGCATTCCTGCCTCTTCTCCCACATTGCGTAAAGAGCCTCTCCACACAGATGTCCTCCAAAAGTCAATGAGGCCCTGTGGTTCTGCGGTTCTGTGGGTTTCCAGCATTTTAAATGAAGCTCTCTCCTGACCTGGCTTGAATACTCTGAGTTTTAATTTGCTGATTCACAATCACAAGTCCTGTTTGATTTAGGAAATAATGGAGCGACAAGTCAATTTTCCCTTTCCTACCACAGAATTTTGGCCACCAGAGGAACCTCTCCCTTTTGCTTCAAGCTGTTTCAATGCATTAATAGGAATCAAAAGAAATACATATTTGATGCTGATTATTATAAAGCATCACCTCCATCCTTGCAAATTATTACAGTAATTGCCATTAATTAACCATTCTAGTTAAATGAGGAAAGTGGAAAGAATAAGAATTGGTCAGCCTTTATGGAAACCCAATAACAAAGAACAGACATGAGAAAAGAGTTGCACATATTTTCTCAAGCTGAATGTGTGATAGAATATATACACTTAACCAATATAATTGTACCAATATAAAACACATTAGGATAAAGCGTAGGGAATTAGGTAAACAGGTAGACAGGTAGACAGCCAGGAGACAAATAAAAATTATCTGAGAACATTTCTGACTGCTCCTATTTTTTACATTTTAAGAAGAGTGCATTTCACCAGAGTGCTAAACCTCCAAAGTCAAATCAGTTCTTGAGTGGGAAAATATGGCTCAACATCAGAGCATAAAAAGCTTGTAGAATACAATCACCACAATGTTATGGCTGATGTGTTTCACCAACAGGCATCAGCATTTAAAGTGTTGACAACAAGGTGCTTGTATACAGGACAATCAGGTCAATTTGTTGATTAAATGTGTGTATAGAAGACCACTGCCTTGTCCTTTGTGGCTTCCTAAGAAAGTAAAACCCCCTAAAAAATCATTAGAATTGAGCGTTGTGATATTTTTCATTATTTAGTGTGTAAACTCTACTAATTCCAACTAGCAAATTACTCACATTTTGCTTTCTAATTGTTTATATTGTGTTTTGAATCCATGCTGGCGTTTTACCACAAACACATGCTCTGCACAATTCTCAGTGTCTTCTGATGAATGTGCAGCGTCAGAGAACAGCGCCTGGCCTGAAGCGTAGGTGTATCGTTTAGTGTTTCAGATGAGATCAAACTTAATGGATGGTGGTGGTAAAACTGGATTTCAACTGGTTGGATAATGGAAGCTGTAATTTCTGCCCTACCCTCCTCTCACAGTGTGCAGTCCTTGTTTCACACTTGTCTTTGGTTCTCAAGACAATGGCTGATGAACACTGGCCCCATTAAAATACATCAGAGAAGATATGTGATATGCACATATGCAATGAAAGAGTTAATTTGTTTAAGAAAGAATATACATGTTAAAAATGTGATTTAAGAGCATTGCCAAATAATGCTGTGGGAAGTGCACAACAGTGGAGCTCTAGAAGGTCACTAAAATAATTATAAAGTGACAGCATCATGTTATAATCACTGATGGACCACACCTCCCTTGGCTTTAATGTAGATACATATTACATAGTGATAAACCATTATCAATGCCATAAAAGAGAGTATCATGAAGACACACTTCATTATAACTGGTCCTAATTAAATTTCCATATAAACAGTCAATGACAACCAACATAAAAGCGGCATTAAAAAAACTAATACGTTAAAATGGTCCTTGCCTGCAAAAACTTTTTAGTTGAGATGATTTTTACAGTGAGGACGTAATAGCTAACATAAATAAAGAGAAGCTGTGTTTCTGTTAGACCAGACCAGCATGAACAGGATGACCCTCAGACAGAAGGAGATACTTCTACTTAACATTAACCAGTGAAATGGTTGCAGACATGGTGGGGGGTGCAGCCTGTGCTGGCTTCCACAATAGTGTTTGTTTTGAGTGTGGAAGTGATTTTTGTTTGCTTTTTATTTTAAATATTCATTTAATTAAATGTCAGTTAAGTTGAGCTACCATGTAGGAAACACATCTGAAGCACATCTACTCAAGAAATGTAGAAAGTAAAATGTCAACGTGTCTAATGTCAAATTAGCTCTGTTAAGTAGAGGTTTGCTCACACCCCAGAGCATAAACACAAAAGCACATGCATGACCACGCATCAATGGCTTGACAGTTAAATTTAAGACCATGTCTGCACATGTCCTCGAAAAAGCACTACCCTAAAATAGCCGAGGGTGACCGCCTGCAAGCCTGAAGTAAACATGCAGGCTAAGAAACAACCTGCAGTAGATCAGCAGAAAATATGACGATAAACCCAAAAAAAAATCACAAAACAACAAAAGTGTTGCATCAAGTAAAAATAATCTGGTTTCATATCTAGTCACATACCTGTAAGCTCATTTGCTGCTCATAACCCCCCCTTGCTCTGCTGTGAGCCACAGCTTACTGGTGTTGCAAAAGTGAGTTTAGCCTCCAGTAGTTCCATAGCGCTGGTAACGATAGCAGTAGAGGGGCAGGACAGCACCATAGCAGAGCTCCTTAGAAGGGCTGCCGGGCCACGGCACCGCAGCACATATTCCAGGAAAGCGTGTCATCAGGCCGCTTAAGCCGCCCAAAGAATTGTCCATCTCACATGCACACACTAATCTATGCAGGGTCACTCAAGGTAATCCCTGCCGTGCACTCCTCTTTGATTGGCACTCACAGCAGCACAGTGAGTTTTTTTCGACCTGTCAGATGGCTGGGCTGTACCAACCTCACGGTTCCAGAGAGGGGTGACTTTTATCCTCCTTCGCTCTCTCTTTTGCTCTCTCTCTCTCAAAAGGAACAGAAGAAAGAGGAAGTGGAAAGGAAAAAAAGCAACAGCACATACTCCACCAGATAAGCTGCCAGCGCTGACTCTGTCTAGCTGAGGTTTTTTTTATTTCACTCGCTCACCCTACATTCCTTTGCTCTTGCTTTTGCTCACTCTGTCTTCCTCCTTCCCTCTCTAATGATTCGCTCTACTCACTTGAACTGCAGTTGTGAAGTCGCACCAGTAGCTTAGAAACTCACCACCTCCTGAATTTAACTGTTTCAAATCACAAGGCATTCATCACATTCTCAACAAACACATGATGGTTTGGGAGACGACGAAGAAACTGAAGTAAATCCTAGAATGATTATCCATTGAAAACTTGTGTTTTTATGTCTAACAGTTACACAAAATGTGTAGGAAAAAAATGTAGTAGGGGACAAATTAAGATGTTACAAAACATGAAATGTTATGAACTACACAGCAGATGCTGAACTGGATCTTACATGGACACTGATAACCTGGTATTTAACAGCATTCATGTTATTTCACTGCTATCTAATGATGGTTCAACAGCAGAGAAAGAAAATGTATGCTGCTCATATTTCTCACAATAGACAATGCTTTCTCTTTATTTAGAAAAAGGAACCTGCAATTGACCCACTGTTTGAAGCAACCACAAACTCCAGAAACACACGGAGATAGTCTTCAAGAAGCTGCTATTAACAGAAAATAAGACATCTCTCAACTGCTGACATGTTCACACACGAATGGCCCAAAGATTAAAAGGTTAAGCCGAGGTAAGTCGTCCATGACGAAACTGTGCCTGTCACTTGGAGCTATCTGAAGGACCATCTTTGTGTTGAAGATGTAATCATGAATATTTGTGCTCTCCAACTCTTTCTATGTAAAGAAACAATCAACAACAAACCCATTGTGTTCCACAGTAAATGTACTTGATGCAGGGACAGAACGTCCTGTACGGGGACTTTGTCACCAGCGAAGCAACGAGACGTCATCGACGAGAATGAGTGAAAACAAAGTTTAATGTCACCCAACAGACTTGGGAGATGGTGCATCTATTAGTACTGAATTTTGATGCTAAGAGAAAAGTAACACAATGCTCTGGTCAACAATATATCTTCATAGTAGTAGTAGTCACTTCCTACTTGCCCACACATTAAAAGAAGAGGCATCGCCACTTAACCTCTATTCTATCATTATTTTGTGACAAAGCAGCAGCAGACACAACAACAGGATGATGCAGACACTCTTAAAACAATCCCAAAAATATTTGAAGTTGCTGTTACTGATTTAGTGAAACTGATTATTTCATTTACATTTATTTATGGTCTTTTTGTTTATATATTTGAGTGTGTCCCAAGTTTACCATATGTTCTGAATGTCCTCCTTGCTCTGGCCTAACCATTTGTCTCCCTGTGTGTTTGGACTGAGAGTGGCAACTAATACATATTTTCATTAGATTAAGTAATAATTTTATGTACAAAACATTAGTTTTTTCAAAACATTAAAATGCCCTCATACCTTAGATGTGTCCTCAAATTTGTTGTCTTCTTATATTTGTCAATCTAAACCCCATAGTGTGCATTCTGTTTCCTGTTCCACTAACCTAATATTAAGTTGTTTCCAACTCTGCTATTGTAAGCTTGCTCAGATTTTAAAAGGGTACACACAGTAGCGTCTTTATTTAAACCAAATTTTCGCTACTTTGTTATCTTCAATATTTTATTATATTATAAAATATTGACCAGAAGAAGCATTTGAGAGATATGCTGAGGAAAAAACAACTCGGGCTTACCTGGTTCCTTCCTCTCCGTCTTCCATAATTTCGCCTCACCAGCGTCTTGTAGTTGTGGTTCTTCTTTGTTAAGTAGTAATATAGGACACAGTCGGCAACACACTGAAACAAGATAAAGCAACATATTCAGCCAATTGCTTGTTTCTTTTTATATGTCTTTATACGACAACATGTTATATGTATTACTGCTGTACAGTATAACATTACAACCCAGTTTAACCTGCAGAAGTCTCCAGAGAAAAGTGTAACATATTCTGCTGGAATTGATGGTGTGTTAAAAAAAAACATGAAAGGTGTTAAATGCAAAAAGAAAATAACTATGCAAGGAGTAAGAGAGGAATTAACTCCCCACAATAACTATGTAGATTAACTAGTAGGTTGTCTGCCTGAACATAAAGCAGCCAGGCACTGTAACACAGGCAAATGTTTACAGCCTTGCTTGACCCATATAGTTATTGTGTATTGCATATCACTCAATGTGATGAATCACAAATTTGGAAGATTAACTTTAATGGGATGTTCCTTTTTCTTCTAGCTAATATCGATATAATGTGGAAAGCAGCAACCTGCGTTCTGTTCACAAACAAAATCACAAACAGGAGTTTACCTTTCTCTCTAGATATGAGGCAATCAGGCCAAAGTTCTTGGGGTGTTGGACAAACCTACAAAGAGATGACAGCTGTTACTCATGTGCCAAAGCCAAAAATAAAGTGCAATGTGACATTAAAGTTCATAAATCATTTGTGCACAACACATTCACATGGTCAAACTGTGACCTGGCCACGTTGTGTCACACACAAAACAAAAACAACTTACTTCTCCTTAAATATCTCCTTCTCATGTTCTGTCCAAACATTCATGAACCCCCGGGCTTTGTACACCTTCATTGGGTCATCCATCAGGCCATTCATGTTGATGAACTTGACTCGCCGCTGCTCGGTGTCGTACATCATGGGAGGGATGACTGACAGCTGTCTCATCTGTTTCTCATTGTTCTGTGGAACATGAACAGAAAAGTTAACTGAGTAACTCCAGAGCAGATGCCCATTTTTCTACTTGAAAATCTGCTCCCAGGCTTTGTGGCAGATTGAAACAGAGACAGTTGGGATCATAAAACTTGTTTGTTCATGATAAAGTCAACAGACAAAAAGGTTGAAAGGAGATTCTAAGTTTTGAATTTGGTAGCTGTTCAGAGCAGCTCTCATATGTTGGTTCAGCTACAGTCTGTACCCACCTCCTGTTCAGACAGGCCATCTATGATTTCAGAAATTTCATGCTCGCTTCTTGCAATAGTTGCAGAAAGGCCTGTTCCTCTTTGTCCAACCCTGTAGAAAAAGGAACATTTTGCATTATAAATGTTAAACTGTTACATTAACTGTCTATGCGGTGCAAAGTCGATATCAGTTATGTACCATCCTTTTCAAAGAAAATGCAATTTACAAGCTTGCATGACTCTTTCACAGTTGTGTCGTTCGCGATCTATACCAAGTGAATTATTTAGCATGAGCAACTGGAGAAGTTGTGGAACTCTAAACAAACAGAATCACAGTTCCCGTTAATAATGAAATAACTATCTCTGACTAGTTATTTCTTGCTTCCTCCTTCATGGTCTAGATGTCTGCATAAACAGTGCTGGCATGAAAACTCTTAACTTGGAGATATCAATGTTAGTACAAGGCATCAGCTCCTGCAAGAGCTGTGTTAGTTAACCATGATATACTGAATATCTGCAGATATTTAGAGTGGTGAGCCGTTTTAATGTGAACCTTGCCATTCTTTCATTTACATTTCATGGCATTTTATAGATCAATGATTGTGAAAAATAACCAGTTGTTAAATTGAAAAAAAAACTACAACAAAAACTGCCCCATGTCAAGCAAAAACCACCAAACACTTATAAGTTGACAAGGAAGATCCTACAGAAGAATTGCATCAGTGTGATTCTGAATAAGATCCAATCATGGCCAATCTGTATATTGTGCTGCAAATATAGTCACTGTCCTGACTGGTTAATGGAGTTACCTTTGGAAGCGCTCCTGCTGCTCTCTCTGCTTACGGATCTCAGGGAATTGTCTTTCATAGTACTCCCGTGTTCGGCCGTCCTTGGCTTTGCGTCTGGGGTTATTCTCCATTCGGTCCACCTTCTTCTCCCAAGCCTCCATCAGCTGGTCATACCGCTGGCAGATCTTCTGTTCCTGTGTGCACGGCATGACAGATGTGTATCAGGAGTAGGCACCAAGCACAACAACATAGGACTAACGTTACTTCTAATTCAGTGATTAAGTAACTTTTATTTACTTTCGCACCTTTCACAGGTAAAAGCAGAAGTGCTTCACAAGTAAAATTACATCATTTAAGTAGAATATTTGGGTCTCGGCTCAGTTTTAAAGGCAGAGTACGAAGACTCACAAGGGATTAATAAGAGGATGTGATGAGGGTACTGATCAAATCCCTATATAAAATCTGGCAACTACAATTAAAAGTAGTTATAAAACTACTACAGTTAAAAGGGAATCTCAAGTTGCTGTTATTTGACCTCAAAACAGGATATTTAAATTAAGGGCTATTTTGTTTTAGCTTTTTTTAAATAACACACTTTTTCATATAGTGTCTTAAAAAAGTACAACTGAGCACAGAGTTCAGTTGGCTGAATGTGTGTTGCTTGGTCATCCCAAGTCACTGAAAAGAAGAAGCCACATGGATGAAAATAATAGAATCCAAAAGAGTAATAAAACCAAACCATCAGGTTAATTATCAACAATGTCCATGACATTTCTCTTTCCAATGGGCTGTGTAGGTGAACATGCATTAATCAGTGTTTTTTAACCTTTAAATACACCTGTCAGAGAAATCAGTGTCATGGTTTATCTTAGAAAGTGAATGTGAAAAGATAAGTAAACAACTACAGACAGGCTGCAGAAACTCGGGGTGAGTGCAGAAGAGTCGAGAGTATAAATGCTGCTCTGGGACAGGCTGAGTTGTTTGTGGGTTTGTATCGGTCTTCAAAAACGCCCTAATTCAGTGGCCTAACACCAGCACAGTTTGTTCTGATGCAGCTACTCTGTTTACAAAAAGTTTACAAAACCTGATGTTCAATTTGTTAAAGATGCTTACTTTTTGGCATCATACAGCTCTGGAAAACTTTATAAGGACATCGCAAAGAGAAGATTTTTGTTTCAGTCTGTCAAACTACTTCTCCAACAATTCAAGATAAAAACATTGAGGATATGTTTGCAGAAAATGGCAAGTGGTCAGTCCTTAAAGTTGAGGAACATTGTCAGAACAGGAAGGATGGAAGCCAGTTTTCTTCCATGTTAATCTCGTTTGTGTCTTGATTCATGCGACCCTCTCAAAGAAAATACTATCTGGCTTCAGCCTTGTTGAAGCAATGATCCTACAACAAATCAACTAGTGGGTCTGAGGCACTGCTTATCACATATGAAGAACACAACACAACATTTTTCAGTCAGATGCATTAACAACAACAAAGAAATCTTAGATGCAAGCAAGGGGTGGCCCAGTTTGCAGGAGACAGAACATGACAGATCAATTCTGCTGCAGACCTCATGTTTTATTGTTTAAAGCAAATCAAAAAAAACTAAAAGTCAGACTCATTAACAGAGGAGTAAGAGTTAAAATGTTGAGAGAAATTTTAGAGAGACGTCTGTACTGGGAGGACAATACACCCTCGTTTCCACTCTCTGCAGCAACGGAAAAACAATCACCTTCCTCTTGGCACGAGGCCATATGCACTTTGCCATTGTTCAGAGTCCATTGTTCAAGGTCTTTCTGTCTCTGGCAGCAAACAGCCAGACAAAGGTGGGACCCACTGAGCCAATGCAATACAAAAAGGGCCAAGTGTTTCAACATGGCTAATTCAAAAATATTTACCGGTTACAGATAAGAAGAACAGAGAGACATCGTTTGGACAATGTAGTGGTCAAATCTGTTCTTTGATGTGACAATATTTGTTATTCTACTTCATATAAAACCAGTTTGTAGCTCACAGAATACGGATTCAAACAGGGGAAACCTATGAGTTTCCCATGACTCAATATAACTAATGCAATGCAATGCTGGTCAATCAGTCCATTAGTCTAGTTGCTAAAATCACTATTGAATGGATTTTCATGAACTTTGACGACATTCAGGCCTTTGACATAACTTTTCATGTAGCACCACCATGAGGTTGACTTTTGAGGTTTAAAGTGAACAACTTACTATCACCATGCCCAAACTTTTATTCGATGGATGAAATGGCATTCCCATTGGCCTCAGCGGCACTTTGGTTTTTGGTGTAATTAGCTAATGTTCATGTTTAAAGCAAACTATGACAAAGAGCATTAGAGCGGCGAATCATCAGCACGTTAGTAATGTCACTATGATTCAGTTAGCATGCTGATGTTAACATGAATAGAATCACAAAACTTGAAATGGCTACAGGTCCTTGGCCTGGCAAATCGGTTTCACTGCAGCCCCGTAGTCCAAATTTCACATTACATGGCAAAAAACTAGATTTTGTATGAACTCTAAAAAATCTGCAGGGCAAAAAGTTAATATTTACTGCCTAACAATATGGATAATCAAAGAAGACTGCAAAGTATTAATGGGGACACTTACCTTTTGTTTACGAGCATGATTTCTCCGCTTAAAAAACAAAATCAGCTTCTTCCTCATGACTTGGTTGCTGTAATACAACAAAAACAAAAACAATTGTAGCAATTATAGATCATATAAACCTAAATGACATATACAAAAATAATGTAGCTGAGAGGGCTTTTATTCCATGATAGAAGATCCAGTGAGTACAAAGCTCAGAAAATAGTATAAAAGATTCTTGGTAGAGCCTTATTTATTTCACCTCTGGCTAAAATAAATTGAATATATCATTGTTTATTTGCAATGTTGCAAATACAAAATACTGACAACACTTGTGCAACACATGTTTACTCACGATGGGGGCTGTGGGGAGAAAACATTGGGAGAGCTAGCCCTGAGAGTGTGGCCAATATTTGCGGTTCAAACAGGTGCTGTCTGTCTTGATAAAATGCTGAGCCAGATGGGTCGCTCCCGTAGCACACACTGATAAGGGTTGTATCCTAGAAGACATGACCTTCAGCCCCCAACACAACCCGTCCTCAAATGTACCAAATGCAGACACTTGTACATTATTTCGATCCTTCTAAAGATCACTCTCCCTGGTGTCAGTAGGGCAACACAATCAGGTGACTCAGCAATCAGATTAGACAGAATTAACAGCTTGGTTTATCTTGTTGCTCACATGAGGCGGTTTCTACACTATAGGTGTGTGGCGTGCATCAAGTCTGCTGTACCATTCTTGTACCTTACAAGGCCGACAGATGCTCATATAGATTAATCTGTAAAACAAATGCAGATACTTACGTTTTGATGTTGTCATGGTACACCTTTGTGTCTGATGGCTGATTGTACAGGGGCTAAAAAAAGAAAAAGCAGACCAGGAAAGGGTAGTGGATTAATCCTTAGTTATAACAATAAGCACTAATATGATCTAAAATGATACTGAACCAAGAAGATACGGAAAGAAAATAGTAAAACAATTATCAGAAGAAGCACATACCAGTTCAACTATGGGACCAAAACCTTCCAGAACTTTATGGGCTTCCTCAGCTTTTTTCTAGGAAAATGGACAAAAGTTGAACATATATTTACAAGCTTTACCAAAAGCAAAGTGAAACTGCAATATGAGCACTTCAGAGAACAAAACTTTGTCATTCATTGTGGAATTAGCATCCGCCTCGCGACAAAATGACACTACAATGGAAACCACCTATAGGAATCACGTTTGTCCAGGGCAGAATTCATCACTATAAGAGATTTCTTCCTATAAAATAATTGTGTAGCTTTTGTATGTTAGCACCAGCAATTGAGGGAAAGAAGTTGTAGAGCTCTGCATGGCTCCTTGGGTGTCTTTACCATTGACTCGCATTTGTAGTTACTGTGTGCACTGATCAGAAATGAGCATGGCTTGATCAAGTTCCAGGGATGAGTCACATGGTCTTGCTCTTTCTTTCTATGTTTAACATATACTCTCTTTCACTCTCACCCATGTATACTTACTCTCTCACCTAGATGCGCTCACATGTATCTTTTCATATATTTTATATATCTATTAAACTTTTACAAAGACGTAATAATGAAATTAAGTTACTGATTAATCATTAAAGCTGTTATATAATAATGAAAGATTCAGAAAAACTAAAACTTAGATAAGAGCCATTGAACTTAGAAATTATGCAATTTGCCAATTTGAAAAGTGCACTGAATATACTGATCCTTTCTGGTCTATGATAGAGAAAAAACAAATAAATAAAGATGAGATAATGTTGGGAGACAAACACCCAGACTAAGTGCTCTGAGTGCACTGAGCTGGAGCAGCTTCAGAGTCTGAAGGGTTAATGGCTAACTGAGAAGGAAGGCGCTTCCCTGCACTCACTAACCTCAACACTGTCTGACATACATGAACTACAGTGACCTCTATATAAACACAAAGTCACTCCCTTATTGTTCTTGTGTAACACAGATGATGACTTGACATTTATATGATATAAAACGATAAAAAAGTACTGAATAATTCCATTTAAGAAGCTGACATAAATCTTAACGAATTAGAAAACAAACAGTCCATCACATTCCAACAGCAGGCTCACAATATTATTTCTGAAAATTAAAATAGTTACGCTAAATGCCGTTTTTGACAGGGGGTGGGGATAAACACACACAAAGAGCTGAGTCATGAGCTACAATGACACCTCAAACCATTTTTATGTCATGTAAATCAGTTTTACTGGCTCAAGCCATTCCACTAACTCTGTGACAAAAACATGGCATTTCCACTAAACTGCTCAACAGCGCTTACTGGTATGCCAATGAATTGTGGAGTTTGCATCAGCAGTTATTTGATACAGCTCGGGTATGGCTAAAAGCAATCAGAAAACAGTGATGTTACAAACATGCATGTTGGAGTGAAACTATACTCCGAACCACAAAGATTAATTTGGAAGCTACAAAAGAAATTACAGCTGACACATGTTCAGTCATTACTTTTGTAAGACTGCTTGTTTTGAGGGAGGAGACTGTCTCTGGTTTGCCAAGGTCGCCATGGCTATTCCATGCTATAAGAACACAGCAGAAACACATGTTAACGCTTCACGGCACAATTTAAGGGGGATTAATCAGGCCAATGGAAAAACAAAAGGCTGCAGACAGAGAGATAATAGCTAACAAAATAGCTGAAGTTCTCCAGAGCTTAAACAACATGAAAGGAGATACTGATGAGAAGTGATACTGGTTGTTGTTGTTGTTGTGTGTTGGTGTTTGCAGCAGACAACTAACCCTGTTCTCGTCGTAGATGATTTGGACTATGCTGCGGTGCTTGTGCTCCACTGGGGGAGGGGTCACTGGTTTTTCGGGCTCCATTGGCTTTGCTGCTTCCTCCTCCAGTTGTTGCTAAGAGACAACACCAATACACAAAAATGTGATCAATAGAACACAATAAAAGATGCACAAAATACACACATCAATACAAGAACCCTCTTTTTCTTCTTAACACTTTGTATGTTTTTGTCTGTATTGATTTTCATACACAGGAAATGGTGGGAAACAAAGATACATCTACACAGTGTTGACCTGATTTTAGCTTCTGGTGTTATCAGATGATTCTAATTGTTCTTGTCTTTTTTAACACAATTGTTTTCTGCTATTGAGGCCCTGCTGATAGTGACAGACTAGCTAAGCTAAAGCGTCTGGTAAATCAATGTTTAACGTTAAAGGTTATGTAAACTACCAGGTTACAGGGACAAGATTAAGAGTTCCTGAAATACCTCAAATAAACTAAAAATCCCTGAGAGAGAGAAAAAACTGAAAGGCATCCTCTCCCAGAAAAGCTGAGTTTACTTTCATCTAATGAGACAGAATAACAAGAAAAAGAAAAAGAAAAGAAAGCAACAAACAAGATTAAAAGCAAACCAATCCAGACAGGAAGATTGGCTGAAATAACAATTTTAAAACTAAAAAACTATGTCTTTGAGAGCATCTTATTGGCAGAAATATACAGTCTATGATGGGAAGAAGCAGACAGATATACAGACTGACAAAAGTAACTTAGACCTCTGTGTGCTGATTTAACACCTCACTGAGAATACAAGCTAGCCTCTGGATTAGAAGCACCTTCCTCATAAATATTGGGCGGAGCTTGTTACCTTAGCCCCTCTTAAAACAGCCAGTTCAAGGCATGAAATTTGCGCCTTTATTCCCTCTCTCCATACTGTATAAAAATGTTTGACAGATTGAGCGGTCAGTGTTGTTCCGCTTTAATTTGGTTTGAGAGAGCCAGATCGTCTGTGTAAAAGGGAGCCAGCATGGCAGAGCAGGGTGCAGCCTCTGTTATTTTACACGTCACACCTCTGACTCTGGAACGCAAGCACGCTAGCACGCTATCTAAAAATCACACATGGGGGCAGCAATATGCTGGCTTGTAAGGTTCTGTGTAAAGGAAACAAAACAAGACTCTACTTCATGCCAATAAAGTGAGATGTCTGTACAGAGAGGACCATCACCAGGTTTATCAAGGAGGCACAAATGTCTTATTTCAATTGTTGGTTAATGTAAAACTACACTAAATGCTTCACCTCAACGTGATGTTTTGTCTTCTGATACATCAATGTAAAAAACAAGTTCTGTCTGTTGTGACATGTAAACAGTTACCTGAAAACATTCATCTAGTTATGAAGATCAATAGTTAGAAAGGTATCCCACCTTTCAAGGCACTGTCAAACTAGCTCTTTCTGATTCTGTATTATCAACACTGAACAAAAATAAATTGAAAGACCTTTACAGCTTCCTTCATTGTGGTTTATAATGACAAACAATTTTATAAAGTGCAATAAGTCATTTAGGCTTGTCCTCATTGCTTCTCTAAAATCCCCTCAGTGTCTCATGGGTCGGTGCTTCATTTAAAAGCTGTTAATTGTGCCAAGTTTTTCCACGAAGCATGTTCGAGACAAAAAGTCCTACTGGGTAACAAACCTGCTTTTTCTTCAGCTTGAAAATCTGCTGCTCCACTTTAGCAATCTCCCTGTCCACCCGGTCCATACTCTGGATCAGCTCCTCTTTGGATAGTTTGGAGGGAGAATTGTCTTGATCTTCCACCATGTGTAGTGAATGTCCTCCATGGGAATGGGACTCCGCTTTGACGGTGAACTGAGATTCCTGGCAAAAACATAAATGTTTATTGAGTAATTTAGAATCCTGCAGTCATATTGTACACAATTCAAAAAGCAGTGTCAGAAAAGGTTCTATCTGGGGACTGTATCTAATTCTAATATAATATTACAGATACGAGAATTATGTCAGCCTTTCACAAACTAACTGCAAAGCCAATAAATGCAGATATAAAGTTTATATTCTTAATTAGAGTTCTACATATTTCTTTTGTGTGTGTTTTTTTTATTGGTAGTTTCTAGCCTCTCAATTCCATTTCTTTGTCATAAAGGTTTGATAACGACAACATAAAATACGATCCATATTGGTCTGGCTCTACTGTTAATATCCCAGTAAATTATGTTGTTCTTTCAATTAACATCATTTAATATCAATAGTGAAAAACAATAGAAAAGTGACCCAATCAGGTCATTAAGTCAACTGGGTGGTTACCTTTTTAACGTCCACACCTGCTCTGAGGCTATCCTGTATGTTATGAGGCATGGGCATGATGATACCCCCAGCGGTGGAAGGGTTTCGGCTAATGTGGCCCTCAGCAACACTGTCCATGCGAGGGCGTTTAGAGTCCAATGCATCATGATCAGCCTGGGCTGCGATGGAGTGAAACTGCTGTTCGTATCCATGGCGTCTCTCCGGGGGCCTGCATAAGTAGATGCAGATGCAGATGCATTTTATTTATCCCACACACATGCACAGACATGCAAACGCACACTCATGCAGGTAGGGAAATGTAATCTCTGCTTTTGACCCATCTGTGTGCGGGACACACAGAGCAGTGAGCGACTATGTACAGCGCTCGGGGAGCAGATGTTGGAGGAGTAAGGTGCCTTGCTCAGGGGCACTAGACAGGGTCTAGAGAGACTCTTGGATTTTTGGGCAGATCAATCCAGGTTCGTCTTTTTGTTGTCTTTCCGTGGAATCGAACCAGAGACGAACCAGAGACCTTCTCTGCCCATAGTCCAAGTTTCTGCCACTAGACCACCGCCTCTCTACAGAGTAAACAGGAAGTTTACTGATGTACAGTATCTCAAGCTATCTGGTCCAACTCAATATATGACTTCCACACTGTAGTCTAGGGTTTTCTATGGTATCCTAGAGTGAGTGCACATGGAAAAACTACTATTCGAACAAACAATAAAATTGAAGATTTAAAAAAACAAATCTAGATGGCATTTATAAGCATACACTTAACTTGTATAAGATATTTAGGAAACAGGTGATATTTGAAGTGAAGCCTTTACCTTTCAGTTCCAGGGTGGAATTCAGAGAGTAAGGATGGTCTTCTCCGACCCTGTGCATCCTGCATGTGAGCCCGATAGTCTGGGACGGTGAAATCCTGAAGGTAAGAGGAACACAACACAAACAACTGTATAAAGAAATCTGAACAACATCATTACTCCTGCAAACGCTATAAAAAAAAACATTTCACAGGTGAAGAAACTAAAGCATGCTTATGGAGCAGCAAAGTCCTGCCTGCAAGGGGCGAGTTTCAACTGCTGTTTATATCGTCTGTCTCTGTGTGATGCAACAGATGCACATCGGTTTAAACTGTCTGCTTTATTCACGCTTCAGGAGCTGAAACATCTCTTCAGCTTTAAACATATGGGTGTAAGAAAATGACTATTTATAAATTCTCCAGTTTAATTCTGGTCAGGGACCTTTGTTGCGTTCACTTCCTGTAAGCATTCTGTTGTACAAACTAATAAGAGGCAGGATGGAAAAAATACCAATGAGGAAATGGCATGGGAACAACAAATAATCAAAGCATCCTGAGATAATGCAGCTGTGTGGGTTCCAAAATGACAACCTAACTGGGCCAGTGAATCCAACAGAGGAAGGTAAAGAGCAGCAGCAGCTAAGAGATGCAAACTTGTGCTGCAGAAACAGACAAGAAGGAATCAGAGCTAAGTGGAGATCCAGAGTTCTACTAATCCTTTCAGCTGGTAATAGAGGACGGCCATTCTTCACAAGCAGGATCTCCATCAACAACAACTGCAAAGCTCAAAGCTGAGCATCGTAATGAAACACCAAGAAGGGAACCTAAAAGAGGAACATCAGAGAAGCAAATCCAAACCTCCACAATCAAGCTGCAAACAGCCAGTGACAACAATGCATGGAACTGGTAAATGAGTTACACCTTCGGTGGAAGTCATAGAGAGAGGAAAGGATGAGGAAAAGGAAGGCTTGAACAACAAGTGGAACCATTTCAAAGTAAGACTCACACATTCCTGTGCAGGCTGAAAGGATCAGGGAAGACAAAAGATGCAGGGAGAAAGCATGGACATCTTCTGGGACCCTTTCAAGCGGGCATATGGCGCTGCTGAAGGAGAAGAGGACCAAGAGACTGCAGACCACTGTTCCATTCAAGTAAAAGGAATATATCAATCTACAATAAGTTGTCCATCAACAAAATAAATGAAAACCAAAGTAAAATTCAAGTAACTTTCTGGAGGAATATCGCAGGGTGCGTTTCTGCTCGTCTTTGTCATTCTGTTTATATATGTGTCTCATAAACTCCACATCTAACCAAACAAACACAAAATAAACCCTTAGCACTGCACGTGTCCCAAGAAGAACCTTGGATCAGTGATGGGGTCCACTGTCAAAGTGCAAGGTGAGTGCAAGTCAGCGGGGGAGCGCGAACATGTGGCAGGGAAATACGGCACGTTACAAGGACACCGGACAAGGCGGACCTGCCCCAATCCCAAAACTGCGGCAGGAACCATCCAGGGCAACAGTCCTCCTACATTACACTACTCATCAGTCATGCACAAAGAAATGACAAAAACCAGTAGCACCACTATTATCAATAAGCTCACTCACATAAATGTTATCAGCACACTGTGACCTCCAAACAAACTTGAACAAGCTAAATCAGTAACAGGATATATTTCCAAAGGCCTGATTGGTCCCAGATTAAAGCAAACAATCCAAATGCTCAGAAATGAACCCCTGACACTTTTCTGTGAAAGAAAGCTACTGAGAAGTATGTCAACTAAAAACGGCAAAGAATCCAATATTTACAATAGTCAAAAGAATCATCTGGAAAATGTCGTGAAAATATCATGAATTCCAAAACTCTACTAACCTTACAGAGTTGTAAAAGTACCTGAAACTGAATATCACGAGAATGTGTTCAGTAATGAGAGCTTGATTATCACAGTTTGGAGTTTGGAAGCCTAAACCTGAAAATATGTCTCAATTGGAAAAATTTGTTTATATTTTTCTTCACAGGAAGTGACAGTCTATTTAGAATTAAAACATAAATGAAGCCATAATCAGCATACAATATTTAATCAATAATAATGCTACCAAAACAAGCAAGCAAAGCATAGAAAACCAGTCACATTTCACTTTCAGATTGTAGTACATACTGTTGTTACTGAAGCTTGGTTCTAGTGACCGAGTAGCAGCAACGGACGCACTTTATCTATTGAGATTAATGGTCACCAAAGGTTTATTTATTTATTTAACAAATAGGCCGAAATGGCCCCACAACATTTTCATAGATTTTTTCCTAACAAAGACTGAATTCAGTCTCTCGATCTCACTGAAGCCTCAACTACAGTCAAGAAGAAACCAGAAAAGGTAAAAACACAGTATCTGACTGGACTGGGTGATGGGTTAACAAAATTTCCCCTCATACAGACATAAAGTCTACATTTTGCTCATAGTTCACTTATGGTCTCCTACCCCAAATTTACCGTCTCACTAATTGGGCTGCAGACAGCATTGTCCTGCGATATTAAATCAGCCAAATGCCAGTGGTTTCAGATTAACCTGTGCATGTTCCCATGATGGGCTTGAACTTTTCAGCATGGAGAGAGAACTCTGCCAACACCTGACCACAGAGCCAAGAGCCTCAAAGTAGCTAACAGAGAAAAGTCGCCTTCTTCATAACATAAAAGTAACTATTTGCCCAAATTGTTTTTGAAAGGGCGATTGCCAAAATCCAACACTTAGCAAATGAAACAGTGGTGTGACTTTGTCACTCGGTAACTCACCGACATTCATGTTATAGTGCTGGCCCTGCTCTAGGGGTCAAGCCAAAAATAAATAACTTTTCTTATTTGGAATGTTAGCCTGCCACTTGCTGAGTGATTTCACAGGAGTCCGACAGTGAAATAAAAGTATTACAAAAGTGTGTGGTTCTGAGCCATAATCTGCTGTCTACTGCACTCAATAACAGAAAACCTGGGGGGAAATTCAGATTTTAACATAATTTATTGTAATATTAACTGTAAGCGGACAAACAACAAAGCTAAAAAGAGGTTTTACCTGTTGGTGGCGTGTGCCAGTAAAGGTGTACTGGACAGAATGGGAAGGATATCGGCCCTGCTCGCCGCCGAAGCTCCCCTGGCTGGGGGGGTAGCCCGAGCTACTGGACATCCTGGTTCAGTGCTACCGGGCAGCTGCGGCTTCACGAATAAGATACTTCAGCTAGACCATGTTTGGAGACACAAACCACCTAACCAAAGACAGAGACACATATTTGTTTGTTAAAAGTCAGATTCTAATCATTATAGTGGACATGTAAAAAACTCATGAGTCATGACTATCTTTCTGCATGAAAAAATTAATCTGTCGTATAAGATTCAAACATAGTAAGTTCAACTGACAATATGGGATCAAAGAAATACTTCAGTTTGAAACATGCTTCTGCAGCATCAAAGTAAAAGAGTACAACAGGATATGGGCTGAGTGGTCTATTGATACAAGTTAGTAGGCACAAAACTACATGTCAGAAATGTTATATTAAAGAATATTTCATAAAAAAGTATATTGATTCAAACAGATGCATCCCATCTCCTATCTTGCATGTTTTTCTTTTTTGAAATAAAAAAAAACTATGTTTCCATGCAGGTGAGTGTTGGACCACTGCCCTGCTCATATCCCCCCTGTTTTTAGTAACATGTAACACATTCTGTATGGTCTTGGTGCAGCTTGATTGAATTTAGGGGACTGATGGGTCTTGGTGGAGGTATGTGCTCAACTGAGTGCCATTCTAGTTAAAAAGGGATTGGCAGGGTGTTGTTTCCAAGTTAAAATATTTTTGGATGTATAATGTTTCTAAGATGTGAATTAACTTGTTTGCTTAATAAATTGTCATGCAGCAGTGGAAAGTAAGTGTTCTCTCTAATCTCATGGCCAACTATCTGAATATTGATCATGGTTTCAAATTTCCTCTCATGTTGACACTACTTCAGAATAGTATCTATCATGCCATCTTTAATTATTCTTATTTATAAGATTAACAAATCCATCCCCACTTGAATTTAAACAATTATGTTAGTTGGATAAAATTAGCATGTTTATTTTACCTGCTTGCTCTGGCGTCAGGGCTCTGGCGCTAGAGCAAGCGCCGAAGCAAGGGCGCAGCGACTTTTGATGAATGACTGCTAATAAAGAAATATCACAGTGTTTTGCAATAGGGCAAACACAGATTTTCATTTTGGATTTGATATATTAGGAAACAAAAACAAGGTGCTAAAGACGTTCAGGAAACATTGTTTCAGGATATTTCCTTCGTTCCTCAGAGGGATCCATCATGTGAACTCTGTTGCTTCTATCATTTTATTCTAGGTCTGCGGGATTTACAGCAAGGTCACCATGCCAAGACATTATGATGCTTACTTCAGGGTTGGAAAAGCTGCAACCACTGCCACCATAACCATGGTGGGGTTTTTTTCTATCCTCAGGCCACAGCATTCAGCAGGTCACAGAATTGAATCCGCTTTCAAGATTTCAGAAATACTTAAAATATATAAACTGCAGCTGGATAACGTCACTTGTTACTAACCAGCTATGGTTGCAAATGCTGGTTTTAGCATCTAAATAATCATTTACATTGATGGAACTTTGGAAAACTACAAGCAGTGGGAAATGGCGTCATTTCCCCAAACATAACAGGTCATGAATCTAATTCTCATCTGCAACATGTTCTGACTTTGAGCCAAAGTAACTAGAAGCAAATAAAATGGTGAACCTACATTTTAAGTCTTGCTTTTACTGTTTCACTCTGCCACGATTCGTTCAATGTATTTCAGGAGACTGACTTCCTCAGAGGATAAGGTTTTGACCAAAAAATGTTGCACATGCTGGGGTGATGTCATCTTCATCAAGTGAGGTCCAGCTCTGCTGCAAATAGTCAACAGCTTTCATCCAAGTATTAAAGAACTAACTCATCATGCTCCCAGTTAAAGGGAAAAATGAGAGCTCCTGGGTTGAAGTCTGTGACACAGCATGTTTCCGCCGCGAGTCACTGGGTCTCTGCATCTTTTTTGTTTTTATTCAAAGCATCTGAGAATTCAGGGTGATATCAAAATGTCTGAAAATATCGGAATCAGCTGCAGCAGCCATTGAGAGTGTGTTTATTATCCCCAACCTGCTTGATCAAATCAATGATGGGAATAATTGTTTGGATATACTTAAAGGCCAGCTGAAGCTGTACCACTCTCTCATCCCTGTTTCCATAGATCATGAACGTAGTTGAAAGAATACATGTACTCCTGGGGGGTTTTCTCCCACATCTCTATTTAAACACGTTTTACAAATATTAACTAGGGGGGTTTAAGGTATTTTCGGAGCACGGGCATGTACGTTGCCTTTGTCGTCACCCGATGATGCTCCTGGTAAAGTTAATTTGAGAAACCAATCGCAGTTGTCTCTCTGAAGATGTGAATTCACACGGCGAGGATCGGGGCATCGTACACAACGCAGCCGTGAGAAATCCCGCTGCTGTGCGTTGTTATTGTTGTCTTTTACCACCACAGCATCACATAAACGCAATTGGATTTGTATCCTCTCTTTGGGTGGGGGGGGGGATGGGTCCACAACAGAGAGCTCCCCCGGAAATGCACCAAATACATGCGCCACGACGATCGCAGATTTTAAAGTGTATGCTACTTTGCCACCCCGGCTTTTAAGCGTGACGTTAGAGATGTTGTTGTTGTCGCTAGCTGGCTAACTTAGCCTGTAATTCACCTTTGAATTCCCAACCACGTCGCCATCTTGCAAGGCAGATTTTTCAGCGTAGACCGGGGCGCTCAAAAGCGTGATAACCGGACATGTTTCTATGGTTCACAAGAGCAATTTGCACTCACCTCATATTTATAAATTATACGGATGGCAGAGGTGGGGATTCCCGGGCGGAAATCTGTGTGAATAGTTGATTGTAAATCCGCGGGTCGGGGACTGTGGACTACTGAGCAGACTGAAGGCTGCGCCGCATTTGTCGGACGATGTCCTGACAGCATAAAATAAATTGTCCGTACTCGGTTAGTTTCACTGGATGCTGTCGCGTTTAAACAAAATGTTTTACATGATTAAAATTATAATGTATGCACTAATTAAGTTTATTAACTATTGTGTCTGTATTATGATGAATACAAATATATGTTCTCTGTGGATTTTTATCTGCCTGTAAGGACAGACCGGTGTGACAGCTAAATCGTCCCCCTAAACATGACAACGTTTGTGGTGTTTGTGTTTTTCACGTTTTAACAAATAGACAGTCTTATTTATTTAGATGCGGCCGAAAATAATTTTCCAATAATTTTTATTTCCTGCTGTTTTTGCCAATGTTTTTGTATTAACCCCAAATGAACTGTGAAAGCGACAGTGACTCCTAGGGACTCACTATTCACTATTGTTGGGCTAAAAGGGGCAGGATGTGGTTTTGATGGAGTTTCAATTCTTTGATATTTCAAAGAGTAGGTCGCCTGAGATACAGCACAGAGACTTGCAGGTACCCCGAGAGAGGAAACGGAAGAGGAAGGATACTGCGTACCTGTTTTACACGTGGAACTATTTACATGTCAGGCTTTTGTTTTCACACGGATTGTTTACAGTAACGGTCAAAATAATGACTATTTACCTTAGTGCCTTCGTAGTTTTATCCTTCCTAATATGGATAAAATGCATTTACCGTCGACAGCGAGGAGCTTTGTTTAAGTCGTTGAAACATTTAACGAGCAGGGAAACAGTCGGATCTGATATCAGAGCTCTGGTTGTTACTGCGCATCCGGATGATGAATGTATGTTCTTCGCGCCAACGATTATACGACTCGTGGAGCTGAATGCCAGCGTCCATTTGTTGTGTTTATCTGAAGGTACGGTGACAACACAGTGGCGGTTACACATCAATCACACGCTAATGAGTCAATGTGAAGATAGGGGACGAATTGATATAAGTGTGGTCTGATGCTAACTAGTGTTAGCCACTCCTAGTTACATGTTAGACTCATGAGAGTTAAAGGAGAATAACAACATCACCTTTAAAGGAGGCAGAACATCACACAACATCACAGACGTGTAGTAACAGTTTATGTACAATATCTGTCTCTGGTTAAAATATTACTGTGTCTGATTTGTATATCATCATGTTGGCATGCAAGGTGCTAGAAACAATTCTACTCTACTGTGAACTAGTTGGATCTCTTAGGTGGTTTATAATAAATATGAAAATCTAAACAAATTGTGTAACACGATTTTCAACCGCAACCATGTTAATTTTCATACAAAACAAGATACATTTTGAGCCACATTAAAAGTGAAATACAAATGTAGTAATTTTTCAATTGAAATATCCACCTTTGTCACACAATCTAATGAATTTCCAAAAACGGGGACGTTCATTATTGTACTCGTAAAAATATGTCTACCCTGAATTTAAAACAGCACTCCAAACTAGTGCCACTTTTTCATATAGATCCAAAACAAGTGATGTTATATGATATTCAAATTTGAGATGCATATTTCACAGAGACAGAATTTCCTTAAATTTTTTCCATTTATTTTGTCTTCAAATATTCCACAGGAAACTACTACAATCAAGGAGCACAGCGTAAACAAGAACTTCTCAACAGCTGTGCCGTGTTGGGGATACCGGTCTCCAGAGTCACCATAGTCGACCACAGGTGAGCAGCGCTCTGCACCAAACACACAACATACTGTTTATGACAGTATTTCACCTGTGCGCCTTTGGAATGTTGACTGCACTGTATTTGTGCTGCTTATGATTTAAACGATTTAAACAATGATGCTAGCTAACTACAGGCAACATGTTCAGAACCATGAAAAATATATTAATATGATATGAGAGGAAAAGCTGATACCTGCAGGTGGATTCAGTTGTAGCAACATCCACAAGCGATATTATGCAAAAAAATGTAAACAGTATGATCATATAGTTAGAATAGAAAATATATTTTTATTGAATTCAATTAGGCTAAGGATATCCTTTCAATAGGAACAGTAGATGTGATCTGTTGGACAGTAGCCCCCTAAACCCTAGTCATGTTTGCAACACTGAGCTGTTTGTTAGCTCCGAGCAATCTATCATTCTTTTTGACAGTTGTGATGGATCAGTCAATGTCAGTTATCTGCATTTGGGTGACTGTTGGGCTGGTTTACATGTTTTTTGGCAGCAAATGCATTTCTTAGTTTTCTCTACTAAATTTTGGGGGGTTTCCCAAATACTATCCCTCATTTAATAGCATCTGCTTCACCAGAAAGCTCAGATTGGCATTTTGAATTGCAGGTCACATATTTAAGTGTCATTGGATTTCAGTTTGAGTTTTTTGTCTGAAAACCTTTGAGTATATCTTCCTCTCAGTGTTGTGAATGAACGGAGCCACTCTGTGTCAGTGGTTCCCTAACAAATACAGTGTTAATAAACATTCTGGCTTTTGTATGTTAGCTTATTCATCTCAGTTCTCGGGGGAAATCCATAAAGAAAATTATAAAATAAGAATATATCACTTCACTGAGTAAAATATTTATTTTTTAAATGCTATGAACTATATAGAGAAACAGATAAATGTTTCTTAGTCTGGCTATAAATGCCTCCAAGTTTAAACAAACATAATCATCTCAATTGTCATTTCATGTTCAAAGTGGCCAGCAGAACTCAGAGACAGCACCTCAAACTGTATTGCTGTTCCTCTTGTGTTTTTTTCTCTTGTATTTTGTTTTCTTGTGTATGCAGCTGTACGACTTTCAGTCCCAACTGCTCTGGATATTGGCATGGTCAAGTTACAGAGAAAATAGTTGTTGAAGGTGTTGTTGAAAAAGCAGGAATTTTGTTTCCCCCGTGGAATGGATCAACCCTGCAGCTTCCCTTGAAAATGTTTGGAGTTTCCAGGAACCTCAGGGCAGTGTACATGTGAGAGTGTGCATGTCTGCTAGCCAGGAGAGCTGTATGAACTCTGGCACTAACCTGGAACTCAAAGTAATAAGCTGGCAGCCTGCCAAGGTCGTCTGGCCCAGCGAACACTGCTGCTGTGTGTGTGTCCCTCTACTTATATCGTTGTGAGGACATTTAGAGAAAGAACTCTCTTTTCAATGGGCTGTTTGAGGGGTTAAAAATTGGTTTTAGGGTTAGAATTAGGTTTGGGTCAAGTATTTCGTTTGGATGGTTAACTTTAGGGTATAAGTGGCTTGGGAATGTATTATGTCAATGAATGTCCTCACTAAGATAGAAGAATAAACTGTGTGCGCATGCGTGTGTGTTTGCATACTTGTCTGTGTGTGTCTGTGACATCACAGTTTTATCATCTTGTGCACACAGAATATAGCTGAACTTTGATCTCAGTGCTGTCTGCACTTCAGTTGAACTGGAGTGGTGCCCATTTTCCCTTTCTGTGTATTCTGTTGTTTGCCCAAAACACACACCTAATCAGAACTTTGAAAGCCCCTGTCTCTCTCTCTCTCTCTCTCTCTCTCTCTCTCTCTCTCTCTCTCTCTCTCTCTCTCTCTCTCTCTCTCTCTCTCTCTCTCTTCCCCTCTCACTCCCCCCCCCCTCTTTCTCTCCCTCTCTCTCTCTCCCCCCTCCTCCTCTTGTCCATGTCCGCTGGAGCCAACTGCCAAGGACTGTGGATACATTTTGGCAGCCCTCTGAGCGCTGCTAATGTAGGTCATTCCAAACAGTTTTTCTCTTTGTGTGTCTTTACATGGTCAGCGAGGCTCTGGCTTTTTACTCTTAACCTTCTCTGGCCACATATGACCTGCCTTGTTTTTCTCACTGGTCATTTTATTGTGCAAAAAGGAGGAAAAGGGGAAAAGGCAGTGCAAAATCTGTTGGCAAGTTCATAAAAACACAATACAAGGTTGAAAAATAGCTCTTTAGCTATAGGCAAACCTTAAGTGTTTGCCTTTAGCCCAAAGAAATAGTAATAAACAGGTTAAAACCACTGTGTTGCATATCATCTTATATCAAGAAAAACCTGCCACTGTCTGCATACAAGTAAATGAAAACCAAGAGATTATCAGACCTAGTCAAACTGTATTAAAATTTTGCAATAAATGTTGAAGTAGTCACAACAATACTAGATGATTGCTAACTCATTAGATTATCGGGAGTTTCACTGTACTGTCATCTCAATCATTACGGTGGTGTGATGCACTGACGCCACTGGAAGTTCACAATAGAAGTAAATGACACTCAGTGTTGGTTATGTTTCCTGATGACAGATCTGGGTGAAACTTTCCCACTCGTAACCGCAGCCCGGTTCTCCAAGATGACAAGAAAAAAACGTGGATCCTGTTGTAAAATAGGCTTTTCACTTTAATGCACACTGAATAGGACAGCTGTGTTGACAGTATCTGGGGCTCCAGTGCATGTTGGGGCCTTTGTGATCAAGCTGGATCTGAGCACGCTCTGCTGCCTCTCCATTTGCACTGGCTTGACCTCTGTCTGCTCCCTGGACTCCATTATGGCTGCAAAGATCCAGCCATTCCACTTCTTCATTACATTATCCATCAGACTGAACTGAGGCGTCTCAGCCATCACATGTCTCAGTAATTCTAAAAATGTCTCTCTGTCCCTTTTAACAAACCACTAACATGTACAAAAAAAACTCATCAACTTTTAAAAGGGAAAGTAGAATTTACTGCAGTAACATTCTGCTACCCCCCCCAACACAACATTTAAATATACATTGATCAATGGTAAAACATAGCCTAGGCTGACTTATAAGCACATGGCAGGGCGCAGTAAATTATGGAGAGATGTTCCAGCCCTGCCACTGACCTCAGGCTGTGCTTTTATCCCAGATACATTTGTCACTACCACACACTGGCCTCTGCACAGTAAAACCCCCAGTTATTGAATTTTTCAGGCAGCATAAAACTCACATTTATCACATTAGATTGCCTTTATTCTGAATAACAATATTATTTCCTTTTACTTTCCTGACAGCTCATTTCCTTAACATGCCCGGAATATTAGCAAAAGTTTGTAAATCATTGGATGGGAAGAAAGACATATATGTTGCTGTTGTTACTATAGTTGTAACTACCTTATTACACTTGTATATTGTGGTTGTACTGTAGGCATTTAGTGGCATCTCAACCATTCCCAGCAGGACATATAATCTAACTGTGTGGACAGAAGTCTGGCACTTTCAGAGGCCTGTGGTCCATGTGACCAGACTAAACAAGCTCTCTCTCTCTCTCTCTCTCTCTCTCCCTCACACACGTACACACACACATACAGAATCCCTTTACTGGGCCAAGGTTCAACAGCTGCATATAGATGCCTGCAAGCAATTAGGCATCCATATGCAAAGCTAGAACAGGGAGGCAGGGAGGTTACTTTAGGACATCTTCTACTGTTGCCATGGCGAAGTTGACACTCAGCCTGCATCCTGCTTGAGAAAGGTCAGGTGTCTGATATCTTTTGTTCATTTTTCTCCCCTCCTTGCCGACTCGTGCTTAGCTACGGTTGTCAGGCTGTAAGACATAATAATACATTATAAATAAATAAATGCAGCCGAGCAGAAGAGACTGAGTGTTAAAACATGAGATGCAATGAAACTGAATATTTGGCTAATTCATATGATGCACTTTGGCACAAACTATTACAGGTTTCCATCAGCTTTTTAGCTGACACAAATGGGGACATCAAGGTTGTATTTTATTAATTGAGGCAGTATTTAGCATCTCTTCATATAAGACAACTTAAAATTGTTATAAAAACGTGCCCTGTCAGCCTTTACAATATGTCGGTCACTGGTAGCAAAGTGTCACAACAATGACAGGCAATGACAGACAGTTTTAAACTATCTCTGAACCTCCAACTCTCCGCCCCCTAATCCCCCGGACATTGCCGAGCCCTCCATCCAACCCCCCACTCCCAGAGCCCTGACCCTCACATCGCAGGCAGCCAATAGGTTTGTGGCCTAATCCATCACTTCCCTGCACCGGCTCAACTGTCCTGACTCATTGTTTGCCACGAAGGGGAGGGGAACAACTGTTGACACACACTGAACCCAACTTTATGCACTTTCAAATACATACAAGCACTATCAATCGCACCCACCATGGGCCTCCCTAAGTGAACAACAACACATCAAGTCAGGGATTGTGATCCTTTCCTTGTCAAACAAGCACCTCCACTGTTATGCAGTCATTTCAGTTATTGAATTGAATTGATCTTCTTAAACTGCAGCACTGAGATCTTTGCCTTTTTGTGTGAACTGTTGGTGTCCGAGTGTGTTTTAAAGCTCTTTTCTCCCTTTTTTTGACTGGTTTCTCTGGAGTTCATGAGAAACAGTCGTAAAAAGCCACATTATTATTTTCTATACTGAGAAAAGAAAATATATCAGCCTAAAAATAGTTTGTGTATGTAATGTAGGCTCAGAGCTTGAGCTGGTCAGGTGTAATGTCTGTTTATGTGGGTACTCCATGTTTTCTCAGGCCTGCAGTTTCAGATGAGCAGGATGCTATGAGAGTCTCCTGATCCTTAGCCCCCCGACTTCCCTGCATGCCCTCATGTTTGCATTCCTCAGCAGCCTGATTTCCAACGCATGGGTTAAATCTGCTCTGTGAAGAAATCCTGTGCTTTAGACAGGAATGAGACGGTTCAGCCTCAGAAACATGCAGTGAGCTTAGGTCTCATAAACGGTTTCTGACTCTCAGTAACAGTGGAGTTTTGGTTGTATCTCAAGCTGTCTCGCACATGAACTCTGGAAAATGCCTGGACAAGTAGGCCCAGGCATTCCCAGGCTTTGCCTTTGAGATATGAAGAACGCAGCACGAGATTGTCTGAGTCAGATGCATTAACAAGAACAGGAAAACAGAACAACAAACAGAACTCAGGTGAGGGGGGTGGCGTCTGGGTAGAGCACACAGGAGGAAGCTGGCTGTATTTGATTACAGCACATCAACACTCACCTCGGCCCTTATCACCAAAAGCTCTTCAATCTTTGCATCTGTTACATCATCAAAAACGCCCACACGCTCGTCAATTCTCCGGACATAATCCTGCTGTATATTCACATGGGCTCATTTGGACACTCTCTGGAGTTATTGGCAGGAAAACCTGGAGCAGTTGACGAAGGGCTACAGGAAAGCCAAAGTAGGACAGTTTGTAGGCCAAGACATGTCATTGTCATCTGGAACAACTGACATTTGAGTTTTCACATCCCTGCCCTCTGGATAACTTTAGTAGAATATCCAGAGCTCAGTGCATGTCTTAAAGCAGCTTCAGCAAAACACAATATTCATATTAACTTTGATAATCAGAGTCTGTTTCTTTGCTCTCCAGAAAGCTGCCAGACGACCCCGAAGCCGAATGGAGCATCTCTTTGGTCTCCTCTGTAATTATGAAGCACATAAGAGCCCACTCCTTCAACATGGTATGATGTTCATACAGTTTCTTGCCATTCTGTGAAAGGATCCTATATTGTGTGGTTTTTACTTTATGTTTTGGCACACTAGTAGTTCATTATCCTAGTTCCACTGTGGTCTAAGTAATAATCCTGTAAGCCTCATCTCTTTTTGTCCAGTGCAGACTGCATTTTCAGCCTCCTTAAAAAAACAGGGGAAATGGTCTCTGCTGCTGGAGAAAGTTTGGATTTAGTTTGTGAGATTCTTATCAGCCCCAGAGCAGTTCTGAGCTATTAACTACTGGGAATGTGGCAAATTTAGAAATAAGGAGTTTTCATCCAGTCTGTGTCCACAAGAATAAAACAGTCAAACAGCTCGATGAACAGAAAGTACAGCAGCAATTGTAAAAGAAAACAAGTTCTTTGGTTTGATAATTAAGAAGTACAGCTGAGTTCCTCCGTTCTTTGGCTGCTGATCTCTTTTGTCATCAAAGAAGGCAACAAACACACATCCTGCCTCCTCCCATCCTCTCAGGCTCAACAGTAAAAGTGCTTCCAGACAATTAGAGAATCATGTTAGTCTCACAGCAACATCTGCTCTGTATTTTAAAACAGTGATGTTTACATACAACCAGATGTGAAAAGTCATTAATTGCCCCCTCTTTTAACCGGATTGTTTCAGTAGTCAAACATTATACCATTGTTACATTACATTTCATTTAGCTGAGCACTGTCTCACTTTTAGTCTGCAACCCAGCCTAATCTAACAGATTCTGGGTTTAGGAGTTTACTCATAATATATAGGGGTTGGGAGTTTAAACTTATGCCTGATGGTAAAGACATAGTCGTGGTAGAATACGCCTAAGCATAGCACATGCTAAGTCTTTAGTCAAGCACTTTTTCTTTCCCTTTGACCTGATTCTTTTTTTATTTGCTTCCTCCAGTGTGCAAGCATGCTTTTTAAATATCAGTTGTCAGCTGCCAAGCAGCTCCACAGTCAGACACAGAAACCCTTTAACTAAACCTACCAGCATCTGCCCCTCTGTTGTTGCCTCAGTTTATTTAATATCACTCTTAGATACCCTGACTTCACCCGTACAATGAGATATTTTGTTGTTTCAGGTGCTGACCTTTGATGGAAGAGGAGTGAGTGGCCATGCCAACCATATAGCCATCCATAAAGCTTTAAGGTACAGCCTGAACTTTAAGGCTTTGCCATCAGAAAATCATATAAATTTTACTTAGAAATGCCATCTTCAGGGATATGATGTGGCTCACACACATGCACACAGTAACCAGCCTACTCCATAATCGTTAAAGGATCGCCAGGAAAATGAAGAACATTTAGACTCAAATCAACATCCATCTCTCCAGATCCTTCACCACACACACACACACACACACACACACACACACACACACACACACACACTGGGCCTATATACTGTAGGTTTCATCTGTTCAAATATAAGATAAGATAAATTTATTGGTCCCACACACATGCACAGACACATGCACAGACAGACGACATGCAAATGGGGGGAAATTTGTTCTCTGCTTTTGACCCATCTGGTGAACACAGCAGGACACACAGAGCAGTGAGCAGCCATGCACAGCGCCCGGGGAGCAGATGTTGGAAGAGTAAGGTGCCTTGCTCAGGGGCACTTAGACAGTGGGGTTGCAAGAGTCCTCTTGGACTTTTGAACAGAAATCCAGGTGTTGTCCATCCAGGTATGTTTTTGTTGTCACTCAGTGGAGTCGAACCAGAGACCATCCAGTTGGATTTTCTGCCCATAATCAAACTTTTCTGCCACTAGTCCACCGCCTATATATATATATTTTATATATATATATATATATATTTTATATATATATATATAAAATATGTCTGCTCTTCAAATCACATATCATTATTCCCAGTAGGATGGAACCCATAGGGATTTGAATGTATGCTCCTATTCCAGCAGTTTGCTTCTGTTTTTTTTTCCTCCATATTTTTTAAACTATGCATATAGAAATGAAAGCTTGACTGTGCTTGCACTAGCCCTTAAATTGAATCAAGATGCAACACATTTCACACACTCATATATTTAACATTTCCCCATATGCCTGAATGTTTTCATCGAAATATATGAACTATTTCTGGGGGAAACTAAAGGAATTGACAAATGCCTTATCAGCAATGTTTAAGATTTTTTTTTAAGTCCCAGATACATCACCTGATCCAGATCTGCGCCAAAATGTAATCAGTTCCTCCCTGACCCATACCAGATATACCATATACCATGGTACACTATTGAAGTATGTGTGTATATATATACTTCCACCGTGTTTCATGGAAATGCGTTCAGACGTTTTTTTTCGTCATCTTGTTTACACACAAACATACTCACAGGGGTGAAAACATGACGTTGTGTGTATAAATATACGTATTGAGTATCATGGAAATGCAGTCAGACGTTTTTTTCTTCATCTTGTTTACACACAAACAAACTGACGGGTGAAAACATGATGTTGCTACACTGAAAAGAAACCTCCTTGCTGCAGCACTGAGTTTACAGTGACTGACTTTATATCCATTTGAGTTGTAATCAGTGTATCCAAACTTAAATCACAGTTACATATTATAAGTAAAGCATGACAGATACAAATGTACAGATGTATAGTCATGTTTGGATCCTGGAAAGTTTCATTGTGTAACATTTTGTTTTTCTCTCCTTCTACAGCCACCTTGCTTCCACTGGACAAGTACCCGATGGTATGTTTGACATTAAGAGAACTTTAAAGAAGTTAATATTTTCAAAACCTGTGAGCACAGTGTCACAGATTGGATTAACTGGTCATTCTTGTATTGTTTCTACTACAAATATGATGTATAACGCTAATGAGTACATGTGCTCATAATTGTATTAATATCTAAACTTTAAGGGAAGAGCTCAAATCAAATATGCAGATCTGTCTCACAGCTAGACAAGACAGGAAGAAGAAGCATTACCTTGCTAGTCTGCATTTTTCACATTGATAATCCTGTAAAAGACTGTGAACACACTGGGCATTTTGTTAATGTACAGCGCCCTCTTCTGATCAAAATGGTTTCTTGAGTCTTGTGTTTTTCATATTGTTTGGTCCGCTGGTGGCAGCAGAAGGCCAGTTGCATCCTAGAAAAAATCTGTTGTAGAGCAAATGTTTCTTTTACAAGTGTGTGCCCGCAAACTAAATATAATGTCAAAGCAAATGTTCATGATTTTGACTTTCAGTTGCCTTGTCTCATGATGACTCCCATGGGTATTTTTTTTAAATAGAATGTGAAAGGGAAAGTAGAACAGTGAGGGGGTTGCATGTTACAATAGTAAGACTACTCTGCTTGTAGAGAAAACATTCAGTTTCACAGAGCTTGCAGAGACCCTGATAAGAAACAAGCATCCCATGTAGTTAATTATACATGTGATCTAAAATGTTCCACCAGGCTGTTGAATGGCTTCATCGTCCTAGCAACAGCGAACACACACTATATTGAGGACAAAAAGACTTTGTTCTTCCTTGAATCCTGTCCCTGCAGTGAGTAATCTTGAAAACTCGCACACAGGTTATACATTACCAGACAGCATCTAACCTGCTGGACTGGTCTCCCTGTGGCCTGTGGGGGAGGCAGGAGAGAATTAGGCTCAACGTGACTGTAATAAGCCTCCTCACCTTGCAGAGCAGGGTGACTCCCTGGTCATTACCAGCAGCTTGAAGCTTCTCCTGCTCCACAAACTGACAAATGTTACCAACGAAGATGCCATTACCATATTTGCTGTCTGTGCTTGCTAATAGAATCAGTTAGTTTTACACTTAACTCCCGTCAATTGGTTCTTACAACCTATAACACAAAGGGCAGCTTGAGTTTGCTACTTTGAGAATGTCCTGATTAACTGCCTGCTGCTTCGGTGAATGTTTAACAACATTAGCAGCTAACTGGGTCTCTGTCTCTTCTCCCAGACTGCTGTTTGCTCTCCCTGGTGACCGTTGGCCTCCTCAGGAAGTATATCTCCTTCCTGGAGCTCCCCCTCAGCTGGCTGCTCTCCTCATGTCTCTGCTGTGTTATTGGCTCACAGGGCTACAGGAAAGCCAAAGTAAGACTGTTTGTTGGCCGGGACCTGTGACTGTAGAGTCTTAGAGGGCAAACATCATTTAAACATGTTCAGTATTTGTACTGAAAAAGCCAGAGTAGAAATGAAGATAGTAAAAAGAGACGCTTCACTAAAGTGGGGAGTTGAGTTAAAATGATTTTATTAAGCTTATTGTACATAAAGAAATGAATACCTTTACAGTAGATTAAAACTGTATCAATCAAAACAAATGAATCAGCTAAAACACGAAAAGCTTTAGGTAAAAAAAAAGTGACATTAAAAACTGATTCCAGTGTTCAATGAATTTTTTTTATGTCACCATCATCTTAAAATGAAAATTATAATTTCTCTTTTTCTTGTCAGGCTGCAATGATCTGTCATCGCACTCAACTCCTGTGGTTTCGGCATCTGTACGTCGCCTTCTCGCGCTACATGTTCATAAACACATTCCAGATGATTCCACAAGGACCAAAGAACCTGAAGATCTATTGAAAAGTTCTTCCATCCTGATGCACTGATAGTTACACTAACCTTGAATTAACTAGCTTGTTTACATATCTGATGAGCTGTTTGGCTCACAGTGAATAAAGATGTATTGTTTATTGGCTAAAGTAGCCTGAATACTGTTTTTCACAAGACGTCACCAAAAGAAGCTGATAGTCGTTTTTAAATGGCAACAATAGAAATGTCTGTTGCGTTGTTGCTATAGACATTTCTTTATGGTTTTCAGTCATTACACTGTATAAAAACCCTATGCTATGAAACAGGGTCCATAATACTATACAGTATCTCTTGTGTACTACTGATTAAAAGCATATACGATTTTGGTATCTTATCCCGTTATTTTCTTTCATCCACTGTGTCCGGTGCAGGTCTAGACATGTCCCTGATGCTCTTGTGAGCTTCCATGCTTTCCTCCCACTTCTGCCCACAAAATTTCTCCACTGTGGAACTTTGCACTGTCCCTGGATCCAGACAGTGTGGAGCAATGCCTGGGAAGAAAAAACAATAGCAACAAAGGGCCATTAATTAGTTTGCATATAAACAATACATTCCACAGTCTGCAGAACATTTCAGCAACAATTTGCTGAGCTGGTGTTCCACCTCAGATTTCAATTAGTGCAAAGTATTAGGTGTAAAGTCTTTTCGTGAGGTCAATGTTTTTTTTTCAAGTCCCAGTATTTCTCTTTATATAAGTATATGCCATGGAAGTGGGGCATTAGAGAGCTGACAGGTCAGCTTGGAATAAACACGACAGGAGGATGTTGAAATAAGTTTACACCACATGTGACAACGTGTCAGGGTCGTACCATATCCATCTGGGTTGGAGCGAGGTATGAAGAAACTTTGAACTCCACAGGTTTTACAGAAGGTGTGTTGACTAATATGAGTGCCGAATGTGTATGTCGTCAGATTATCCAACCCCTGGAAAGAAATTAAAAAAAATAACATTATTTGCTATAAATGTTTGAGAGAGTTTAAAGTTATAATGAAAAGCATTGTATCCTACCTGTAGGAGTGTGAATTGATTTTTTGCAACAATGAAATGATGGTTTTGTTTCATTGTGCAAATGCTACAACTAGAAAAGAAACACATCAGTTTAAAATGAGAGAGAAATTGGTCAAGCAACAACACATTGTTGAAATCTCTTTACTATCATAACTTAAAATATTTCTTCTGGGCCAGAATAACAATGGTGGCAGAGGACTACCCATTGATTATAGGTTTAAAAGAGTCTTGATATATTTTTATATGATTATGAAACATTGAAATTAAATCAACTAAACATACTTGCAATCGAAAACATGGAGGTCTGGAGAACTCCAGACCTCAAATCGAACGGCTCCGCAGTGGCAGCCACCTGTATGTTTTACACGATCCATTCTGTGGGTGTAAAGAAAAGATCAAAACCATTGTGTTAAATACGTATGTTCGTATTGTTGTATTATGGGATGGTCAGCCTGAATTCAGTTACTATGCTGTCAACTGGAATGTATTTACCCGGCTCCTCCTTGAAGTTCTGGAGAAACTAGTGTGACGTGATTGTTGTGCAACCTGCTGACGTGGGACTAGGCGTTCCAACCTAACAACCACCCTGCTGAGGAAAACATAATGGCCCTAATCTAAGTCCATCACTGATAACAGTCACATTTGCATGAAAAGCCTCCTGCCCTCAAACAGCTTTGACCCAATCACTGCTGCTGATGTAGTCACTAAATATGTCAATTCAATGAAAAAATACGTACCTTTATGCTGACAAAGCGTTGAGTTTGATGTTCCAGGCCGAGATAACTTTAAATGTGTGTGTTAACAGGGTCGGCTTCCAAAGATTTCGGCTGAGCCTATTGCTTGAAAAACAGTTTTTCCTGGAACACTTGGAGGCAGCACATAATAGTTCCAAGGAGAGGGGGTAGGGCGGACTACAGCAGGTTTCACACAAACACATTCGTCAGAGCTTGAACAAGTTTAGCCACACACCCAGCAGCTCTGTGAAAGGCCCTGGGCGGTTCATCACGAGTTGGGTATCATATGACAGCGAATGTTGTGACCCAAATGCATTAATTATTTCTCTACTGGCTCTATCATATCTGTGACCAAGAAATAGGAACCCACTAGGCCACAGACACCAGCATGTGAGCTTTAATTTAGATTACAGTGCACCATATGTCTTAAATAGAGGTGTAAGATAAACAGGGAAAAAACAGTGGTCAGCACTTGAAACTGCCAGGAATGAAGAAAGGCAGCAGCTGCCACTATCTTACTGCACTACATTTGTACTATTTCGGTTCCCACAATATAGAGATTACTGAACCAAATATCAGATGCTGAGATATGTAAAATCAGTTGGCTCATTTTCTCTGGAACAAAAAACCCCCACATCAAAAGAAAATCCTTGTCTGACTGACTTTAAAGGTAAAATGTCTGGTTAATCAAAGCATTCTTCAGTCAGGGTTTACCACTTGAGAATTTTCCAGTCAAGCCTTGGGCATTGCGGCGGGCACAGTTGGACCCTTGAAGCATTTTCCAGTAACATCGACAATAAAATGAATTTAATAGTTCACCTTGCACTCCCACCTACTTTTCAGAAAGGTTGGAAATAAATCTGCAGCTCACATCATATCCTAATCTGAGCTGTCAGAGTCATTCGGGTTCAGCCATAACAATATGCCTATAAGGCTTTAAATAATATTATCATGTACTGTAAGGAAACAAGGAGTGTTGAGAGAAAAATGTTGTCTCTCAGGGTGAAAGGTATCCTTTTTCACTCGTAAGTTCATGACCCAAGCAGTTTATGGTCATGAGACTAAAGCTGCGCCTGCCAGATAATCAGCATCAGATAATTCCCCTTATTGAAATACATAATTTGCTGGGGTGTTCAGAGTGGCAGTAAATCAATAACATATTCTTTATTTAGATGGTCTGTGCAATGGGAAACCTGGCGTTTGCAAGTACATGAAGTAAAGTGGGCATGGGGAGGCCAGCTGGCAGTGATCTTCTTGTTTGGCCCAGATACTTTAGCCTGTTGTCACAACAGCTGGTAGCACGTTCACCAAACAGGTTTCCATCTGTTGACAGGCACGTTTCATGGAGATTGGCGGTATTCTTGCCTGCACATGTCCCTATTTAATGTCACAATTAATAAGTGCCTGATACGTTCTTAATAAAACAATGGCTTCTCTTTTTGTTTGTTTATTTTATGGGGGTGTGTTTTTATTGAACAAGCGCAACGTGGTTGTAATACACAAGCCACACTGTCCTAGCCGGCTGTTATACAAGGTTTTTGTGCGTATTTAGGTGATTCCTGAATGGGTCTGTGTTCCTGTCAGAATCCTACAGTCGTGACCATTAGCAGACATTACGTTATGTCACATAGCAACCAATCACAGGTCAGACAAACAATCTTGCCATCCAATCACATGCTCGGGCAAAGTCCCTGTTGCTGGGCTTCTAGAACATTCTCGAGCCGGAGTGTGGCGAGATGTTACTCCGCCGTGGTGGATACATCAAAATATCGCTATAAAGCACTGCCGTCGGAATAGATATTCCCTTGTATAACCTTTATGCATTATTATGTATAAACTACACCGTTCAAATCTATTGTGTGTGTTCAAATAACACGCTCCAGAGCAGTGGGGACTATTTTTCAATGCGCATGGATATCAATGAGTGACGTATCCAGGCTCCCGTATATATGTAACGTTGCAGGGAACTGCGGCAGAACCTGACCTCGAAGCACACAGAGGTACACATCTTCTTCGCTTGAAAATACAAACTACGTTGCGAACGTAAGTAGACATTTTATATTTGTTGATGTTTAACTTCTTTAATACATACACGATAACAGTAATGCCGTAGACTGTTTAGTGACTTGTGTGGTTTTACAGCTTCGCTGAGGGAAGCGTCAACGGTTTCAAAATGTTAAGTCCACATTCATATCAGGTCGTTTAGGGACATTACTTCAACGTGCTGTGAACGAATATCACTGTTTGTACGATTTTCGTCGAAGCTACACCATCGAGGGGAAAAGCTAATGCTAGCTACAGCAATGACTCGACACTTCCAGTATCGTCCATTAGCGGGTGACGATAGCTGAACAAAAGGCGAGTCAATAAGATCTCAAAATGGCGCTCGGGCCGTAATGGCGGCCGCGCTGCCGATGGACGGAAAATCGATTTGTAAATCAATATTTTAAACTGAATATTATTGATTAAGTGGATTATATTTTAACTTAAACATGACCCTGTCGTACATTTAACATGTCAGAGGAAAATATTTATGCTTTTTGTCAAGACACAGGTTATTCTTTCGCTTAAAGTGACAACTGTTTGTGTAGTTTCAACAATGTCTAATGTTAAATGATATATATATATTATTATATTTATAATATGACATTTTCTAACCCTGCCCCCCCCCCTTTTCAATTATACATAGGTTAAACCATGCAGATCTTTGTGAAGACCCTAACGGGCAAGACCATCACCCTCGAGGTCGAGCCTAGCGACACAATCGAAAATGTCAAAGCCAAGATCCAGGACAAGGAAGGCATTCCCCCAGATCAGCAGAGGCTGATCTTTGCTGGCAAGCAGCTGGAAGATGGCCGCACCCTCTCCGACTACAACATCCAGAAGGAGTCCACCCTCCATCTTGTCCTCCGTCTGAGGGGAGGCATGCAGATCTTCGTCAAGACCCTCACGGGCAAGACCATCACCCTGGAGGTTGAGCCCAGCGACACCATTGAAAATGTCAAGGCCAAGATCCAGGACAAGGAAGGCATTCCCCCAGATCAGCAGAGGCTGATCTTTGCCGGCAAGCAGCTGGAAGATGGCCGCACCCTCTCCGACTACAACATCCAGAAGGAGTCCACCCTCCATCTTGTCCTCCGTCTTAGGGGAGGCATGCAGATCTTCGTCAAGACCCTCACTGGCAAGACCATCACCCTCGAGGTAGAGCCTAGCGACACCATCGAAAATGTCAAGGCCAAGATCCAGGACAAGGAAGGCATTCCCCCAGATCAGCAGAGGCTGATCTTTGCCGGCAAGCAGCTGGAAGATGGCCGCACCCTCTCCGACTACAACATCCAGAAGGAGTCCACCCTCCATCTTGTCCTCCGTCTGAGGGGAGGCATGCAGATCTTCGTCAAGACCCTCACGGGCAAGACCATCACCCTGGAGGTTGAGCCCAGCGACACCATCGAAAATGTCAAGGCCAAGATCCAGGACAAGGAAGGCATTCCCCCAGATCAGCAGAGGCTGATCTTTGCCGGCAAGCAGCTGGAAGATGGCCGCACCCTCTCCGACTACAACATCCAGAAGGAGTCCACCCTCCATCTTGTCCTCCGTCTTAGGGGAGGCATGCAGATCTTCGTCAAGACCCTCACTGGCAAGACCATCACCCTCGAGGTTGAGCCTAGCGACACCATCGAAAATGTCAAGGCCAAGATCCAGGACAAGGAAGGCATTCCCCCAGATCAGCAGAGGCTGATCTTTGCCGGCAAGCAGCTGGAAGATGGCCGCACCCTCTCCGACTACAACATCCAGAAGGAGTCCACCCTCCATCTTGTGCTCCGTCTGAGGGGAGGCATGCAGATCTTCGTCAAGACCCTCACAGGGAAGACCATCACCCTCGAGGTTGAGCCTAGCGACACCATCGAAAATGTCAAGGCCAAGATCCAGGACAAGGAAGGCATTCCCCCAGATCAGCAGAGGCTGATCTTTGCCGGCAAGCAGCTGGAAGATGGCCGCACCCTCTCCGACTACAACATCCAGAAGGAGTCCACCCTCCATCTTGTCCTCCGTCTGAGAGGCGGGCAGTAAACTGCAGCATAATTCCATGTTATTCACCATTGTTCTCGCCATATTTGTTCAAATATGACATGCTGTTAAAGTTATTAAAACTTTTAACCTTTACATGACCAAAATGACAATTAATAAAGGGTTAAACTTAACTTCCTGGTGTGCTTTCTTGATGCAAATCCCATTTGCTATTGCTGTTATTCCAACACAATATTAAGGAACAGTAATGGTAACGTTTACATTACAAGCTTGTGTTAAAATATATTTTAAACTTATTGCAATCGTATGACACCAATGTAAAGCAGCTCTTTAATTTCTAATTTTGTCAAGCAAACTAATGGCAATATTATAGCAGGACCTGTTATTAGTAATCATTTAAGTTGTGCTTTCTCTGTGGAACATTCAAAAGAGCAATAAGCAAATAACAAAAGTAACTTTCATAAAGTAATTTTCATATCAAGCTGCAAGAGGTACATAGTCCAAATAATTAAATGCTTCAAGACTGTAGATAATTCCATGTGCTGCATATATGTTTATTAAATATATGACTAGAAGCAAGCAGGCTTCTTCTTGACCCGTAATGTACATCACAATGTTGCATTATTCATTACATTGAATAATCCAGAGATATTCTACAAGCCTGTTCAAAAAGCAGTGCTGCTGTAAGTGGGTGCAGTTGAGCACAGAGAGGTGATACACAGAACTGATGAGTGCTGAACAGCCGTAATGGTTAAGGACAATTTTTACATTAGGTTGTTGCGCCATCTAGTGTTGACCACGCGAATAGTCTCGTAAGCGCTTTTATCCTGAGAGAGAACATTTTGTATCACTAGAAAGGACAAAGAGTCCATGTTCATATCACACTTCTGTACAAGCACTGTACTGCAGTGGTTATGTCCTAGGGACGGTCAGAAGGCAACATGATGTCCTTCCAAGTAAGCCTAGGTAGTCATAAAGGTAAAATGCTTTATTCCAATCATAAAAAACATTTATAGATCCATAAATTTAAGTAAAATATGGAATGTAAATAACTAAATACATGTAGTTAGATGAGAGTGAAATATTCTTTTTCTCCACTATACATTTATTTGACAATTATAGTTACTTCATAGATAAAGCTTTTGCATACAAACCTATGATAACCTTAAATATAGAGTAAATATACAAGATAAAAGATTAAACAAGTTGGTTCCACCCTTATTGGTTTGTGATCCTAACAAAAAAGTGTTCTTGTTATGTTACAGCGGACTGAATTAACAATTCCACCAAAGATATATTTCCCCTGCAAATCTCTAAAAAAAGATACATTTCAACAACTGGCTTTAGGCCCCGAAAGGTTAAATGATCCAGTGTTTTACATTAAATTAAAAGATTACAAAACAGAAAACATGTTTGTGCAGCAAAACTTAGCCTTCCTTTTTTCCCCGAAAACCATTATTTATTTACCAACGCCATCATATTTATTGTGTGACCTTATGTAAGATGCCCTACCCCTAGATTTAGAACCACTGGACTTAGCTGTAAAAAAGTTGATGCAAGAGTCACTTCAAATGGCAAGTTGTTTCTTATGCACTGATGCATCACTGTTAACAATCTAATTACATCATATATGATAATATAAAAGTCACAATGGCCATTTTTCTTTTATTGTTCTTCCTTAATGAACATTAGGCTGATAATACATCTTGATTTTTTATGTAAGTTCGATTTTTAATGTCATAAAAGGCCCTCGTTGCTTTTAACCCCACTGATGTGAAGTCACATGAAAGGCGAGTTTAGGGACAGCACTGTAAGAATGTAGTGTGGGTTATTGAGCACACCAGGGTTGTGCTGTGGTATTTACCATCTAATCCAAAAATAAACTGGCTCAACGCTGTTATGTGAATAATCTGATGTCATCTGTTTATTCTACCAACGGCATTTATCTCATAGTCTCATAGAAGTGCTGACTCCTCAATCTGCTGTCAGTTTGTGCACAAAGATTAGGAAAGGGTGAGAGCAAGAGTTCATGAAACACAGTCCTTATTAAATTATGAACATAAACTGTTTCATATACTTTACGACCGGCTGTACACTCAAAAACAATAATATATATTAGCTACTTGACTTGTTATGCCAGATCCTCTGAAACAAATTTTTTAAACAAAGTAATTGAGTAATTGTAACTAGTCCCACAGGTCTTGTGTTAAACGATCAGATTAACTGAGTGGTTTTGTTGTTTTTATCTATCATGTCTTACTCAATATGGGAGTGTCTATTATTTCTATGTACTTCCTGGTTGATACAATTAGAAGAAGATTAATTATTTGATGAACACTTCACTTGATGGCAGACTGATTTCTAAAGATCTCCACGTGACTCATTCACATCACATGTGACTCATGATGGTCACATGACTGCAGGTTAGTCATGCGGTTGTAGACAGAAACTACTGTGAAGACTGAGTTTTGTGTATTGGATTTGAAATATACCTACTCCATATTTTCCTTTCACGTATATAAGTTTACATTTTAAAACAACTAAACTCCTTGTATGACAGAGTAGACTATCTGAGAATACATGGTGGCACTGGTTTTCAACCAAACATTTTAAAGAGGCTTTATAGACGGATTAGGAGGGCCAGCTCGGTTCTGGGATGCCCCCTTGACCCACTGTACAACCAGCTCTGCTCCCAGTGGAACTACACGCACCCACTATGGACTGCACTTTAACTCTGGTTTAACTCTCCTAACTGTGAAATATATATATATATAATACCATTCTTGTTTTTACAATATATATATTAGTTTTTTTCCAATCATATTTTTCGTATATTTGCTGACACTTAAGTACTATTATCCTTACTCTTAGGTATTGCATGGTAATTATTATTACTTATTTAGGGCTATGTTTGTCTCTTGTTGCTGTAATATTGCAAATTTCGAGTTAATTTCTATCTTAAAAAGGGAGAAAAAAAGGCGACAACGCGGCACTATTTTGAGTCGCGGACGGACACAGGTTGATGACGTGTCTCCTGTATAAAGAGTCCTGTCCCTCAGGCAACTTCATTCACGGGAGCTGTTGTGACCAGAGAGGAGCAGGCGAAACCGAAAGGGACTGTAAGTGTAACGATAGGCCTCTGAAAATGTCAATACTATGTCAATACTATGTCAATACTCGATATTAATAACTATTTCTTATTAGCAGTGTCATCTTAGTTAATTTGTTATTTTACCCGAGTCTGTAGTCTGTGTAGCAGCTAAACCAAAAATAACACCTCTCAGTCAAACAACATACTACGTCATCTATGTTTTATGTTTGATGTAATTCATCCTAAACTTGCCAAGCACGGGAGAGACTCGTAGGAGTAGTTTGAGGTAACAACGTCACATTTTCTAGCTGTGTCCTCCATTAGCGGGTTACGTTAGCCGAACAAACGAAAGCAAACAACAATAGCTTATTTTAAAATGGCGCTGGTGCTCGAATCACCGATTTCCTCCCAGTATGTTCTTGTCGCACAGTACCTCTTAGCGAACTGTCACTGCTCATAACAGCAGGCTGTATGTGTAAAGAGTGTATAACGTTTAATATGATTCAACAATTGTTCTCGAGCTCTTTTCAAAAATCCTATAAAGGACATTTAATAAACTAGATGTATGATCGTTTTAAAATGGTGGAGGAGTGTTTCATGGCAGACAGGTTAAATATCTGTGACTCCTTTTGGTTGTACTGTCAAACATATAATGTGTTTTCATTCCTGTGTTTCCTGTTACATTAAAAGGCCTTAAATAGTGTCTTTATATTTTTTCTCAGGTGCAAACATGCAGATCTTTGTGAAGACCCTCACAGGCAAGACCATCACCCTCGAGGTCGAGCCTAGTGACACAATCGAAAATGTCAAGGCCAAGATCCAGGACAAGGAAGGCATTCCCCCAGATCAGCAGAGGCTGATCTTTGCCGGCAAGCAGCTGGAAGATGGCCGCACCCTCTCCGACTATAACATCCAGAAGGAGTCCACCCTCCATCTTGTCCTTCGTCTGAGGGGAGGCATGCAGATCTTCGTCAAGACCCTCACGGGGAAGACCATCACCCTCGAGGTTGAGCCTAGCGACACTATCGAAAATGTCAAGGCCAAGATCCAGGACAAGGAAGGCATTCCCCCAGATCAGCAGAGGCTGATCTTTGCCGGCAAGCAGCTGGAAGATGGCCGCACCCTCTCCGACTACAACATCCAGAAGGAGTCCACCCTCCATCTTGTCCTGCGTCTGAGGGGAGGCATGCAGAGCTTCGTCAAGACCCTCACTGGCGAGAACATCACCCTGGAGGTTGAGCCTAGCGACACCATTTAAAATGTCAAGGCCAAGATCCAGGATAAGGAAGGCATTCCCCCAGATCAGCAGAGGCTGATCTTTGCCGGCAAGCATTCGGAAGATGGTCGCACCCTCTCTATACAACATCCAGAAGGAGTCCCTAGATATAACATTATTAACATCACAACCTGACCAAATAAAAGATGAGATTGAATTACATTGTGGTCTATTTATCTTGTACATTCAGGCATCTGCACACCAACAATTTAGCTATCAAACATAAACCAGCACTAAAAACAAATTTACAGTTATGTTTGAAATTTCTTTATATTTGTTTCTGCAGTATCATTTATTTCTCACACAATTAACCAGCTACCCAAGATTTTACAATAAACAGAATAATTCCAGTTGCTAATTTATGAAAATTTAGTGGATGTAACTGCATCGTACAGGCTAGTTCAAAAGCTAAAGTACAGGAGCGTAGGATAAGTCAAGTGTGTTTTTCTGAATACTTGATTTTTAATTTGCTCATAGCAGAGGTAGTTAAGGAATCTGGATCATTTATATTTGTTAAATCAGGAGCAAGAACTTTCCTAACACGTCCTGTTACTGGGTTTAATCACCATTTCAGAGACTGCAATGAAGAGTGGAACCACTAGAGGTCACCCTCCATAAAGCTACAGTTTCTGTACTTCCTATCCCATTGCGCAGATACTGAATGCGGTTGAAAGGGAGTGCCCTCTCATTGCCTGATCTGCACTGAAATCCCAGTTTCTCACGTGGAAACAACACCGAGCCTGACCTTAAATGTTTCCACACATAAAGAACAAGATGGGTTCAAGGTCAGCTATGGATTAGTCTCATGAATTTCAAACAGCTCCCCTTCAAAACTGGTATTCTGGTTATTCATGTTGAAACTGATGAAATGATTATATCTGAAGGGCTGTTGAGTGCAGTAGTTCAATACACCAAGAGTAAAGTGAAGCAGGTCTGAAAAATAAAGCCATGAAGAGTTTATTTATCATTTAACCTCACAACCTATAGTCACTATAGTAAACTAAATCAATTCAATATTTGATATGACCCCTTTTTCAAACAACACCAGTTAAGTACAATTGCAGTTTTGCAAGGCACTCGGCAGATCATTCGAGAACTATCAGTGGACCAGTAGGACCAGTTCTATGGATTAAGTCTGCATAAAAAAAAACATGAGTACAAAAAAACTACAGAAAATCACCCAGGAGAGCATCTTTCTCCTACAAGGCCCAAAAGTCCCTTTAAATTACATCAAACTGCTACAAATATCAGGCAGCCACATGTCTAACCTTAATGTGCTTGATTTATTTCATTATAATCCACAAATAGTTTCCTGGGTAAACTAAAAAAACTAATCCCTGGATCATCACAAAATAAAAAATGAAAACTGTCACTTGAGTTGCATTATGTGACAATATGGCCGGATGCCTCCCGATAACTGTCTGTCCACCATGATCATAGGACCTAAGCAAAACACAGAGATGAACTAATGTATTGGTGTTGTGCATGTCCCTCTCAACTATCCTCCTCTTTTGCACGGCCCTGCTTGTAGTCTACAAACATGTTGTGTTTCCCCAGTGACCGATTCCTGCAGTCATCATATTAGAGTAGTAGGACATGTGTATATGTTATAATTAGAGCCACTATACAATAGAAATACAGCAGAGAGATTGATCATTAAACCTGATACGTCACAACATTTTGTGAGATTTACATGTTCCTAAAGTGACATGTAACCTAATTATTGACGTGTGACGTGTGCACTGTGCTGATCCCCCTGCCCCTCTCTCACTTGGTGTGTCTGCAGCCTGACAAGTGAAAGGGCTGCATATATCAGCTGGAGCCTGGGAGCCTGGGTCAGTGTGTGCAGGAGGTGCAGGGGGGAAGGAATGGCAGGCTGGGGGATCTTCTTCCTCTCTCTGCTCAACTACAAGACCGAGAAATATGTCATCGCAGAGAACAGGAGGATTGGAATATTGTTTCGTCTTTATCAGCTGGCCGTACTGGGATACATAATAGGGTGAGGAGCAATAAGCATGTCTCGGCTTTTTACTAACATGGAGGGCATTAAGTAACCTTTTACAGAGTGATTCACAAGTTAAAAATAGTTGAGCTGGTCAAAAAAAGGTTTTTGGATTTTAAAGAGGCAGCGTCACTTTGTTTTCAGATCTGGAAAAAGGGTTTTCTCTTTTGAAATTAGGTGTGATTTTGTTGATAAATTATCTAATGTGTCAAACTACTATGGACGGAGTGGGTTATGTTACCTCACCGTTCACTGTGTTATGTCACATGCATGTAAGAGACATGATGAAGAGCAGGTGACAGGTGATTACAGCGATAAACAACAATCTATGACACATTTATTTTACCATTACGTTAAAATTACATCAAATTGAAAGATCATATCTAGAGTAAAATCTGATCTCAGTATTAAATTTGACTTTGACTTTGTTAAACATAATGATTCTGTATGGTAAATTACACATCCATAAATATAGAACAGCAAACAATAAACCTGATTTAGCTTGATTTTTTTTATGTGAATTCAGAGAATATAGCAAGCCTTTATACTCACAAAGAGTAACAGAACTTTCAAAATTTACAATGACATTTTAAACGAACAATAAGAAACAGCCCCCCCTTCCTTATATTTATGTCAAACATCATTTTATTGCATGTACTGTCACTTTAGCTGTTCATTTGATGTGTTGAGAACATATCTACAATGTTTGTACAACATTATACAAGTCTTTGAATAAAATTGCAAAAAGAGCTGAGCAGGTGACAGGTACAGTTCATTCTATCAACTGGTTTGAGCTCACTGGTTTAGAGGGAGAAGTTGTGCTGTGTGTAGTGGTAGAGGCAGCAGTGTGTCTGCTGCAGGCTGGTTGTGAAAATCAAAGGCATGTGCTGCAGCTCATGTTCACATGCACTGGTTTCATTTCTGTCTCACTCCTGAGACCTTTGGTGTTTTTAATTCTACTAATTTGCTGTTGCAGCCTTGTCCTACACACTGGTTCCAACATTATTGTTGTGAAGCAGTGGTAGATCAAGGATTCTAGCAGGGACCATAAAGGACCGACAATTTACACAATTATATGTCAAACATCCATGAAGAATTACGTATTCAGTAAGATTCATATTGAGGTCATTCCTTGTTTACTGTTAGCTCTATAGCTTTGAGCAAAGGCCCATATCAGTAAATATACTTTGAAAATGTAAGAATTGTTATGTTTATTGTTGGTATATACTAGAAGAATAGTATAACATGTCCTGTTATAAAATAATATAGTTCCAGCAGTGCTGTATCAAATATCCTGCCATGTAGTCTATGATACTCATTAGCATTACTCATGCATGTGAGCACACTTACAGACAGTGTGTGGTGTCAGCCCAGATTACATTCTGCTCAACACATCATATTTTGATATCCCTTTTTTTTTATTGACATAAAACAAAACAATGTCTACAAATATAATAATTGATTTTGGATGTATTCGGCATGTATGACATAATGCAGTCTAAAGTTTCCATGTGAACCTCAGGTGGGTGTTTGTGGTGAGGAAGGGCTACCAGGAGAGAGAGGAGGCCATCCAGACGTCAGTCATCACCAAGCTCAAAGGTGTCACACTGACCAACAGCTCCGAGTCTGGGCTCCACCTCTGGAGCGCTGAGGATTACGTCATACCCCCAAATGTGAGTCCGCTGTGTCATCATCTTATCTTTCAGTCTATCTATATGCATCTTCCACATAAACATAAAAACAAAACCAAGCCATGAGTTTAAAAAGGGCCGTACCACCTCGCAGGGTGTGTATTGATGTCACAGCGTTCCCTAATTACTCTCCTGTCCAGAGAGATTATGAGAACATCGAGTGTCAGCATCAGTCTCATCACCGAACTAAACAGATTTAACAATATTGATCTTCCCGGGGAGTGTAATTAGTTTAACCTTTTGCTTGTCGAACTCATTGTCTTGACCTGAATTCTCCTTTTTTTTAGGGCGAGCAGGTGTTCTTCATAGTAACAAACTACATAGAGACGCCCAATCAGAGACTGGGCTTCTGTGCTGAGGTGAGGATACAGAAAGCCTAATGTCTGAATTACTATGAATCACACTGTTACAGATGTTTTCACATCCAGCAGCTTTTATCGTTTTCTCACAGAGTTACAAGGTGCCGAATGGACGCTGTCTCAGTGATGAGGACTGCATCGAAGGGGAGGCTGTGACAGCAGGCCATGGTGAGGACCTCACATCCATGTTTTAAGCATGTATTTTACAGATACATGCAGACTTTTCATTGCTAATTTATAAGTTTTTTGTATTTACACACATCTAATCATAGAAAATACACACACACGACAGTACTCCAATATGTATTGTTCTGTAACAAACTTCTCCCAGCCAAGAATCTGTTCTTCCTCTGTCAGGGGTGAAGACCGGCCTGTGCATAAACAGCACCGGGACCTGTGAGATTCACGCCTGGTGTCCGGTCGAATACAGCAGGCGCCCCGCGTGAGAATCCCTCCTCTGTTGCAGAACTTTAGAAATTAATCCATTTTGTGCTGTGGCATTCACACAGACTGTGACCCCTACCCCCCCCCACCCCTGCCACACACAGATATTTCACAGCTTCTATTTATTACTAATACAGCCTGTCAGCTCCAGTTCTTTTCCCCCCTCTCACACAGCCCGCCTGTCTCTTTCATTCGCAGAGAGCCTTTACTGAGCGAGGCAGAAAACTTCACCATCTACATCAAGAATTTCATCCGCTTCCCAAAGTTTGAATTCTCCAAGTAAGTGGTGCTGACTACAAGAGTGAATGCACTCAAGACATCAGGACACAGATGAGTGAGAGAGCTGAGGGATATACGTTCCACTGGCTGCTTTAAATAACTTTAGGGTGCAGAGAGCCTTCTATTTTTACTGGCCTGTGCATTGCACTCGGTGAGACAGTGAAACAGTCATCTGAGATGTCCTTGACAGCAGGGCTGGCTCTGGACAGGTGTCGGATCAGATGGGGCTAGCCCACTGAGCTGTTCTGCCTACCCCCCCCACCTCACCCCCCCCTTCCTGCTCTTTTCTGTTCCACTCCTGCTAGAAAGCATTGAGATGCCACAAGCCACACTTGATTCATCAGTCAGGACCTTATTCCAATTACACACTCATCTCTCTTGTGTTTCCTTACTGATCTTGACGTTCTGAGGCCTAAATGGGATTGGCAGGTAATAGAAATCCCTCTTAAGCTGTGCTACTCGAAATGGCTGGCATCCTGACTCGTCCTATTATGTGGCACACGCGGTTTCACTTTGTTCTTATAGCCAGAAGGTGTAAACATGTGGTTGTCTTCAGTCAGAGAGTGTGTTGAGTCGTTTGAGGGCTTTGTACGGCTGAGTGGAAAATGGTGTCTAAAATAAATGATCAAAATGTCAAAGGCAAATGAAAACCACTACGACTCTTATTTGGCATGGTCTGCTGTCTCTCGCAGCCTGGCAGCTTTACCGTTGGTGATTTTCATCTGAAGCGATATGAAAAATGGCCCTTTCAAACTGGATGGATAAACTTAAAGATACACATTTTCTTGTCTTCACCTTTTAGGTCTAACGTCCTTGAAACCTCTGACGACAGCTACCTGAAGAGATGCTCCTACGACAGAGAGAATCATCATTACTGCCCTATCTTCCGCCTTGGAGATCTGGTCAGCTGGACTGGACACGACTTCCAGGACATGGCTGTGAAGGTATAAACAAAAACAATGTGTCACTTCAGACTAATACTCTGCTTCCGCATTGCTAAGTTCATTTGTTTCTGTATAGCTGGGTATTAACAAACTATAGAATGGCACTCAGTAGAGCACATACCTCCATTTTCCCCATGAAATCCAATGAAGCAGCACCAAGTTACACACACTCAGATATATCAGTCCTCAATGTATGCCTGATTTTGCAAAATCAAGATCTCTGCATTATTTCTTGAGAAGTTCAGAAAAATTTGGAAAAATAGACTATTTCACTATTATGTGTTTTTTTCTAACAGACGGACAAACAGCAATGAAAATAATACCTCCTTGATGGAGTTAGCAGCCACAGTCTCTGGTCTTAACAGCTCTACTACATCAGAAGAGTGTCATACACCAAAGTATAAGAAAAAGATATCTGCATTATTCATTCATTCTGTGATATAAAATCATGTGGAGCTGTGGTTCACATCACTTTTTAACTAGAATGTCACTCAGTAGAGAGAATACCTCAGTCCCCTTATATTCAGCCAAACTGTACCAAAGTCCACACTATCAAAGTTCTAAAGACTAATGTTAATTAAATATATTTTTTTAACAGTGAAAATGTTGGAAAATGCAGAATATTAAAGAAATGTTTTTAAATGTTTTTGGGCCCATAGGGTGGGTCTGTTGGTATCCTCATCGAGTGGAACTGTGACCTGGATAGGGATCCCTCACAGTGTAATCCACATTACAGCTTCTCTCGATTGGACATGAACTTGAACAACTCAGTCACATCAGGATACAACTTCAGGTGCGTCCTCTCAGGCATGAAACAAGAAATAAGTCTGTCAGCCCACTGTCTGTCTGACCTGTCTCCTTTTCATCTCCTGCACCTAAAGTCCACTGACTCGTTTCTCTCCCTGCAGATATGCCAGGTATTACAAGGATCAAAATGGTGAAACCTATCGCACTTTGTATAAAGTGTATGGAATTCGCTTCGACATAATGATCAACGGCCAGGTACAGTAGAAACATGAGACGTGTTTTTCCCCCAACATGATTCCTGTAGCCACCTGCAGTGAATGTCTGTTATCGTTGTACAGGCTGGAAAATTCAACATCGTTCCCACAATAATTGCCATTGGTTCTGGTATTGCCCTGCTGGGTGCTGTGAGTAACTTTTTCTGAAATTATATATTGATGAGCATGTGGGTAATTGATAGTATTAAGGGGACCTATGTTTAAAAAAAATTTATCATATTACTGTGCAACAAACAGTGGCGGAGCTGGGATCTTTCTAAATAGGGGCTAGGTTTACATAGAGGGGCCAATTATACATCCAACTTCATTTCACATTTCCTGTTTAAGCTGGTTTCCAATTTAGGAGCTGCATCCTTTGAAGGCTACATTTGATGGCTCCTCCTTGTCGGCTGACAAATGCGTCATTTTGTTCACAAGAGACAAAGGCTCCAACGGGTAGATCCGTACTGGCCCAGCGTATCCCAGGAGTCATTGTGCTTCAGTGACAAACCATTTTTCAAAGAGCTAATAGTGCAGGGAGGCTAACAGTACACATATTAAAAAAGGGGGGCATTAAAACATTTGTAATGAACCCGGCACGAGAAGATCACCTCATTTTTGGGCTGGGAAGCCCACACCCTCTGAGGGATGCAGCCTCTGAATTGAGATACTGTGCCCCCCTGGTGCCACCCCTGGATTCTCCTCTGAAATCACTGACAGAGAAAATGACCTTCAGCTACTCACTGATATGTTGTTTCTTTCAGGGAGCCTTTGCCTGTGATATGATTCTACTCTACATGATGAACACGAGCTCCTACTACCGAGAGAAAAAGTTTGAAATCATCAACTTCAAGTATGACTTTAACTCTTTCACACATTCCAAACAATCGTTATCCAAAACTGGTATCATGACATTTGTGGGGCACATCTTTCCCCCCGCACTCTGTGTAACAGGAAGGAACGGACCAAAAGCAAGGACGGGAAGACTGGACACCGGGAGAGGAGAGCCAGGAAACCAGGGAAAGAGAAAGGCGTCGGCAACTCTAACAAAGACGAGGAAACTGAAGCCAGTAAGGAATCTTCTCCCACAGCAGAGGAAAACACGGGGTCCCACCATTCCACGCAACACAGGTCAAAGATACAACTCCGCTCTCCCCACCCACGTTTCAGATCAGAAGAACCACATCACATTCTCACCACACAGTTAAGGTTATAAGACAGAGGTAGACCAATTGGCCACAGTGGCCCCGGTTATGTTGCAGGAGGTGGAACCAAAACGTCAAATGGATTGTCCACTTCTTATCTGCTGGTTTGACTGTTGCCATTTCAACCAGCTCGAGAGATGCTTGCATTGACTGAAAATGTGTTGGTCAAGGGAAATGTTGATTTGCTGCACTGGTTTGGGGAGAAGGATTCTGATGTCATACAAACAAGAGGGGTGTAAGTTAATGGGTCAGGAAGCATGAAATTACAACATGTCCATTAATAAGAAATACTGTGATAATGATACATTCATCAAATACTTTTAGTGAATTGCCAAATGTGTCAGTTGGTGTTTCAGTTTCTATTAATTGTTATAAATTCTATTTCAATTTTTTTTTATGGTTGGGAATCTAATTTGACCTCATTTCCCATGTGTGTGTTGTATTCTGACCCTAAGTTTTGACCTTTGTTATTTTATGGACTAAATTATAAAAATTACACCAAAAATACTAGATATGATACATCAGTCCTCTGACATCTTCTAAATTCAATGTAACAGAAACGATCATGAAAGAACAGATGGAAGAGAATGTATTTTTATTGCACTCAATGTAAGAAAATGTGAACTGTCTTAATTACTATTCAGCTGGAGGCATCATGTACCTGTGACATGTGAACACTAGTTTAACACTGCTGTGTTGTGTTTCCTATTCTGTGGTTCTGACCTGGATATCTACCATGCAATTGTTCCAACACACTTGGATTGATCATTATTCACGTAGGACACTGTGGAATGCAGTCAGTCATGTGCCATCTGTTTTCTTTGAGTCGTCAGGTTCACTGGAGATGTTTGGCCTGATTGACGTTGAAGTGCAGTGACTCCTTTTCCTGTTTTGTTCCTGTACCTTTTTATTGAATGTTCTTCGTTGTTGAAAACAAATGTATTTGTCATGTTGATTTCATTTAAGCATGTGACACTGCCTTACAGACAAATAATGACACTCAGTAGAGCACACATCACCGCCAAGAATCAACAGTCCCTTTATATCCAGTCAAGTTGCACCAAATTTCACACAGATCCCAACAGTGCGTACAGTTTCATGTTTTCTCCCATCGAGATCCGTGAAATCTTCCATGGAAAACTGATATATCTACAAACGCCCTATCTCACAATGTTATAAGCAGTTAGATAACATTCCTAGAGCCGCAGTAAAGGTAATGTGTTCTTTGATTTTGTGGAAACCATTTAAGTAGTTTTGTGTAATTCTGCAACAAACAAAACAAATAAACAAACAAAAGGACAAGAGTGAAAACATAACTCTTGGAAGAGGTAATAATGTATGCAAACAAATTGTACAGAGGTATTTATTAAAATCATAAATCACATCTATAATCAGACCATAGTCTTTTACATGAAACGTGATGCCACACCTTGTTAAAGTGGTTATGATTTAATATAATTAGGATTTTAATCTATGTTACACCACAACTTACATTATAACAACTGTGGCTTATTCTGGTAAGGATGATTCTGTGCACAGAGCAGAATTACAGGTTAAATAAATTCACAGTCACAGGTTAGTGTGTAGCAGGATGAAAAGGGGAACTGTTTATTCTGTATTTGGTAGTTATTGACACATTGTCTACTATATTAATGGTACATAATGGAAAAATCCAAAGTCCTTCACTAATGGCTTATCTACAAACAGCAGGGCAGACAATTTATGACTGGTTTACAGAGGATTAGATAGAAATCATTCAGAGGATATTTGTGGGGGATCATTTTCAGTACACATGAACCATTCCATAAAGGAAAGTCCAGAAGAGGACGTAGGTGAATAGACCTCCGACGAGGCCTCCAGTGAAGAGCATCCGCCGCGATTTGAAGCACTTGTTCCACCGGCGTCCGGCCTTCAGGATGAGCAGCAGAGAGAGGAGGATTGCGGAGAGGAGATAAAAAATGAAGCCGTACAGTCCGGACAGTCCCAGGATGCCAGCGGTTGCTCCGGACAGAGCAGAGACAGAGGTGCGGCAGTAGTCCAGCACGGCGGCGTTGCCCCTCACGGCCACTTCACTGATGAACTGTGGTCCCTCACGCTTGGCTACTACTCCTGCCATGTTGGCTCAAGTCTGCTATCAATGGAGGCTGCTGCTGTAACAGGAGAGATTCAGACATGTTTACAGTGCAAATACTAAATATTGTGCAGGTTTGACCAACTTGTGTTCTTTCATTTCATGCTGTTGAGGTCTTAATTATACTTTTCAAACATATGGAGTGTGTTAATCATAACTGATCTTGATGCTTATTTCACTACTGCTAAAAGCGAACATTTCTACATTCGAAAAGCTGATATCCATGGCTGCATACTAACAGACTTCTGTAGGTCTGATATCAATGTAATTAAATTGGCTGATTTACTACAACACTATGAAGGGGGGAAATCTGAAATCAATGATGGTTTTGATAAGGTTTGTTCAATTAGGGCTGGTCAATAAAACACTAATAATAATAATCCTGATATAATTTGAATCAATAGCAATATAAACAGGTCCAATATTTATCGATTATAGTTCTTATGCTTTTTGCAAAAACCGTGAGGTGATACAACACACAATGTATCTATATTTGCTCTTTAACAGACACAATCTCATTCTCTGCTCATAAAGCCGAGTTTAAAACCACAACCTTCATCGGGGAACAAATACTTCTACTGCATTACATAAACTGTATTGATACCTCATTGTTCCATACATTACCTATTGTTTGGAAGTAAGGGCAAACATATGTAAAACAAACACAACACATTTTCATATCACATAAAAGATCGGGTATTTGTGAATCGACTAAAAGTTATATTTAATTAAATCAATTTATTCATAAAATAATGTAGAGAGTATTACATAAGCCCCTCCCCCACAGTAAAGCGAATTGGTCTGAATCTAGAGATCCTATATACAAACTCAGTGGAATAGGTGAGATCAAGAAATCAAGGGGACAAATATGAAAAAGGTACGCAAGACTTTAAAAGGGTAAATGTTTTGTATAAATATATTGAGGACTTACAAATTTAGTTGCATAGTTTAAAAACAGGATGATAATCTAATTCAAACTCAAGAATTCTGTGTATTTTGGATTTACTGGTTAGTACCAAATTACTTAAATGAATGAATGAAAGTAGGGACATTAATTGTGATAGTAAAGGATAAATTGTTGTGAAAACTGTCGGCTGTATCGCTCAGTTCTGATTAAATCCCTGGAATATGGATCAAGAGAGAAAACAGAGCTGTCATTCTGCATTGGTCGCTGTTAGCTTAATTACTAACTACGATGAAGCTACCTGGCTAACCAACACATGTAGAACCTAATAGCGGTTACACACGGTGACACCTGACACACATACAAACACAAAGCCTAAGTATTACATTGAATGATTTCACTGCACATTAACCTGATGAAGTGGAGCATTAATGTCGCTGCTGACGCTAACATGCTAGCACCGTTAGTTAGCTCCGCGGCTAGCTCCGCTGACAGCGAGTGATGACAGCCTCTCACCTGGGATAAACGCAGGGAAATGTCGGCTCCTCGCAGCGGGATCACAAACTCATGCTCCGTGTGATCTGCTTCACTGATTGTCCGGTCACTTCTTCAGGGGGAATCAGCCTCTGAGGTTCAGCAGCAGCACATTCACTCTCAATGGGACTCTCCTCGATCACGGGCGGCCATGTTCCTCAGCGGTGCATTGTGGGAGCTGGGTAACCATCAGGCAGGATGCTGACGATGTGTTGCGTTTCGATGCACGGCAAAGCGTAGGAAACTCCACACCTATAAGAGCGACATGCTCCTTTAATTAGTCTTAGTAAACGTGTCATGCGCTTGCATCTCACGGGTCAAATTATTTTCACATCTTTACCATATAAACAATACAAATTATAATAATGTTTTCTAAACCATCGATTCAAATGAAAGATAAACAAGTTTCATGATTGGCATTCAAAGATAATTCCGGTGACTATTATAAATAAGTGGTCAAAAGGAAGTGTTTATATCCACATTACTCTGAATAAAATAACGCTGTTCATAAATAGTTTAAGACAATGGAATAGTTTCAGCTTTTTGTGTTGTCTAGGTGATGCGAGGTGTAACTAAGCCATGTGAGCCAGTACACACCTAGGATCAACTGTTGTGTGCTGTTGATCGGTAAGCTGAAATGTACACTGTGACAAAAAGGAATTAGATATGGTTTATGGGTGTTGCAATGCATTCTTTAAAGTCATGTGTTTTTCTTTCTTTAATCATACATAATTATTATCTCAAACTATTTTAAGTATATGTTCTTAAACACATACAATTTCACAAAAGTTGACACTATGTATATATGTAAATACATCTCATACATCTCAGAAAGATATACATTGTGTAATATAGGAATAAATACTCAGTAACGAGGACACCAATGTGCATAAGGACACGTTTAACAATCAAATTTCCTTGTTTGACATAAACGCATCATTGTTGTCTTCCTCCTGATGATGAAGTCGTTGGGTTGACAGAGCGCACGCGAGAGAGAGAGAAATAGATACACATACACACACACTCACACTCACCCAGCGGCATGTCGGCCTATATCCTGGGTGTGGACGTGGGGACCACCTCGGTGAAAGCGGTTTTACTGGAGACTGACTCCAGAGCAGTGGCTGCGACTCAAACTGTCCCCACCACGTCTGATATCACTGACAGCAGCGGGAGCAAGGTGAGTGCGTTCACGTACCAAACTACTCTCTACCCTGCAGCTGGGGAATATGAACTCTGCCCGGTGCGTGAGTTTGTCAGTGAGTGCGCGTGTAACCCTGCTGTGTTTTCTCTGCCAACCTGCAGGCTAAGGAGCAGGACACAGGTCGGATCGTGGACGCTGTGAATCGGTGCATCGGGCTCCTGCCCAGAGACAAACTGCAGCATGTGTGCAGGATCGGTCTGTCCGGGCAGATGCACGGCGTCTTATTCTGGAAGGCAAAGAGTGGTGAGAGCACTGACCTGACTGTATGTGTGGAAGCACATGGTGGTGATTCATGATCCTATGGGCTTAGTTTTGTTTTCAGGCCCTTAGACTATAAGAAAATTGTAGTGTCTTTCAGCTATTTATATTTTTCTAATTAAAAGAAAGAAACCAACCCAACTTAACTTATTAAACTTCTGTATGCATTCACAGTGCGTCAACTTCTTTTTTCCTTCAGTTTGTATCATCAGTTAATATTCTGAAGTGTGAGTTAAGTGTTAATCATCACCTGCCATCCGGTCATGTGATAGTGGGTGGGGACTGCACACAGACAATATTTCCCAACATATCTACATGTTGTTGCCCAGGCCTGAGTAGGAACATGTCTAAGGAGGAGAACATTTCAGTAAGAGAAGGTAGCGTGTTGAGCTCTCAGGGCCACCGTAATGAACAGTGGCTTGAATATTTCAGTCCAAGTTGATTTTGCGACACCTGCAGTAATCGCTGATAACTGCATTTTGCAGGTTACTTCAAGTAGCAGAAGTTTATGGACAGTAACAAAAAACACGTTTTTAAGGGAGAAGTGAGGCAATAATTGTCCTTCTTCCATCTTTCTTCTTCCACATCTGTTTTTATTCATGCTGCTCACCGCAGGAGTCTATCAGCAGCAGATACATTTCGTTTTCAAGGAACGTCTTCACAGACACTCTGTTTACTATACTATACTATAATTCAAATACATAACTAGATGGGCACTCGATAGAGCACAGACCCATTTGGATCTGCACAAAATTGAATGACAATGATATCTCAGTCTGTAATGCTGATGACTTTTTTAATACACTGAGGAAATGGACAGTTAGAGAAACAAATTATCCTCATTTTAATAAAACTTTCATAACTATGTCAACCTCTGCTGGTTGCATCTAAAACTAGATGTGCATGTAGTTTTCTTTTAACTATTATTGGAATCTAATGATACCGGGATATTTTTTGTATCAAAATCAAACTTAATCCATAACAATTAAGTTAAACACTTGCTATTTTGTGTGGTCAAAATCTAAAGTTAACGTCTGCTGTGTTTTTCTTCATGTCTCTCAGGTTCTGATTGGTCCAACAGAGACTCCTTCACAGCCAGAGACACCAGTCAGCTGATCACATGGCAGGACGGACGCTGCAGCAGCAACTTCCTTTCCTCTCTCCCAAAACCAGACTCCCATCTCAGCGTGGCCACAGGGTTTGGCTGTGCAACCATCTTCTGGTACATGAAACACAGGTCAGGACACACCTTTAGAAAACACTACATGTAAAGCCACTCGGTTTTGAGATGTGAAAGTAGTCAAATGTAAAGAGGGCTGGTTTCCCTCCAGGCCTGAGTTCCTCGAGGACTTCACAGCTGCAGGTACCATCCAGGACTACGTGGTGTCCATGCTGTGTGGTCTGGATGGGTGTGTGATGACGCCTCAGAACGCAGCCAGCTGGGGATTCTTCAACACTTCTTCCAACCAGTGGAATGTAGACATGTATGTAAAAGTGCTCAAATTCCTGTGTTAATAACACTTAAATCTTGCAGAGTGTCGTCTTACTAAGATACACGAGTTGCACCACTAAATGCATGACAGGTGTTCATCATCAGAAGCTCAGTGTCACTGTTGTTGTGTGTCCCCTGCGTAACAAGTCCCTCCGTGTGTATTGTGCATGCTCTAGTCTAAAGGGTGCCGGCTTCCCTCTGACCCTGCTTCCTCAGTGTGTGCCATCTGGTGTCTTGGCGGGACTGACTCGCTCTGACTGGCATGGTGTTCCTACTGGTACGCCAGTAGGGGCCGCCCTGGGAGACCTCCAGTGCTCTGTCTACTCCTGCATGAGTGCACTTACAGACGCAGGTGAAACATGAAGTCCAGTCATGGACGTCTCGGGCTGGGAGTACACTTAATGCACTGAAAGCATCATACGCTCATGCTTTATTCAGTTTGAATAAAGGAATCCAATATGACTGCCATCATTAGATCTCCTCTACTAACACACTACTTCTTTAATTGATTCCATTCTCTCAGGTTTTTGCAGTAAACATATTTAAACCATCTATTCGTTTTGAGATGGAAATAGGAGAATGGTTTCATTTTTTATAGCAACTAAAAAAATGTATCACATGTTTTATCACACACAGAAGACTGATGCATTATGGGTTAAGTGTTATCCCACAATTGCTTTTTGCATGTCTCGTTTGTTGCTGTTATACATACATCTCGTACTCTCATATACTGTATCTTTCTCATAAATTTCCCAGTTCTTAACATAAGCACCTCAGCACAGCTGACCTTCGCCATGCCCGCTGACTTCAGTCCTCCAGATTCTCCTCAGCCCGCCTCCTCAATCTCCTACTTCCCCTACTTTGACTCCTCTTACCTGGCGGTGGCGGCGTCGCTGAACGGAGGGAACGTGCTGGCGTCTTTTGTGGAGATGCTCACCGCCTGGATGAAAGAGCTCAGTATGTGTTTTTATCCACCATTTAGTGAGATATACTGTACACTCACTGATGAAGTTGCCCTAAACTTAAATGATCCGACTGCAGTAACTCGCTCGTTCCAGGACTTTTTAGAAAATGAAACTTGTGAAACCATAATAACTTGGCTCAGCTGCATGGCCCATTTCACAACACAGCTGCATTTAGAAATTACGTTTGGAGAAATAATTTTCACTTTCAGATCCTCACCAGTGAGGGGCAGTGATGGTTTGAGGAGAGAGTGGATTGTCAGTAATCTCCTGTACAATCTGTTTCATAACTCAATCCAAGTGTATTCATTCTTGGAGACTGATCCAGGCAAAAAGAAGTGAAGGGTGTTCAATGTTCAGTATTCTGAACAAAGAGTTAGTGTTTTAATTGATCATAATGAATGCTTAAACAGTTACGTAAGGATAGCATCTCAAGAGGGGTAAACCCTGGACATGTCGCCAGTGAATTACAAGGCTAACTTCAGCTGTTTTGAGAAATGAGCACATCAGAATTGGGTCTGGTCTTTCTCTGGATTTGACCTTTCACACATTAACATCGCAGTAGGAGATTCATAGATTAGACGTGCTCAGAGCACAGAAATGTCTGAAGCTTTCAGATGTAGGGACCCAGATAGCATATGGAAGTGGGCCACTTAAGGCAATGATGCGGCTCTTCTGGCCTACTTGTGGTCCGGAGGAAATGGATATGAACCTTAAGTGGCCGAATGTATAATGGTGTTTGCAAGCTGGTTCAGGCAACCAACTCGAAATGCACTGCTCCAATCATGTGACATACACCACGTGACATACCTCACTCTCCACAGCCATCTATAATACACACCCTCCTTATTAGTCCGTCTATTTAAGCAGAAAAAGTTCCCAAAATTGACTCCCTTGCCGGGCACCTGCGTCAGTATAGCTGCCAGTCGCTTCAGCCCCTCCCTCCCAGCATGCACCTGTAGGTGCCGACCGAGTGTGACATTTGCTCATCACATATCTATGTAATCCTATCGGCGGGAGTGATTAGGTCGGTGCGTAGACGCCAAACACTAACATGTTCTACTGTTGCAATAAACATTTGAATGTGCGTTGCCTGACTGATACAGTAAACGTGGCCCAAATATCTTAAAATGTTTTTGTTGCTGTATGCTAGGTGTGGTCTGGACAAGAACCTCAAGTGTACCAGGTGGTGAAAGCTGAATATAAAACTAACTCGGGATACCTTTGGGTGACATGCTGTATTGCTATGGCTAACTTGTGGCCAAGACCTGGAGCATACCGCCAAATTGCCATCATTCCATGTGGTATGTGGCCGTATGGTAGTGGGGGCCAAATCTGGGCCAAAACAATTCTACTATATGAGGTAGCACAGCAGGCAGAGGCAGAGCATAACTTATTTATTCTGCCTGGGGATCACGTGCAATTGTGTACAGCACATCATCACTGGCGACTAACTAAAAACTTTCCTAACATCTGAAGGCTCTCACGGGGACATTTGGCTTCTCACATAAAAGGGCCTTCCTCTAGTTTTGCTGTTTGTTTCCTATCTGATAAAATGCTTTGTTTCTTTTATTGTTTAATTACTAATTCATTATTCTTTTGAATCACTTCAAAGCTGAACTAAATACACATATTACTTATTTACTAAAATGACAGATCACAATAGATTATTCCCATTAAATGTGTTTCATCCAAATGTCAAACTGCTCCCTCTCTCCCCCACAGATACTGAGCTGACTGATTCATGTTTATACGAGAAGCTGATCGGCTGCGCCCTGAACCAGGAGAGCAGCGATCTGAGGGTGAGCCCCACCATCCTGGGAGAGAGACACAACCCCCTCTGCCTCGGTCAGGTCACCAACATCTCCGCCGATAACCTCTCCCTCGGCCACGTGACCAGGGCGCTGTGTCGCGGAGTACTGGACAACCTCACCTCCATGATGCCAGTCGAGCGTCTGCAGCGGGCGGGGGTCAGCAGGATTGTGGGTAGCGGGAGCGCGCTCACTTGCAACGAGGTGCTGAGGCAGGAAGTGGAGAAGGCGTTTCGTCAGCCGGTGGTGTACAGACAGAACGCAGACTCTGCTCTCGGTGTGGCCATGGTCCTCTGTGACCGGCTCTAAATAAGACTTAGAATCCACAGGGGAAACCTCCCCTGTATGTTTACATGATTAACTGATGATTTTGCACACCTCTGACTTCTGTATCATATGGTGCCACTTTGAAAGAGGGAAGAATCAAGCAAACTGAAATGATGCAACATATTGTAATCTGTGATCTATAAAAAGCTACAGCATATTTGCCAGGATAGGGATCAATAACCTTGTGTGACTCATGATGTGCCGTGAGGTTGTGAAACCTTTCGGACCAAAGTATTTTTTCCCCCCAGCAAAAATTAACATAGCATCAAACATGTAAGGCTTCAAAAACTATCCACTGAATGGTTGATTTCGGAACTGACGGGAACCATGTGAGGGCAAATACATTGCATCAACCCAATGTGCTGTGAAAGACTTGGGTCAAACTTCTGCTTTGTTCTTCAATGTTAGGTCTTCAACATGTTACACACAGGAGTCCATATATCTCCATTCATCCACTCACCAAGTTTCACCAATACCACAACGCACCTCTCACTTCATGTGTATGTGGTCAAAAATCGATTTGAGCTCCTTCCCTCTCGCAACAGCCTGCACGAGAATGAAAGTTCCTAATGAAATGGTAAATAACCTGAAGCCCACTAAGGGGTACCTGCTCCCCTCATCTATACCACGCAGCTTTACAGTTGTTGTTTTCTGCACCGACGCAGATGTTTCAAGAGCAGATAGCAACATGTTAATGCTCATTCCCTGTGTGCTCCTAAAATACATTATACAAAGCCCATGAATCATTTCAGCATCCAACAATAAGGGAAATGTGTCTTCCTCAGGTATGTCAGTCTTCCTCCCCCTCCCCCATCCTTCCATTTCGTGGTTTCTGTGTCAGGTTTCTTGACCCTCTCATCTTTAAGGTCACCCCGACTATCTGAGGTTGCTGAACAGATTTCATCTATCGATCGATGCAGATGTGCCTTCGTGTACACAGGTCTGTACGAGGAAGCAGTAATGAGATAGCTTCCAGGCTGACATCATTATTACAGGCCGGTCGGTTGCAAAAACTACACAACCATGACACAAACAATACATATGAGATGTGACAAGACTTTTTATTGAATTATCTTTAGTAATGCAGAACTAGAAACTGGAATGTAACTAAAGCACTATAGAAAAAGTAGGAATACTATCCAAATAGTTAAAGGATAAGGCTATAAAGTGTCTTCTAAAACCTTTGGTATTGTCAACATATTCACTGGAGTGAGTATAGGAGCTCTAATGGCATTTATACTGTTTTCAAATGATGCACACATTTTTATGAATCATATGTTGAAAAAGTAAAGATTCTGATGGAAAAGCAGAGTTGAAGTGTTGAGAGTTTCTGCATAAAAAGGAAGGGAGATGAGACATCTTGCACATATCAAGGTGTATATAAACAAAGTGTGAATTTGTAAGTTACTGGACAAATAATCAGTGTGTGGACATATTTTTTCTAAAAAAAAACAAATCTTACTTTTTTAAGATTTAAACAATTTAGTATTCAGTATAAGTTGCCTTGCGTTATTCTGAGCTGTAGAACATGATTAAGAGCCTAAAAACATTTTGGACATATGATTTTATTTCACTGCAACTGGGTCAGCTACCGTTGTGATTGTTTCAAGTTCAATAATATCACCAGAGTGGACACATTTTCCTCTGGTATAATTAACAAAGTGTTTCCACTGAGCTATTAAAACATCTCTATCACTCTTTAACACTTGACACATGTTTGAAAACTCTCTCAGTCAGGATTCAGTGATGATGACTGAATATACCCAGTGATCTGATTGGACAGTAGTCTTGCTGTTGACATGTTTTGATCTGATCCCGATGAAGTGCAACATTGGCCGCCATTGGTGAATGGTTCAAAGTTCATCGGGGTCATGGATCTGGAAACTGATGCTTGTGAGTCCCTCAGCTGGTGTTGCTGCAGGTTGGAAGTGCTTTGCTCAGGGGCTGCCAAGTATCAGTTGTATCAGGGTTGGTGGGGTGTCTCCTCCCCCATTATCCCTGCTTTGTTTGTTTGTTTACTACTCAGGCAGGAATTTTTTGGATCAGCTACAGTTGATATGGAAATATGTTTCTGTCCGTGCTGCTTACGGCTGAAGTGATGTGATTATGCAAATAAAACAGCATTAAAAATTATTTTGTCTCGAATTACAATTAAACATTTTTTTTTAACTATAGTGTTATTTAACTCGTCCAGATTATGGTAGACATAGTGACCATCATTCTTTTCCTGTGCACAGATTTCAAAAGTTCAAACAGACACATATTCATGATGTAGCACATTAACACAGATAAAACCATATCACTGTCTTGGTTACCCGTGTTACTGTATAAAAATAAATAAAAAAGGAAGTAACCCGAAGAAAGAAACCAGAACTTGTATGCAGAAGCTCTGCAACCACACACTCAGTCACAGGACCACAGCTGCCCTGGGAACACACACTGCCGTTACTGTGAAGCTAGCGAGAGGCTGATTTGACACAGGAATAGCTTCAGCAACATTGAGGACAAGTTGCAGAAAAACAGAGCAAAAAGGGTAAGTTTCTCTTGAATATTTGTTTATATTCAGAGACACATAACAATCTTTTAAAATCTTTTCTTTCATGGGAATTTCTTTCCAGCTAAATGTAACAGTGGAGCACTCGAAATATAACGATGAAAGCATTAAAGAAAGCTGCTCAGCTCGCGAGGAACTCATCATTGAAACACATTATTATAATGTCTACAATACAACACATCATAGTTGCTGATGAGCGGAGGGAAGGTGTCAATAACAGCATCCCTTTTTACACAGGGCTTCACTTAAGTGCTCTGATATTCTCCAGGGTGGGTCACTCAATCTGCCTCTAGCTTCCTCCTGCTTCCTTATCTCTGTTACACTGAGGACATACAGGACCATAGGATGCACACGCCCAGATCTCTGCTACTCTTTGTACGCTTGTTTTGGTTTTCGACTGATAGATCAGATTTTTGATCAAGCAGACTATCTGGAAGAGGGAGAAGAAGAATTGTTTCTGGTAAGTCACTGATGTGTTATGTCCTTGTTTGATTGTTTTGATTAGATTGAATCAGGTCCAGGGGAGTAGCTTCAGCATCCTAACATGAACAGGACAGAGACCAAGTTTCTGCTACTAGACCACCGCCTCTCCATGATCTGGATTAATCTTCTGAAAACACATGAAAATAAAATCTAATAAAAAATATCACAAAGAACACTTAAAAAATAGGGAAGGAAATAAATGCATTGTGTGCTGCTTCTGAAACGAAAATTTCCAAAAAACACGTAGTACATTTCTCAAATCGAGTTTCAATTAAATCAGATGTTTAATATGTCATTCAGATGGGATGTCAAGACTATATTTGATTTTCATTATAAGATGGACTTCTCTGTTTCGGCAGTCTTTGTGTCTGTCAGTCTTGTGATGATCATGCAGTTTCCAGAGTCACTGATTCCCCATTTTCTTGATAAAAAGGGGAACAAGAAGCCGCAGGAGATGTGTTTCCATTGTCCTTAACATGTCATCTTCTACGTCACCAATATGATCGTCTGAGAAGCTGGATTGGATTATTCCGCACAGAAATAGCTGCGAAATCGTGTTGTGTGCACTGCTGTCATGGAAATCTTATAAATACGCTCCTTTGTTAGTCAGTGGGGTTGAGCTATCACATGTTTGTCTGCCCCTGAGGTGTGGTAAACACATTCAGACTCAGCTGATACAGACACGTTGTAACTGATGTGTAAAGCACAAACACTTAACATGTTGTCCTGCACTTTAACTTTCGTCAGGGAGGGCATGTTTACACCTCTGTCCGTTTGTTTGTTGGTTTGTTTGTCTGTGTGTTTGTTCGTTTTCTCGGATTTCCCAGGAAACCACTCTCGGTGTAAAAAGTCAGGCAGTGCACACACTTAGATATCACTCCCTTTGTCTGGAGTATGCCGACAAAGGGCATACTTTGTTGGGAGAATGCACTCTTTCTAATATAAAATCAGCCTTCTGTTTGATCTTTATAATCTTTGGGTGGCTCATAACTCGCCTACAGAAAATGTATTGTGCACTATTCAAAAGCCATGTCCACTTGTGCCCTGTCTCCACATAGACCACTGCAGAGGGAGGCAGAGATGAAGAAGTCGGAGATGTTTGGCTTCTCCCTGGAAACAGACGACAGGACGGAAGAGGAGAAATCGCGGCAAACAGCAGCAAATAGGAATGGATTGGTCTCTGCTTTGGGTTTGGGCAAGGAGGCCCCAATGGCACCAATGGACACTGATTACCAGGAAGAAATGGAGGAGACAAAGCCGAAACTCCGATTCAATCTCAACTTTAACAAGTGAGGTTCTCCATGCCTTGATAATATGAAATCCTACCTGTTTTTAAATCCCCATATCTCAGCTTTAGTGTGTCATCAAGCCCCACAGAGTTGACCCAATTTTCTGTGTGATATTTTGCATTGTAGAGCGATTCAAGGTATAGAGCCGGACAACAGCAAGAGAAGTAGTCAGACATTTGACATTGAAAGGCTGTTTGAAGCAGTCGCCAGCGGAGACGTCAGAAAGCTGGAGGGCCTGCACCTGTACCTGTACCAAAACATGAAGAAACTCTCCGACTCCCTCTGTGAGTGTGTCAGGACCCTGAGTGCACCACACTGGAAGCTGTTGACCCGTCTATATGTGTGTGTATTTACTCCCTGAGTGTTATGTTGCACCTGCAGATCAGTCCTATGGCAAAACCCCCCTCATGAAGGCTCTCCTGCACCTCCGAGACGGCAAGAACGAGACTGTGGAATTATTAATTGAGATTTCCGAGGGGCTGGGCGACATTAAAGAGTTTGTGAATGCAGCCTACACCAGCAGCTATTACAAAGGTACACTTTTAATCTGTCAATCTGAGAGCTTGAATTTCACACAATCCTTTTTTTTTAAGGGACCCCACTCTCTCAGTCTTTCCGAGTTAACACATTGATGTTTGACTCTGACAGGTCAGACAGCTCTCCATATAGCCATCGAGAGGAGGAGTATTTCCTATGTGAAACTACTGGTCAGTAAAGGAGCAGATGTCCACGCCAAAGCCTGTGGAAAATTCTTCCGGCCACATGACAGCCCCTACTTTTACTTTGGTGAGTTTACGCTGCTAATGAGCGGGAAGTAGTACAGTACAGTATTTGACAGTCTTTGTTGCTGTCTTAGCTTGGTTGAGTATATCAATATCCAAAATTCAGTTTCTTTGTTTTCTTTTCATGTCATCAATAATAACTGTTACTTTCTTAATTAATGCTATAAGCTCAAGCCACTTGAGTACTACTAACTTGCTAATTGAGTATGTAACTTATTTTGAAAGACACTGTGTCCTAGAAATCTTTGACATTAAGTGCATGATAATATACATTATCATTATAATTAATTATGTTTTCATCAGAGATAAATCACTGGAAACTCAGAATCATTGTGTTTTCATTAGATCAAAATAAGCCATTCTTATTTCAATCAGGAGCTGTTACAGCGCAGAGCCCATCATGTTGTTTCTACAACAACTCGGAGTGAAAAAACCAAAGACTATGGAGAGTTTCTACATTACTGGAAGGGTACTCGATTGGAAAGACAGTGATCAGGGCATACTTATGCAGTCAGTTGCAATCTATATCCTCACCACTAGATCCCACTAAATCCTACAAAATGTACATTTAAGAACATACCGAAATAACTCTGATGACAACATTAGGGTTACAGAGGACAAACATCTGTTTTCTTAGGCTGAGTTGCACTTGTAACAAGTAAACTGAACCTTGTGTGAAAACCAATGACACACCAACTATAAATACTTACAACTTTGGGCACCTGCTGCTAGTACACCTGGTAGCATGTGACGCCCTGCACCTGGAGGCTTGAGTCCTCCTTAGCGGCTGCTGGTTCGGTTCTGACCCGATTCTTTGCTGCACGTCTTTCCCATTAAATTATAATAATACGATAAGAGTGAATTTCCAGAGTTAAGTTAAACTAATACATCTTAAGGAGTGTTTTAAGAAGTCATGTTAAATCTTGAATATGGACTGATGTAAAAGAAAAGGTTTATAGAATAAACTCTGAAGGGTCATATCCGTCAACCAATGAAAGGTCTGAAAGAGACCTTGGTAGGGGATATACAATACAGTATTTGTTCGATAAACTTCTGGCTAAATAATGTCCAGCAGTTTTTAACAGGTCAGTAGTCATAAAGCTATATCTTTCATTCTGATAACTAATTTGAATGAGAAAAGATGTGCTAGTCTCAAAGCTCTGCAGTCAAAGGTCATACTACATTGATGAATTGAATGTCAAACCTTCTCACATGAAGGGTTTTAATAAATGACACAAACACAGGCTAAATAAAGACCATCCACTGACTGAAGTCCCTCTCTGTGTCATCCTCAGGTGAGCTGCCTCTGTCTCTGGCCGCATGTACCAACCAGGCTGACGTGGTGGACTTCCTGATGAAGAACGAGTACGAGCAGGCGGACCCAAAGCTGGCAGATTCTCAGGGTAACACAGTATTGCATGCTCTGGTGGTGATTGCTGACAACTCCATTGAGAACACAGACTTCATCACCAACATATACGACGGCATCCTCAAGACCACTGCCCGACTGCATCCGAAGCTGAAGCTGGAAGACATCGAGAACAACAAGGGGCTAACGCCTCTCAAAATGGCTGCCAAGACTGGCAAGATAGGGGTCAGTAGAGATGTGGCTAGATCTTTTAAGATGTTTCCATAATCCTGCTGGCTAGTAGTTTAATCCAGACAAGTGTACAGTTTTAGATTGAATGTTTTACTGCCGGGACAACAGACAGTGAACCTTCTGGCTTTCCCTTCATTTGCCTGCAGCTTTTTGCACACATCCTGAAACGGGAATTCCAAGAGAGCCACACCAAACATTTGTCCCGTAAATTCACCGAATGGGTTTACGGGCCGGTCAACTGCTCCCTGTACGACCTGGCCGCGTTGGATTCGTGCGAGGAAGCCTCAGTCTTGGAGATACTAATCCGCGGCACCGACATTCCTGTGAGTTCTGGCATCAAGAGCCAAGTCAGGGCTGCTGCTGCTGCTGTCATCCCGTTCTTAAACATCTTTCTCCTCCTGTTTCCTTGCAGAACCGTCATAATATGCTTGAGACGGAACCTCTGAACCGAATGCTGGATGAGAAGTGGAAGAAGTTTGCGGGTCCCTTGTTTTTCGTCAACTTCATTTTCTACCTTCTGTACCTGATCATATTCACTCTTGTGGGTTACAATAAGAAAGCATTAAAGGTGAGGTTCAGGGAACTAGATTGAATATAAAGATGGATAACGCTTCTGCAGGTTCCTGAAATGAAACTAAAATATCCATGATACCAGTGCCGCCATCTTGCCCATATGGAGCAAGAGTATGCACAGTAGAGATTGAGGGATGAAGCCATCTTTCAGAAATAACTTTTTGTCTAGTTCGTGTCCCATTTACTACCACGGAGGGGGCAAGATGTGTGCAGCCAGCTGCCAGGTGGTAATCAATACGCTTTGGCTTCATTTCCAGGGAGCCAGCAATGTTGTCCATCTTTAAATACAGTCTATGATCCATCTGAAACAGACCTGTGCTGATGATGTTGACGTCTGACCTCTGCTCCACAGCTTCCGTTTCACCTCGAACACAACTTGAAAGATTACCTGTACGTTTCAGGCCAGCTACTGTTACTCGTGGCAAACATCTATTTCTTTTTTGGAGGGGTATGTGCTCTTACTCTAAATCTTATCACCATCTTGTTGAGAATGTATTGCAGTCATGTGATTCTTGCCCTTTTTTTGCAAAATCCCCAGATAATTGACATGTTCAGGAAGCGACCAAAACTGCAGACGTTGATGATCGATGGATATTATGAGATTCTCTTGTAAGTAAAAATGTATGTGTGTATTTCTCTGTCTGTCTGTCTATAAAGATTTTCAGACGGTTACATGAGATTTTATCACAAACATAGCAGCCAACAAATATCATGTTTGCAAGATATTTTGTATTTACCCTCCTGTACAGAGGTTCACCAATTTTAGTTGTTGTTCTTCGATGTGGGATTAGGGGCCATTTTCACCGAGCTTCACAGGAACAGGAAGGTAGGGGAATCTACGGCCAGTGAAGCGTTTGTTTTGGTCAGAGATGTTGTTGCTAGGGCACCATCTAGTGGGAGTGAATATTACACATTTGAAAATAGTCAATAGGGGGTTGACCTTTTGTAGGGTCACAGAGAGGTGGGTTTTTGGATCAATGTTTTCAGGCATTAACTAGAATAATAACACAGATATACACATAGTTCATATAAGTGTGTTTCACACACTGTTTCACACATCAAGTCAGAAAGGGGTTGAATGTGGCTTATTTGGTCACCAACATTTCTATTTATAATAGAAATTAAATAATCTGAAGAAAACAATGCGGTTCATCGACTCACACAGTTAAAGTCACCTGCTTGTTACTCTGCTACCAATGGAAATGCCACAGTACTTGTTTCTTGTACATACTGTCATAGTAGTGTACCGATATTATCCCTTCAATCACTGACAAGTAAATCCCTCGACTACATACAGGAGATATCACTTACAGTCGTCATCTGACTTTACAGATCAGTCAGACATTTTGACTTGTCATCATTGGAAAGTCACAGGCGATAACATCAACAAAAGGTCCAGTCCTATTTAAGTGTAAGACATGACAGTGTGACCAGGAGCCGACATGAACAACACAAGAACCCTGAAGCAGAAGCAGTGTGTTAGAAGGGAGCCGTTATTAATGGTTTAAATTATTTAGACCTTGTGTCCTATAGTAAGTGTTGGATCCATTTGTAAAATGCTTTGTGTATTTGATACTTGCTTGATTATTTTATCGGTCTACATCCCTTTTTATAAAACTGGTTTCAGTTTCAAATTAAAAGTATTTTTGTTCTACTGCTCAGCCTTGATTAGTTTACAGTCCCTGTACAATTTTCAATACTACTACTAAAAGAACAACTCACTATAAAACACAAACAGTGAATAAGACAGTGGATTAAGGAAACAGCGCACAGACCACTGACATATAAACAGCCTCATATGATCTTTTAACGTATATCATGTTGTTTTACAAAGTAAAAACATACCAACCTCACTGTTTTATGTTTGATAATATAGATTTGTATTGTTATCCCCACCAAGGAGTAAATGTTTTCATTTGATTGTTTGTTTTATAATTAGAAGGATTGTGAAAAAACAAATAGACAGATTACCATGAAACATGGAAACACATCACATTTTAGTGCAGATTCCGATCAAAGGGGAAGTTCCGGGAATCATTTGCCTTTTTTTTTAACATTGTGACATAGAGAGTTTTCATAATTTCCCCTGATTTCTCAGAGAATAATCCATTAATCTTGATGGAAAAAAAAATCTGTCAGGTTTAAGGGACTTTTATATAAAACTCCAGATCTAATGAATTTAAATGTGGTTTCATAAGGGGACTGCTGCACTAAGTTCTCCTTTAAAATCAAAGTTGTGACCACTCTACTGTTTGGCAGTTTCGTGCAGGGCTTCCTCTTCATAACCTCGGCTGGGCTGTACGTGTGCGGGCTGAAGGCGTACCTGGGCTTCATGGTGCTGTGTCTCGCCCTGAGCTGGGTGAACCTGCTCTACTATTCCAGGGGAGACAGACACATGGGCATCTACAGTGTCATGATACAGAAGGTACAGTCCACGCGGTCTCAGCTTTGTCACAGTGAATACTGCAGGGACCACTCTCATCACTCTTGTTTCCTCTCTTTTTGTAGATGATCCTCAGTGACATCCTGCGATTTCTTTTTGTCTATGTCGTCTTCCTCTTTGGATTTTCTGCAGGTATTTGACTTTTTCCTCTATGACTGACATTAGACATTCAATACCACCTCACAATACTTTCTGACTTGCAAATATAGTGCACAAATGAATATCAACATAGTTGTACTTACCTTACATTGATTTGAAAACTAGCACTCTCCTACATTTTCAAAATAAATCCCCATCCCAAACAAATCAAAAGCACATTGAGATAACATTTTTAACTTCTTCCTCTTCCTGTTTCCTGTTCCAGCCGTGGTCTCCCTGCTCATAGACCCTTCTGTGAAAAATGAAACTGTTACAAGTGATAAGAAGCGTTTCATTGCTGCCGTCGGTGCTAATGAGGAGTGCTTTAAACCCAGCTACTCCAACATCACCTACACCACGCTGCAGCTCTTCAAGTTCACCATCGGCATGGGCGACATGGAGTTCATGCAGGACTCCGAAAACACGGAGGTCTTCTACATGCTCCTCATCTCCTACATCATACTCACCTACATCCTGCTGTTCAACATGCTCATCGCCCTCATGAACCGCACTGTAGAGAGGATCCAAATGCAGAGCAGCAGCATCTGGAAGCTGCAGGTGAGTGAAGCATCCAGAGGTTCCCACTGGTCGTACGAGTGACCTCATCTAGGCGGCTGTGGTTTGAATGAGGTGAATTTGGTTTCAGAGGTCCATCACCATCCTGGACATGGAGAAAAGGCTGCCTGGTTTCATGAGGAGGAGGCTTCGCTGCGGGGTGGAGAAGAAACTGGGCACGGCTCTTGGAGATGATCGTCGCCGGTGTTTCAGGTTAGATTCTACTTTGCTCAGATCAGACAGTCAGTTACCAAAATGTTCAACAATGTTTCAGTGAGTAGATCACAATAAGGCCCCAGATGGAAAGTCCAACAGCTGTATGGAGTGGAAATTTGCTAGTTTGATTTATATGCATGAATAAATGAAGCACATAGAAAGATGAATATTAAACACATGAAGACTAGAATGTCACTAGAATTGTGTAACAACAGTTGTGTGAGACATGAGAAGTTGGAGGAGCGAAGACACTGAAGTCTTCATTCAGTAAGTAATTGGAGGAATAGAAAAGGAGAGAGAGGAAAATCCCAAAAAGGTAGATGAATGCAGAAAGATAAAATTATCGACTGACCATGTTCCCCATAGCACAGGGCCCTAGAATAAAGATAGAATGTTCAAAATGTTAGAAATATCAATTATATTAGGTTGGATGGTTTAACAATTTTACAAGAATGAAACTCAGTGTTCATATCTCCGAACAGTCTCCTTATGAAAGCACATTTAAATTCACTAGATTCAGATTTTTATTTGGATTTGCATCAAATTACACACACTAAAGTATCAGTCACGGAATCAGATTTTTTTTAATTCAGTATTCATGAATTACTTACTGAGAAATATCAGAATATGTTGAGAAACACCCTCTCATGATGTTAAAGAAAGTGAAAAAGTTCCTTGATCCGCCCCCTGATCCATATCCACAAACAAACAAAGTAGGTGGCGCTAACCAAAAATCCAGCACATGTAAACTCGTTTTGACCATGTTAAAGATGTGGCTCTATGGACGGGAATGTTTATTTGTCTCATCAGTAGCTCGATGATTCCAGGAGTCTCCTTTAACACCACCAGGGTTAGGGTGACTTTTGGGATTTAGATGTCTCAACGACTAGCGAACCAATTCCTGTTGAATTTAAAACAGAATCCCCTTTTGGTGATCCCCAGTTCCTCTAGCCCCATCATTAAGCCAAACGATTTCTTGTCCAATACGTTGGTTTAAAATGCAAATACATGCAAAACTCATCGGTCCCAGCTGCTCCTGCTTCTGGTTGCTGATAGTTTGCAAATGTTTCCGTGCTAACATGCAAAAAGGAGGAAAAACCACACCTGCTAAATATCAGCAAGTTAGAGTTGTTATTGTGGGCATGTCAGCGTGAGGAGAGAAGCATTTAGCTCAAAGCACCACCATGCCTAAGTGCAGTCGAACACAGCTGCAGTCTCGTCACACACAATATTGATGTCCTGTCTGGTAGAGACTGGAAATCTCTGATATCTTCATTACTTCAGTTGATATAAAGCTATACATTTAGCAAGATCCTATTCATTTAATCTGATTGCACAGTAAACGAGGGGAAGACTTTTATTTCAGCATGTGATTACTGGTTGGTTTTCGGGGGCTGGGGTCTGAAGTGAAACCCTCACATGTAATCTGCAGTGTGCATTCATTGTACATGCTCGGTAAGAAAGCAACAGGCCAGAGTCAGAGAATAGTAGTGGCACCACTTAGTAGTGCTCACATTTAGGGTCTAGTTGTGCTGGATGAGACACAATATCCTGATGTGTGTCCATGCTTTTGAATCCTGGTGTGTGGCTCGATAGTAAGAGGCGTTGACGTAGTAATGTCATCACATGATCTAAAAGTTGGGCTGCTAAATGGCTCAGATTTATAACACAGGAATAAAAGAAAGCAGAAATATGTGAAAGCAAAAGCAAAGGTTTGTGCTTTAAGATTTAACAAATGATGCGGCTGTGTGAGCGGGATCGATTTAAGTGCAGCACACTGTTCTTCACTAATTTGCCTTCTCTGACGGCTGATTGATGTGTCACACAGCGGACAGTAATTGGAGCATGTGTCTCTTCTTGTCGTCTCAGAGTGGAGGAAGTCAACTGGAACAAATGGAACATCAACCTGAGCAAAATCAATGAGGAACCCGGCTGCTGGGATCGTTTACACCAGCCCACACCAGACAGTCCACCGCACAGACCAAACAGAGGTGCAGACACTGTTCTAGAAAAAAGGCCTTTTTCTTATCTAGTAATCCTCTGTGGCAGGAAAGTGATCTGCCCCTGGTGACGTTTCCTCCTTTTTCAACAGGGAGGAGCTGGAGAGGCTTTTTCGGGGATGGCAGTAGGCCATTGCGGACACATCAGTTCACAGAGATGAGTCCTCTGAGCAGCCAACCGGTCTGAAAAGACACAGCTCAGGGCTTAACTCAGCCTGACTGACCTGAGCGACGAGGCATTCAAGCCCAAAGACAGTATTCACTTTCAGCTCTACCTTCCTAAATGACTGATACTCCACTGTCAGCTTGACTTTAAATGGAATCTTTGAGGCAATATCTCAGTAAGGGACAGTGTCGAGAGAGAGATTGTTGACTTTCATCTAATCAACTGTTAAAAGATAATTTATCAATGCTGAATGAATGCTGTAACAAGTGCTGCTTATATACCAAAGAAACCATGCATTTAAAACCCATCAACTATTTAATCCGTTTGTAGATGCCACCTATAGCTCCACCTAAACAGGATGCATGTCCTCTGTCTGCAAAAAAGACCACATCCAAAGGCATGGCTCAAAATCCCTCAAGGGGCAAGATGGAGCACGAAGGTGCTGATCCTGCCCTCCTGCTGTGTGCCCTTTATACGGGTCCCATTTTCATCACAGCCAGACAAGCTAAATCTACTGCAGCCACACAGTCCTGCAGATTTCACAGCTTGCTCTATCTACTCTTCTTCCTGTTTCTATTTGGCAGAGCCGGGCTCGGATAAATAGCGTGAAAGCACAGCAATAGTGCAGCTATGACTCCCTTTAGCACCAGCTGTTGGTAGATCGACCCTTTGGACAATTCAGTCTCATGTGAGACAAGTGTGTGAATAACTGACCTACCTGTACATGTAATAGTTATAAGTTACTAAACTGCAGAATGAAGAGAGCAATAGAAAACATGCAGTTAAATCATCTGTTGTTAGTTCCAACGTGTATAAAAATGCTCCAGATAATCCAAATTTACGGCTCAGACTCATATCAAAGCATAAATTAGAACTTTATTTTATTATTACAATATTACAAAAAGAGTAGCACAACTCTCACGCACTCGCCTCTGATCTCTAGTACAGAATGACACAAAAAAGGCTTGTGGACCTTCTTCCTTTTCACAGCAATAGTACAAGAAACAAAGGAGAAAATAAAATTTAAATAACAAGCAAATCAAGTATTATAAATAGTCACAACTGCAAACTGAAGCTTTGAAAAAAGAAAAAAGAAAAAAAAAGTTACAGCCCTGTAACTACACATTGCTAAAATATATAATTACAAAATATTACTCCTTTTCTCGCTTTACGTAATTAAGAATTTCTAAGGAATTGTCTGTCTAGTCAACAAAACATCAAAATAAAAAGATCAGGAAGAAAAGAAATGCTATTTCTGTGTATCCTCACTGTCTTCCTTCACCTTATTGTTTGGGGTTTTCGTCAAAACCATGCTCATTTGCAAAGGAAAGTCCAAGGACCAAACACTTAAGGCTTTTTAAGGGCTGTTAGGGAATTAGGTGAATAAAACATGGGCATCATTGTGTTTCTATACACACACACAACCACTCTCTCTCAATCTCTCTCCTACACACATACACACCCTGAAGTCTACCCACATCAGCAGGCAACATTCACACACAATCATTACATTTTTTAAGTTACAGTAGTCTAGTAGGTAAGCCAGTGTACAATAAAATAAACAATGCATTTGCTGTTTCACTTTAAACTCAAAAGGTCAGTTTTGTTTACCTCCAAGTGATCTTGCAAGTGATCAATTTGGTCTTTCCAGACAGACTTCACATCAAAATCAGTAGCAACTACACATAACTTAATCCACTTAAGTTCCTGCTGTCTGGATCAAAACTCTGTATCGACTGGTAGTTCGATTCTATGGGACATTTTGTAACACCATCACTTCCTATAGTCCAGAGTTCTGTTCTCAAAACTAACCGATCCCCTTCAATAATCTCAACATTCAAGTATTACATTTGTCATGGTTACAAAAAATTTTCTGAAAAGGAAACAAAATAAAATGGCATCTTCATAACAGTGTGTCTTTGTGAACCTGACTTTGGCCGTTTGAAGGTATGAGAGTACTTCACAATGTTGTTGCCAAACCTTCCTGGCATTAACAAGTCCTTTTTTTTTAAACACCTGAATTCATTGCAGCATTGTAAGCAGAACAGAGCATCACCTATTTAACATATTTGCTCCCTGCTGGATCACAACTATGTACATGCAACTTGATTACATGTAGCCTTAACCAATAGAAAGGAATCAATGTTGAATAGTCCCATTATACAAATAAATAGTTATATTTAAAAAGAATAAAACCACTGTGTACGTGTGCATAACGCAAGCTGTACTACTATCTCCAGTGTCTGATCGCTTTGCATTGAAACAAGATCATTACTGTGTTCAATCAAGCTACTACGAAATTTGAGCATTGACACCTAAATTAAAATTAGTCACTTGTCTAAAACAAAATAATCCTGAAGAGACCCTGTAAAAACATCCAGAGTTTTTTAACGGGCCATCTAATTGTTTTTCTTCTTCTTTTCTTACATGCATAAGAAAATATTATCGGTAGGTCTTAAGTTGAAATAACACAGGATCTGTAGATCCAGGCACACAAATAGGCAAGTATGATAGAAGAGGAGGAAGAAGGGAATGACACACACACACACAGTACAGACATGTACACACACGTACATGAAAAAGTTCCCTAAAGTGCTCGATAAATGCACTCAACAAAAATAAAAGTAGCAATTGATCACTTGCAAGATTTATTTTTAAAAAAGAACAAAAGAACAAAAAAATACTGTTCTTTATTAAATATATTAATTTACCCTCTTTAACATTAGCGGTAATTTGCTTAAGTTATCAACTCAATTTTCTTCTTGGGTTTCCTTTCTTAAGACTAAACCAAGGGGTTTGATAACTGCTGTGTAGACAAGGCCATAGCTTATCTGTACCCTGGGTGCTGGATGAGAGCGGTTCTGCCATCCCCAACCTCTGGACCGACCCTGCTCAGAGAAGGCCTGTGCATCTTGCCCATCAACCCTAGATTCTGATCGCAGAAATAGGGCGTCTGGAAGTCCCCACCCAAGTAATCTGCTGTTTGTATCAGAGTAGTCAGGGGGGCGGAGGAAGAGGTGGAGGAGGAGCTCGCTCCTAGCCTGTAATGGGTAGCCCCAGGGGGCCCACAGTCTAGTGTGGTGCAACCCCCTGGGCCTGCACCATGGAATGGCATGGCTATGTCCTGAGACCCGGAGCTGTCACTGTTGGGTGTGGGAAGGATGCTGCTGTTCCAAATGTGAGACTGGAAGTAATGACCATTGGTGTAGTGAGCCATGGGACCAGGCATGCAGTTGTTATTGACTGGGGGAGAGGGGGTGGGCCTCTCTACAGGAGGCTTCAGTGTGTAAGGCTGACCCACACACACCTCTGCGGGGTAGCCCATGCCCTTAAAATGGAAGGTGGGGTCCCTGGAAGGCTGCTTGCAGATGTGGGTCCCACCATTTTGAATGTGGGGTACATGAGCCATCTGGTGCGGATTCCAAGAGAGCATCTTCTGCTGCTGTGTGTTATGTTGTATCTGTTGCTGTTGCTGATTCTGTTGTTGATGCAGATGATGCTGCAGTTGGTGCTGCTGCTTGAGATCAGTGTGGCTGGAAGGCAAGTGGTTCATAGCAGTCATGCCGGGTGGAAGATGAGCTCCCATTGGGGCCGTGGCTTTCTCTTGAGGGCAAATAATGCAGTTGGGTGGGGGGAAGCCAGGGGTGCCAGGGTGGCTGTGCATCGAGACCCTGGAGCAGGCGCTGATAAGCAGGTTCCGACTAATAGGGCTGGGGTTGGCGATCTGGCCCTCGCACATGGAGGTTGCTCCTGCACCTTGGGCTCGAGCTTGGCAGAACTGGTTGATCTGATGAACAATGGTGCTCAGGTCGGCCTGGCGGCCCTGGTGCAGCCCAGCAGCCATTGAGAGTGGAATGGTTGAGGTAGAGACTGTAACATTAGGAGGTGCATCGCCATCTGGTGGCTTTCTGCCCCCCTGCAGACAAAGTGGCGGCTGCTGCTGCTGCTGCTGCTGCTGCTGAAGGTGCTGCTGCTGAAGGTGCTGCTGCTGAAGCATGACAGTAGGGGGCCCCTGGGGATGGCCAAGAGCTGGGTGCTGAGACATAGTCTGAAGTCTAGGTGGGCCCTGAGGGTGCTGGGCCATATGGGGAGGGTGTCTGAGGCTCTGGGTGTGACCCTGGTGCTGAGGAAGGGGCATCTGTAGAGCCTGAGGTGGGTCCTGTTGTTGAAGGGTTAAGTTATGCTGAGTCAGGTGAAGGTTCGGCAGAGGTGGGTGGTGATTTAAAGTGCTGGTCGAAGCCACTTGGTAGGGTCCAGTGGGGTGGTTCATGATGACTTCAGGGTGTAAGCGTGCCCGGCTGCCGTCAAAATCTTTTAGGACCCCTTTGACTGTAGGCCCCTTGATGATTGCAAGGAGGCCTGTCTTGGCAATGACCTGAGACGAAGGGTAAGGGCTGTAGCGCTGGCCTGACGTATCCAGCCCGTTCACTGTGCGCCGCACGTGGTTTCGCTGGGGGACCTTGACGCTGTTTGGGAATATTTTGATGGTGAGGGGGTGGTTGGCAACCTTCTTAGCATATGCATCCAATTCTGCAGGGGTTGGAAACGGAGTAGATCTCATCCTTTGTGTGGTGTCCCCTGTGGAAGAGGACAGGACAGGTCAGAAAGCAAGAAGAGTCAGAAATTAAGAGAGATGAAGAGAATGGAGAGAAAGGCATAATGAGAGAAGGAGAGAACAATCCAGTGTATATGGCACAAAAGAGCACATCAGTTGTAATCTGAGCAGCTGAGGGGAACTTGATTTGGAAAGCACTCTGATATTCCATACCTCATTGCTTTTCTCTAAAAAAAACCCTAACAGCTCTCATCTCATGAGGGAGAGAGATTCCCCCTCTCATTCTCCACTGAACTTCTAGGACCAACACATCCAAAAATCTAATTTTGTGTTAGTGTCTGTGACTCTGAGGTCAGGAGCTCTTAGTGGGCTTAATTGACGCAGCATCCGGGCAAACAGTAAGTATACCGGTGGAGGGGATGCTGTGCTGCTTGCTACTAACTCACAAAATAAACAAAGAGCGAGTGAGGCACTGATAGTCCCCTGTGGCTGCTTTGGGGAGAAGAAAAGAAAGAGATAGACGTGGAGAGCAGAGCTCCATGACAGCAGACAAGTAATCAGACACAGCAGCAGCGTCTCTGATCTGCGGGAACACCTCCCAGGTCTCAGCTCACAGACATTTGTTATACCTGCTAAGCACCGTGGTTAAATTTAACCATGTCAACCTGACAATGCGAACATGATTATGTGTTTGTGCATGTGTGAGGGCGAGGGTGCGTATCATTCAGGAGCTTGTTTAAAAGGGCTAATGTGTCAGTGTCATCTATATAATGTACCTATTTTCAGTCTGAGTTTAGACTTTTTAACATGAAGTATTCTTGCAACCACTCATTTAAAGATCACCATGAACGTCAGTTATGCCAGTTCCACAATAAATGTCAGTAAATGATGTATTTGTTTAGAACTTTTCTAGTCTGACCACTCAACTTGCTCAATAGTACAGTTTTTGCTATTCATCCATTGACACTCATTTTCATTCAGTGCATCTATATGTGCAGCACTTCCTCTATCACACATCACTCAAGTTGGGGGTCAGTATATTGCCCAGGGTAACTGGCACACGGAATGGGGAGACTTGGATCAAGCTAATGGCCCTCTGGCTAGTGGCTGACCCGCTTTACCCTCTTTGCCACAGCCACCCCAGATTGATAGGCTTGTCTCCCTGCTTTGCTTCATCTCACTGTCCTGATCACCTTAGAACTTCTAATCTGACCTACTTTCACCACAGCTTTGACAGACACAAGCGATCACTTGTTTTTGAGCTTCATTAAATTTTGTTTGAGGAGAGGCATTATTTGTTTGGGTAAAATGGATTCCGACATTACAGCTACTTCTCTTTGTTGTTGAGTGAGCAGCAACTTGAAATGTCTGAATTGCTGGCAAAGGGCTGCGGTTTCATGCGGCCGTGGCCATAATGCCCAGTCTCACAGAAGGGAGGGCTTGAGGGATGAGGGACGGAGCTGTGAGCACTGACACAGTGGCACTGAGAGTTGTGCCAACTGGCTAATTAATTCCTGCTTTATTTGTGAACAGGAAACAATAGACAGCGATGTGCTGGGCCGGTATGGGGCGGCACACAGGGCTGCTGTGACTAAGTTCAGTCCGATGATGGCAGCCTCATTAATGCTGGGGTCTGGGCCAAGGGGCTGGAGCTCGACACCCGCCATCGCTGGGGCCTAATGTGTGTCGCTGAATAAATGCCAGGGTAAGCAGATACAGATGAATGAACAGTTAGACACAAGCACCCAGACGTGCTGAGGATGGACTTCACCTGTCAGACACAGGTGATGATTAATGACCTTGTTGGAAATGATGCTCCACACAGCGACACAGACGCAGGCAAAAATAAATACAAAGCTACTTTTCAGGGCATCAGCAGGTTATACTTACTACACAAAACATCCCATATTAGCAATAAAACTTCACTTTGATAAATGCAGCTTGTTTTCCATCAGTATTCAAGATACGTATATTTAGAGCTTGTAAGATTCTGGCAGAGGCTCCGCGGCTGTTGTCAAAACCTCATGTCAGTGTAGCTCAAGAAAAGGATCTGAGTAGGTGGGAAGAGAGTAATATCAGCTGTTGCAATGAATAAAACATCATTTATCGCTTCATCGGATGAGATCTTCCATATGAAACCAGTCTGAAGAGCATGAATGAATGTTAAGGAACACATTAACTTTATACGTAACAGCATCAGTCAGGCTTTACTTTGTGTCAGATGAGCTATTTGGAGACATCAGGCTACATACTGTAAGGAAGGGGTGCATTAGAATAATTAATACACCCATGCAAAATAATGTTTTAAACAGCAACATATAGTAACAAAGAAGAGTAACTTGTAATTTTTGAAAAGGTTTCTAATTTGGGGTCAGAATTGAATAATTTGCGATCTTCACCAACTGTTCACATGATAGATTTACCTCAGTCTGTCTGAAATACCCTAATAATAAAGTAGACCAGGCTTTGTTTAGTAGAAACAAATGAATATAAATAAAAGTAAACTTTATTTGCATAGCACAATTGATGCATAAAATGCAACATGAACAGTTTTCCAAGAAAGCAATATTATATAGGATAATATAATAACAAGAATTGAATCTAAATAATATGTAAAGCTAAAATTGGAAAGGATAAAACAGACATGAGCTAAAATATGTAATAAAGCTGTACTACTATGATAAATAAAACAACCATTAGGCAAAAAAAACATCAGGAGAGGGCTATTTTAAAAATATGCTTATTTTGAAACTGTCAATAGAAGTTTTGTGTTATAATTAAAAAAGGCAGCTTCTCCGCATCTTTTATTTTAGGAACGATCAAAAGGTTTGAATCAGAGGACCTCAGGGACTAATCAGGCACAGATTTAACCAAACAGGGCAAAGCCATTCTGTGATTTAAAACCTAGTTAAGGAATTTCAACATTAATTCTGAGAGAGACAGGCCAACCAGTGGAGAGATTTTGAAATTGGATTGATGTGGGCTCTCTGTCTGGTTTTCGTTTGAACATGTGCTGTTGCATAGGTGCGTGTTTAGCCCTATGCTGTCATTTAGAGAAATTACACTCTGTGCGCCATTTTTAAATTAGAGAGAATAGCGTTCACTTAAATAAAGCATGAAGCACAGCAGCAGATAGAAACAGTGGCAGAGTCTCTGCCACTGGCGTTTCTATAATGACTTTAATACTGACGTTGTGAGACTCAAGCGAATAGCTACGGAAGCAATGTCTATGACTGGAAACTGACCAAACCATTAAATTGGAAAAGGGATTATACATTGTTAACAAAGCTGACATTTTTTTTTCAGGGCTGAAAAAGCAAATCAGAAAGAACAGAGCTGCTGTAAATTGTGTACTGAAATTGGTAAATAGAGTAATTTCTCCCCAAGAGTGGATAAAAATCAACCTCTTGCTGTTTACATCTGTTCGTGTGTCTGGCAGCTGTTACATGTTCTGGTAAGTGAGTGTAGCTTATTAGCATTTCCACCTTAACCTGAAACCTAGATTAGCTGAAGAGCTTAACGCATCAGGGGAGGGTTAATGAGGATATGAGTGAAGTTTGTAGGTGGCTGCTGGTGGCTACAAAGCATATCAGCTCTCAGATCTCACAGCTAAGAACGTTCCCAGGGCGGGGAATGGGGGGAAAGAGGCTAGCATGGCCATGTGTTAATTACCCCCGCTGCTAGCTAGCTAGCTGGAACACAAGTGCACAGTCAGCAGGCACTAATTAGCGTTTCTTTTATTCAAACTACTGCTTTCATTGAACAATGTTTAAACAGCGGGGGGCGGGGGGGGGGCACAGGCTCATGCTGCTGTTAACTGCAATTTTCACATGAGAGCAGGAAATTAGGTCTGAAGCTTCAGTGTCAAATTAGACATGTGAATTTTGGTTTCTTTCATGAACAAACCTCCTCACTTTCTCTTTTTTTTTATTGGCAGACTTTTGAACAGAGTGGCCCAGCGTAGCAAGACCTTTGAAAATATATGAGGCGAGAGAGAAAAGATGTTTTTTCTTTTGATCTCAGTAGGGACTGAGATGTGAAAAGCAGCCAAGTGGTCCAGCTGTACTCAGTGTTTGTTCTGCCTCTAAGAACTGAGGACTCAGGGCCACTTCCTGGTACTCGAGTCATCCTGCCTGGAGGATGAGCCGTTTTCTTCCTGACCCACTGTCTCTTTCAGCGTACCTGCTCAGCTCTTCTTACGCCCTTTCCATTTCACAGCCACGTCTGCTCGCAGTCACTCCCTGATGATAAATAGAGCAGCTGCTCCGGCCTTGCCTCTGACAGCAGCCTGCGAGCCCGTAACTTTAAATGACTGTGCTATGCAAAGGCTCACCCGCAGGAAACGATAGAGGTCAAGGATAAGTGAATGGGAATACAAATCGAAGCTAATTATGTAAACTCACCAGCATAACTAGGGTGTAGAGAGCTTTGACTGCAGATGTAATTTGACAACTAGTCTAGGAATTTCCCCTAAATGCAGTCAAGCACATATCTTATGGATTTAAACAGTGGGGTTATTTTTTCCCGTGATGGGTAAATGACGAGGCACTGGAGAGACAATGAGTCCCGTGGACAGCTAGTAGTTATACAGCGCTTTTACTCGAGGGTTGAAGCCTTGTTCTGGATGCGTGGCGGCGCAGAGGGAACTAATGCCTCAAAACATGACAGCTGCACAACCTGCAGACATGCAGAGGTGATCTAGGCAGCAGGGGCAACAACCTGAGAGTCTACTCTGTACTGAGATACTCTGATAAAAATGATTTAGTCTGAATGAACATGATTTCATCTAAATAAAACACAGATCTGTGGCTTTTGATGGAACATCGTGTCTGGTCACAGTACTTTGAAGAGCAGATGAAAAGGGAAAGCATTATGAAAGAATAATGAGGAAAAAAAGACAGATTGAAATTACACTTCTAGGAACAGCCGTGCACTAGGAAGCATACACTCCATCACCAAAATAGATTACAGAGCTGGGCAGAACAACAAATTGAGCTCCAGTTGCACTTTGTGGTCTGATGTGTCTTCTTAGTGTGTAACATAAAGGAAGAGCAGAGATCCAGTCTGATGGCTGCACCATGTCACAAGCCTGCCTGAGTGAAGCAACAGACGCTGGCACTTAACAGACTCCCTCACACTCACTGATCTCCTGGGGGTTGGCTGATTACTTTGATTCTGAAATTACAGTCTTGATGAGCTGGAGCAGTTTTCCAAAAAAAGTGCTGCAAAAATTGGGTTTCTGCTCAGACAGAAAGAAGCAGGAGGAAAATAAGTTAATAATAATTTTTTAAGATAGAACTTATACAGATGAGAATTTGGATGAGCCATAATCGATGTCTGGAAAGTAGAAAGCTTGCTGGTTCAAGATAAAAGTATGTTTTTATGAAAGCAGGTATCAATGGATACATATAACCCATCATTACAAATATGTACTAATACATTCATTTACATGAATTTATTTTTGAATATATTTAAAAAGGAATAAATTATAATTTTCAGACTAAAAACAATGAAATGTCCGTTTAAATGTGTTTAGGCTTAACAGGTAGAACACAAAGGCAGCAAACACGGACTTAGTTATCATTCCCATTAATCAACTTGTCATTCATTAATGTCCTCCAAAGCCAATTAGTCTTAGCTCTCACTATTGATTGCTGACTCTAACTGTCCACTTGTCCTTCTGCCCCCCTTACACCCTTAAGAGTCCGAGTTTCTCAGGAGCTGAGTTGTAAAATATAAACACATTGAATTAACTGGGCCAGCGCTGACTGGTCTGCTGTTAAACCAGGGCAGCAGATTGCATCTTAAAACTCACTCACATTACAAGATCATCAGGGCAAAACCACTCAGCCGCAATCTGTCTGCAAGTCTGACTCTTCCTGATGGTGAAAAGTAACTGAGAAGCTCAGATCTGTCACTTGAGTGCTGTGATAGTGTTGTAGCAGGCACACAGGACCACACTCTTGTGGCAGACAGATCTTTAAGGGCGATAAGGGAGGGAGGGAGCTGGCTCGCTGTTCATCAGCAAATTAATGGCGCAATTCATCCTAATTTTCCTTGAAGACAGATATACGGTCCGGGAGCATGAAAATGTTCTTTCTCCCTTTCTGGTTTAAACACATAACTGTAGAGGAGAACCGGGCCAGGGCTGGCATTGGGATATGACGTGGGGCGGCAGCAGGATTGTAACAGATTGGGTTATTGTGTGGGATGGTGGTATTAGTTAAAAGACTATGCGTTGTGCGTTTGTGTCGAGATCATTACTTACATTTCTGAAGTCCAGTGTTCATCTGCGTGTGGGGGAGAAGCTGGAGGGGGAGATCACCTGGCACCGGCAGACAGGCCAGCATTTCACACGGACACTAATGCAACATGGGACTTACACTTCTCCTCACACTGCAGAGAGAGAAAGAAAGAGAGAGAGAGATGGGGGGTTTCAGTAGTCAGACATCACTGTGAGGCAGCACATGGAGCGATACAGCAGCCGGGTCCAGACTAATAGAACTCTGAGGCCGATCCCCGGAGGCGCAGGGCTGAGGGAGACCCAGTTACCTTTCAATTAGAAACTGATTCACACCTGGAGCATCAGGTAAGGTGACATTTGATGCCAATAACAACTTCAATTAAACATCAAACAGCTGAAGTAAAACTGGCAGACTGGGCCTCAGGGGCCCACAGCTTCAGATCGACTCAGTCCTTCCGCTTACTTTCCCCGCATGTTAGTCTGCTAGCTTGGCCCTGCTACCTGCACTTTACCTCTCTGTCTCTACCAGACCATGGCGGAGGAAATTAATGACTCCTGTACACTTGAAAAGAACACACTCAAGATGCCTGGAGCTGACAAGTTGGTGGGGCTCTGATCGATACTGCAGTCCTCCAGGACTTAAAGAGGCCTTCATTTTGGGGACATCACGCAATGGATCTGGCTCAGGATGTGGAAAAAAGAAATGAATAAAAAGGATTACAGCTCCAATAAATGCCTGCCACTACTGTGCAATAACCTGATGTAATAGAGAGGGAGAAAACGTTAGCCATGCTCCACTTGGCTTACTGCTGTATTCAAAACACCACAGATGCTTGCTTAATCAGCATTGAAGAACAGTCAGGAAGCAAATTAAGTCTACAGAGTCCGCACCCTCCCCTTTTGCTGTGTGGCATCAGAAGAGGGCGGCAAGTGTGCGCAGACAAACAGTGTCTATGAGAGAGGCAATTACCCACAAAACAACCTTGGCATGCCTGTCTGCCGCAGGGTGATGGCTTAAAAGTGTCTTCCCCCCTGCAGGGAGAGGAGAAAAGTGGAGGAAAGAGTGACAAAGAGAGAGAGAAAGGTGGAAAGAAAGAGAGACGGGTGGCAGGTTTGGGGTGGTGGGGGGCCTGAACCTGCTTTAAAAAGCAGGAGCTCAAAAAGGTCAGGATGACAGCTCATTTAAATCCTCCCAGTGAGAGGAGAGAGAAACAAGCCTTAATGAAGCTGCCAGTTCTATACAGATACCTGAGGGGGTTGCACCTTGGGGTGCAGCAGGGGCATGGCAGCAGGAGGAAGGAAGGGAGAAAGGGCTAGAGAGAAAGAGGGGGAGGCAGGTGGGTGGTGGATGTGCAGTTCACAGACAGATCTGAGGATTTTGGGGGGTGTTTTGTGCTGCTGATGCTGCATCACCCTGTCCTGTTGCCCAGCCTCCCACTCCTCTCATCCTTCTCCCTCTCCCCTGCTTTCTGATTTACAGCCTGGACCACCATATGGCAGCAATCCCTGCCCTCGATTCAGCTTGTCACCATGCATTAACTTTAATTGGCCTGATATGTTATTCTTTTCCCTCGGCCTTGGAAGGATTTTAGGTACATAGCACCTTGATGTCAGCAGGCAAGATTTCCAGCCCTCTCTCATTTATCAGGTTGCCAGGATTTCGCAAAAAGATAACAGCAATCTCTTTGACAACAAGCAGGTTCGGGATGGAGGAAAGTTAAATATCAAATACAACAGTGTCTTTGCTATGGATTTCAAGAAGAAAACAGAGGCAGGAGAACGAAATGATGAAGGAAAAAAACACCAGCATAAACTGTCAGTTCATTTATTAAAAGAACAAACACACATCACCACACTACAGGCAAAAAACAGCCAACAGGACATCAGCCCACCCCCTTCCTGCCTCCCCGACAGCGCCCCTGAATGTCAGAAAACTGTGCAGTGGGGAGTGCAGCGGCAAAGGTCAGCCTATGGTAATGCCCCAGATGAAACTCTGCTTTACAGCGGTGAGCAGGAGGAGATGAAGCCCGACAGACAGAGGCCTGACGTCTACTGACTTGCTCATCAGCACCACTGCCACAGCAACTTCAAATACACATCTAACGTAAAACACTGACACTTTCTACAAAGGCAAACACCCCCACATAGGATTTTTTGCAACACATTACACTATTTGTATCAGGTGCAGGAGGACTACACCTGACAGAGTGTACAGGCCCAGACAGAGACTTTGCACACTACAGCTGCTGGCTTCTGCAGAGTTCTATTACCCTCTGACCACCAGGCAGGGGGTTGAGCCTGGTCTGGACATGGGCTTGACCCCCCATCCATCCATCCTTCCATGTAGGTGTCTACCCCCGGTGGCTTAGTAGCCTTTGTGTTATGGAGACACAGCCCCTCCTGTCCTGAGTGGAAACAAAGTTGAGTCTGTGGCAGACCAGCCGAGCCAGCTGGGCAGGCTTGTGAAGCAGGGATTGGCCTGGTGGAGTTTAGCCAGGCGTCTCACACTATCAGCCCCATGCAGACAGACACCACAGGGTTCTCAGAGTATTAGGGGGCCCCCGTGACTCGGCAAGTCTCCACCAGCTACCGATAGAGCCGCAATAAAAGTGTGCGAATAACTGTGTGGGCTTTCATTATAGACAAATAAAGGCGGACGGACAAAGCAGGACTAGAGGAAGTGATGCACATGGCTTGTGTCATGTGTCAAATTGCTCCCATAAAAGACGACCTATATTTTCTTTTCATTGTCATGAAGGAGAGAAATAGCCATCTGAATGTGTGCAAAAAAAGAGAAGAAGGAAGAGGATTGATAGAAGCTATTTAGGAAATTAGACCAGCTGACTGTGCAGGATATTTTGTTCCATGTGTACTTTGTCAGCTATGATCTGCATTTGTTAGAAATTTGGGAATAGCATCAGGCTGACTGCATAGGAAATCATCTATTAAAATATCCAGCGGCGGCAATACATGTGAAAAAGCAAGAACTTCGCACTTAAAATATGCTCACTAGAAGGACACGGGTAACGATATTAGATGAGACAAACTATAAAGGGAAAAAAAACAAGGTAAGAAAGTGTGTTTTGCATGTTTTCTGAATATTGAGCCTTTTCTATACCAATTAAAAGCAAAAGCAATTAGGAGAACCAAGTCACCATGTTGTACATGGCTTGTGCTAACGGGTGAAGAAGAGGAGAGAGGAGAGGAGAAAGCAGGCTGCTGTTATTTTAATTGCATGTTTACCCCCAGGTTATGGGTCTGAAATAGAGCCAAGAAAAAATGTTGCAGTGAAAATTCAATGCAACTTCACTGTGTTGATTCTCTCAGGGACATAGAGAGTGAAATTACTTTTCTTTGCAAGCACAGTCTCTGAATAGGAGGTAAAGAAAGAAAAGGAGCAGGAAGAAGAGAACAGCTTTTTACCCTTGAATACCAAGCCAAGGCATTCTGTCAAAAGAAAGGGGAAAAGAGCCTTGGCTCTTGAGCATGTTAGAAAGAAATAACACTTTGGTATGGCTTTCATTAGTCCATCAGGCTTTACGAACAGCAGAGGTAGAAAAGGATTTTCTGCTGCGAGCAGAGGGACACGAGCATGTTAAGCTATGACAGGCTGGTTCACAGGCTCACACAATGGATCCTGATGATTCCAGCACATCCCGAGGCGTTTGGGACAGGCCGTTTGCTTTTTCAGTCAGCAGAGATCGTCAGCCCGGAGTGTTATCTTACACATGAAGGGAAAGGGCGATAGAGGGGGAGATGGCCATGATAAGTCTGTAAAATAGTGGTTTCCAAGTTGCGAGACAGAGCGTGTCAGGGATAAAACTGTCAAACAAGGAACCTGCAGCAGAAATGTGGGAGAGAGGGAGACAGCTACTTGAAACTACTCTCCCTTTGAGGGAGAGAGTGGTTTGCAAAAGAACTGTGAGGCTGTATGAACACTCAGTAACTAACAGATAAAAAAGAGACAGTTCCCTCAGGTGACATGGTGGATATAGAGTGAAGAGAGATGGCATGCCCCAAGAATAATGCATAGTCCACAGCTGGGTTGGATAAATCTTTGCAAAGATTCAGAATGTTCCCTAAACAGTGAGAACACAGACTCTTTGAGCAGATGTGTACCATGAAACTAAGAAAAGGAAGCTCCCTTTGAAGGTATGAGGCCTCTTCTTATCAGACTGACCTCATTCCCCCTCTCTTGTCTTTACATCAGCAGTTTGGAGGCCAGTGGCCCGCCCTCTTGGATGAAGTCCATGGCTGCTCTCAGTGGAGAAGATGACAGTAATGGTGGCGAGATGAGAGGATGAGAAGATATCAGGGAGTGAGTGTCCTGGCCAGGCCTGGCTATCTCTGCCAGAGCTTTGTCATGCTCATTACCCGTCCACCACATCAGCGCTTCGAGGACAGTGAGCCAAGGGCCATTCTTCAACTCGGGGTCAGTTTCACTAACAGCCACTTAAGCCCACTGGGCTTCCCAAAGAGCCCTACAAATGTGTAAGGTAGAACTAAGTGTGCTCAGTCATGTAAAGCCTGGCCAAGGTCAGGCGGGCAGACAGAAAGTGCTGGCAGCACGGCACGGCACGGCCTCATGAATGCCAAAATGCCGGGGCCCCTGGATGTTCCGTTTGACAGACATGTTTACACCTGATAGAAAATGCAGGGTGGATGGCCTGCCAAAACAGAGGGGATCCAAAGTGAGGGGCACCAGCGCAGTTATTTATTTATCTGCTGAAAATGCATCCAGAGTGCAGCCAGACGCTGGGCATGCCTCAGTGAGGGAAAAAACAGCCTCATCTCATATGTGACACTCTTGAACCACTTGACAGAGACAGAAAAAGATCTGATATGAAGTGAAAGGAAAGAGCAAAGATCCCAGAGAGGAGCTGCTCTAGAGACTGGATTGGATTTACTCACAATCTCAAACAATAAACCATTAGCACATGAAATCATCCGTGACATCGATTGGAGGCTGGGCCTGTTTCTTAATAAAAGCTGAAAGTAGAAACAAATGTCAAGAGGACACAGCCATGCTAGTGACGCTATATGGCACAAATAAACACTGTGACATCAGCAAGCTAACACGCAGGTCACGGTGCTCAGCACTTAAGCTCAGTGTGTTTAGTGTTAGAAGGCTAACATTTGCAGGGATCCACTAAGTGATCAACAAAGTTTTTACAGTTCATCCTGGAGTAAACAATTTTTTTTAACTTTTTTATGGCAATCCATCAAGCCAACAATGTAAACCTCATGCTACATAAAAAGTCTGGGGATCGCCGAAATAATCTGAAAACATCAAATAGGTGCCATCAATACTGTGCCTATATTTTGAAATATTTACTGGAAAACTTTCAAATTTCAAACCAGTGGGGACCATAAATATCTGCACAAACTGGTAGAGATATTTCAGTTTGGACTGAGGTGGCTGACCATTAGTCAACCCACCAGTTTGGACCAGAGGAACAACATTGCCAACCCTCTATAACCACACTACATAAGCCTGGTGCTTTTGATGACAACAGCAGATAAACTCTTGAGAAGCACAGGAATGCAGGTAAGCACCAGAGAAAAGACTCTTTATCTTCTGGAGCAACTCGAGCCACCACAGAAACGGCACTCATACATATGAGAGCAAAGCTGATGCTTTCATCTCCTCAATGGTGCCACCACCTCTGTGTTATCGTCACATATCCCCCATATCACACCAGACAACAATGTGCTGAGTCACATAATGCTGTGTCGAATACCAGACTCTGGGGTTTGATACAGGACTAGAATGGCACTAGACCAACACAGATACACAGATATAATACTGCAAACTATGTGTGTGTCTGAATGTGCATAAAACGCTCCCTCAGACTCAAGGCAGCTGGCTGTGTGAAAGCTCGGTTATAAAAATCACAAATAGGTGTGGTGAAACCTGAACTTATACATGAGCTTTATTGAGCTGATCTGGTGCAAAGATATTCAACGTACAAAGATATATGTACTGAAAATTAATTCTGAACAACCGTGCAAATTTTTTTCCATCTTCACATTCCGCGAAATGCAATTATTTAGCTAATTAATGTGAAATGCAGTATGAATGTCGGGGCCTGCGGACACCTGGATGACATCACACGAGCAGTATGGAGGCATGTTTTGTTACATCTGAATAAGTGGTTACCTTGATACTCCAAAAGTGTTTTGTAGACTCAAATGCTTTACCCACCCCTCCAACGGCATAGTGGTGAGTAGATAATGCATCAATTGACATTTGTCAGGTGAACTGTGCCTTTAAGACTTTAAAAAGTAGATTTTGAGCTCTCTCTAATCATTTGACTGTAAGTCAGCCAGGCCGTCTGCCTGGTTAGCAGGAAATAACTCAAAGTGCTGAGAGCTAAAGCGCAGCAGCATTGTTCCAGCTGGCATAAAAAGGGGAAATGAAGATGGAGTGGTTTGATTTCATTTGTTAGCAGGTGCATCCATTTTGTGTTCTTCCCCCACACCCACCTCGCCTCTCTCAGTCAAAGCGCTTATCAGAAATTGGACACCCCAGTGACAAATTGAGCCTGCGATTAAAGCGAGAAAGAGGAAAGCTTTGTTAAGTGCTGCTGATTGGGATCCCAGGCTACCCTCACACACAGAAGGGTGTGTGTGTGTGTGTGTGTGTGTGTGTGTGTGTGTGTGTGTGTGTGTGTGTGTGTGTGTTTGTGTGCTTGGTACAGAGCCAATAGCAGAGATGACACCACCACCACTTCTTCTCCCATTTTCCCCTCTCTCCAGGTGTTCCCACAGCTTACATTTCTGCTCTGAGTACTCAGCAAACAAAATCAAATCAATGCAGCTGTTTCCCCACCTCTCTCTCTCTCGCACACACTCACATATTTATATACATATATATGCATAGGAAGCTACACAAGCTACATACACCATTAATAATGCCTTGCAGGAAAATTGCCTCCACTTCCATTACCTTCTTATTGACATATATTCTGTGTTAAAGAAAGAAGAAAAAAAAAGATTTGTCTCTCCGTATTTGTCCCACCCAGACTCATATCAGTGACCTAGCATTAACCTGGCCTGTTTGCGCGTGTGGCTGGCCTGTTTAAAAGGGAGGGGTGGGTGTGGGGTTGGGTGGATGCTCTGCTCGGCAGAACTGTGCAACCGCTGACTCTCACAAATCATCCTAAAAGGGCTTAACGTACAAAAAACAGCTTCCAGTATTGGCCTGCTGTGAGAGATTTATCCACTGTGCCATTATACTAACTGCCCTCTCTTCCATACGAGCTGTATATATACACCAATACATTCCCACACACATAAAGAAAAAGGCTAATTAGACTCATGCCTGGTCCAACTCTGCAGGAGAACTCAAACATTTCAACCTTTTATTATTCTGTACTAAAGACACTACTTTATTTTCTGTATTGCCATACTGCTCACATGTTGCACAGTGCTGGTATAGACACAATAAAATGTTTTGTGTCGTACTGAAGTAAAGTGTTTTATCTATATACATCTGTTAAAATACAATTAATAACTTCAATACTTAAAAGGGCCATTCTAATTTATTAACGCTGGGAGCCTAAATAACTTTGGATGTGATACATGTCTGGATGTGATGCACTGAACTGGTGAGAATATTGTGCTGCATAGAGACGTGCAGCAGCCACACAAGTCCAAAACAAACCCTTCATACTGACTCCAAACCCTGCTGTGAATGTGCTCAATAAAAGCTGAGCTGTCTCCATCCCGGGCCTATGGAAGGTTGGTAAGGTCAGCTGCCTTCGTGGCAGCTCTGACATTCAGCCTGGCCTCCAGCGAGACCAAACGAGTCTCCTTCGCACCTACAGACCAGCCAAGGAATAAAAGAGATCCTTCTCAACTGGACAGGCCTGTGTGAGATTTGTTCCTTTGGCTTCTGGCGACACATAAGACATTTGCTGTCTCTTCTTCATCTCCTGTGTATATGTGATTAAGTCTCCACCCCCGGCTCTTTCCCCCAGCAGACACAGGCTCAGGGCAACGGGCAGCAAGCCTGTGACTCTGTGGAGAGGCAGGCAAACACAGGCCCTGGCGTAGCAAACATCTCACGTCCGTGCCTGCATGGGAACATCTGGCCCTGCCAGGCTCGCAGGGCCCTCCGTCTGTCTGCCTGTCTGACTGTCAGCCTACACACACTGTTGGTGTGCACTGGTGTTGTCATGGCACCAGAATTTTTTTTACGCCTACACAGGTACTGGTTCAATAAACAAAAGCGATCACAACAGCACCTATACCAAAGCAAAAAGGCCAAATGTCACAGAACTATCTTACGACTATCACATTACAAAATCAGCAGTTCATTTTGCATATTTAATAAAAGGGCTCTGATATTTTGAGATGTCAATGCAGTTGAACACCCACAAGTTAAATGCCTCTGGTGCCAGTTTTAAAAGCCAGTGTAGATGGATTTTAAATTGGTTCAGAATTTCACTCCAACAAACATCTATACTTTTGGTATCAAAAAACAGTACAAAAAGGTAGCATCCAATTGTGACTTCATCTTCTTCTTCCAAATTTAAACAAAAGATTCATGCCAGTTTTAAACTAATTTAAATAATGATTGTACTCATATATTAACTCAAAGTTTTGTCTCAGTGCAAATAACTGGATTGAACAATCATAGTAGCAACGTTGCATAGAAAATGTATTTCATTTATTCATGTTTATACAATGTGGATGTTTATCTTTTCTAACATCTATCATATACAAACATAGCTGAGGTTTAGGCCTGATTGAATTCTGCACTGGATTCTGCAGATCTGAACTGATAAGGCGACGCAGAAAATTAATCTTTACCAAAATATTCATAGTAACCGAGTGTGTGTGTGGAGTGGATAGTGCTGAATACATAAAGCTTAAATCAAAATATTCAATCTCTTCGTCTTGTCTGTCGCAGCGAGATAGAGTCATATGAGTAATAGAGTTAGCCCAACTGATAAAAACCCTTTTTCCTATCGCCCTCTCTCTTTCTCTGCCTCACTTTCTTGCATCATGCCCGCTCATACAGATCTCCTGCGGCCGTCCAATGATTCAAGACTGATGAGGCATGCTCAAAGGTCTATGCCATTGAACACTGCATTAATGCATCCAGCAGCAAATTTTTTGCAATCGACCCCCGTTCCTTCAATAAGGACATAGCTATCAATCAGGCCGAGATAGCCGTCACCAGACACGGGCTGATGAAGTAGGGGACTTTGGAGCTAATGACAAATGGATCCCTCTGATATGGTCACAATATACCATGACAGTCTGCCGAGAACACTTGACCTTTAAACAAAATCCTTAGCAACTTTTTTGCCAACACTGTGCAATGCAAAAAATGCGGAATATGCAAACTGCTGTTGCTGTTGAGAAAGTGTGGTTATTGTGTGGGAACTCCGGGGCCCGACTGAGAGTCGCAGCCCCATCAGTCTCTGAGCTGCCTCTGACCTAGCCCTCCTCTTTTTCCTTTCAGACCAAAGCTTGGGGAGTGACCTTCAGCGGGCCTGCTAGTCTTGCTAATTGGGGTCTCTACAGAGCACGGCAACCCCCCCTCCACACTGCACTGTAGGAGGGACTGTGGGGCAGAGGGGGCGAGAGATAGCAGGGGCCTGTGCTAACTGCTTCATGTGGGAAAAAGTGAGACCTGGGCTTAAAAACTGAACTTTGAAATACAAAATTAAAGTTGCACTGCACTGAAAAAGGAAAACAACAAGATAAATGATTCCTCTATAACAGGGATGCTGAAAAGCAACCAGAAACAATGTTATGAATTGGAAATACATCACAAACTCTGCATAACTGGGGTAAATAACAAGGCTGGGATAAAGTGTTAATTTCATTTAAAATAATTAATAAATCAATCATTGATGTTGTGTCGCAGTACCTAAAGCGCCAAGTAACGATGGCAGATTACTTGATTTATCTGACCAATAGGGAAAAAAACAATTTATCAATTTATCCATTTATCCTATCTATTATATTATTTATAATAGTCAATCCCTTTAACTCAGAAGCTGCAAACTTAATTTTGGCGTTTAATTTCAGGAAGATTTTGACAAATAATCAATTATCCAGCCATCTATTAACCTATACCCCTTATACATTGAGGGTTGTAGGGGGGAGCTGGAGCCAATCCAAGTGGACACTGAGCAAGTGGCGAGTACAACCTGGACAGATCGCCAGTGTAAATAATCAATTATCAAATACAAATTTCTATTGATCAACTAATCCACTAATCGTTTAAGCTCTATTAAATAAGAAATGGAAGACATATTCTGAAAAATGTTAACCTGGGTTTGCTGCCCAGACATTAGATACCCTCACTAAAACAACAACTATTATATCTACAGGTTAAAACGAGTGCTAAATAAATGTAAATCACGTAAAACAAATAAAACCACACTCTATAGCATCTACTACCATATTAGTGACTGAAAACCTATTATCTAATAAATCAAAACTGCGATAAGACAGGATAGTATTTGAAAGGGAAAATGGGTCAAGAAGGTCAGTTTAATCTGTCAGGGTAAATGCTCTGCTCTCGGGAACATGGAGGGGACACAGGTAGCGTAGAGCAGGTTCAGGCTGGTTCCAGCTGAGTACCGAGCTTGCCAACACTACGAAATCATCATATCAGGGCCACTTCCTATCAGTGTGATCAGCACTCAGTTATAAAAGAGGGAGGAAAATACTCAGGAAGTCATCCTGTAAAAACAAGATACAGAGCGCCCTTTACGTTGACAAAGAGTCACTAAGCTGCTTTCTTCTCAAATGCTTTTAAGGTGAAAGTCACAGTGATTCTGAAGGTGTGAGAAGAAGTAGAGTGAACCTGGTAACCATTTTCAAGGAAGTTTTTTTCAGAGATGTAGTAAATGAGACTTTGCGCCTTGGTGGCCATGAATAGAAGGGTCTGCATTTAATTTTCTAATCCATCATTCCAATTGTGCTTGGTAACAAAGGGAGAGGAGAGTGGTGGGTCATTCAGTGGCAACAGAGCATGCTGAGGGGTGCATGTGTGGTGCTCTAAGCAGCCAGGGAGGCCATGGCCCTTGGCCTTAAAAGCCAAGCCCAGCACGAGGGAGAATGGGCTCTGATGAGCTCAATATAGGCAAGACTAATCCCTTATGTCTAAAGAATTGTTTAACTATGTATGACTGATTAACCCACACCCCTCCATTGCACTTCCAATCTATTTGTTCATTTAGGTCTCCTGTACTCATCATGCTAGAGTGTTTGGAGGGTGATTGTGAGAAAGAAAGAGAGAGCAAGAGAAAGAATGAGGGATACAGAGAGCATTAAGAAATCCAATGTACAGAGTTCTCTACTTGCAGCTCTCCAAAAAGACAATGCACCCGGGTTCCTATATGCTGTTTCTAACATTTAGAGGACTGAAAACTCCTGCATTGACAGAGATTTCAAGTCATCAGTAGCCTGTCACTGGCTTTTTTACCAGTTCATGGGAAATGGAAATTTTAAGGCACTCTCCCCTGCGTGGAAAAGAGGTTGCCGGGAAGATTAACCCAGCTTCCTTTTATAGCCTCTGACAAGAGGTTAAATCACACATTACACCGCCTGAAATGTCTCCTAGTAATTAGATCAAGAATATTACTCTCTCTTCTTCTCCTTGCAGACTGCAGCTGATCAAAGCCTAATGATGGTGTCAGTGCCATAGGCGGTGCTGGCTGGGTAAATCTCCCCATCGGGACGGCAATCTGTCAGGGCCGCGAGCCCTGCTAAACAGCACAGGACATGAGCACAATGGTGCTTGACACAAAGTAGACTAAATGAACCACATCTTTTACCAGCAAGCTATCCATCAGCAGTGGACCATTATAATTCAGAGTAATGATTATACCTTTCTTTGTTATGGATCTAGGACTGTGTGTTGATATGTACACACTCAGCTGAGGTGTTTTAAGTGAGAGAGATGTTGCTGACATCTCTGGGTTTTACCCCAATAACAGTGGAACGCACCAGCAGCGTGTCTCTCCATGCCAGGGCAGATCTAAGCAGCACCTGGTCCCTTGATGGGGGAGAGGGGGCTACCGGCTATTAATTACAGAAAGCCGACACGCGGAGCAGGCAAACCCTCGCACTGAAACCCTGGGACGTCAGATACGCGGCAAGACGAATGCTTCTCTGTCACACGGCAACATGACCTGCCTCAGGACTCTTTACACACGAGTACTTTCAAGTATGCCTTTCAAATCATGGCCCACCCTTCTTCCTCTGCCCCCACCCCGTCTCCCTCTCTATCTCAATCTCATTCTGCGGATGTTACACCACTTCAGGGGATATTTTCTGACTAATGCAAAATGGTTGTGCAGTAAGATGATAAAAGTTGACATTTTCCTTTTCTAATTCAATGCTTCCTTTGTAAACAACCTCGCCTTTTTATGCATGCACACGCACACATACACACAGGCTGCTAACACATCACGCGTAATGGTCAATTTCGCTATTTGCTCTCAAACTCAATGGCCGCAAACAAAAGGGGGAAATGGCAGGAGCTATGCCAATCATTAACTGTTGAGAGAAGTTTGACAAAAGAGGCTTTAAAAACCTGACAGGTTCTCTTTTCCCCGGCACAACTGGCTCCAAAAAAATGGGCGCCCAGAACAACAGACTCCAGCAAGAGGTCTGACCCCATTTTTAACGCCATACAGGTGGCACAGAGCTCACACAGGAAGCCGGAGTGCTTCACAAGACACAGCTCTCAGAGATCATTCAGACGGGCACAAAAACAGCTCAATGCCAGTTAAGTATATTCTAAAGTGCAGAAAAGCAAATCCCCTTGAACACGCTAATGGTTAAGACTTGTTCTCATAAACTAAAGCTTTTGGTGAAGTGGGTTTTCAGAGTCATTTGTAGAGTTACTATCTTACAACATTGTATACAAATTGTAAAGGTTGAGCAGGAATGTAACAGTTGTGGTCCAAAGTTTAAGATGCAAGTCCCAGAGTGAAAAAGATGATATGCATCAGTCAACAATCTTAATGGTAAAAATAAAAAGATTATCTCAATGCACAAAGACAATGATGTCAAGTGTGGTCACCTAGTTCAGGAGAATAATGTCCGATTGTTGATCGGACGAGTCTGACGACAGAGCTGAACTATGAACTGTGATTACAGCCAACATCCCCCCGCAGGGCGACAACTGCATCTCTGCACATTCCAGGAAACGCAGCCAGCTGAAGACAGCAAATACAACAGAGAGGAGGAGATATAAACACAATAAGCTAGTTTGAGGTCTGTACCGGTGTTTACCCTTTCACTAATTCATCCCCTCTGCTTTCACAGCAGTGATGGTATTTCAGCATGCAGCACAGAGGGGCTGCTGATGCCACAGGTCTGTGTACAGAGGGCTCAGTCACAGGCTGGAGAAATTGTTTAGACAATGTAGGTGTCAGACACACTGCCCGTCTGGAATAACGATTCAGTAAAGCCTCTATGAGATACCCTGTAGTTCCTGTATGGCATGAGGCTCGATAAAAAACTAACTTGACTGTTTTTGGAGTGTTTAACTTTAAAACACTCTAAGAACATTTCTTCTTGTTTGACTTTGAACACTGCTATCAGAGAGAAAGGTCTGCATTTGCTTTAAACAGGCAGTGAATGACATGCCAGAGATTAGCCTCCGAAGGTCACAGTCTTAGCCCATCCTTTCAGACGCTTTTCACAACATAACCCTGGGCCCTTTTGAACAACAGGAAGAATGTCATCTGGTTACTTTTCAAAACACGGAGATACCATTCACTCTGGCCAACAATGGCTGCAAACAGGACCAGAGGGTTAGAAGGTTATAAAGAGCCCCACTCGCTCTCCGGTACACTGGATGCACACAGAAAAGAACACACCCACACACTGAGGCCTAGAGAAGTGCTGCAACTGATGATAAACTGAACGGGGTCATGACAAAGTGCCTTGCGCTGACCGCTCCCCTCAGCAGCTCTCAGCTCAGCCTCCATCCCTCCCCAGCACAGCTCTTAGCACCCAGGCTTTCGAGGACACTGGCTGCTTTATCGTATGGGAGAGAGTAAGTGTATGATATCAAACTCCATCATCTACTACTTGGACAGGCTACTATGTCCTGTTCAAGTTTACAAAGAGCAAAAAGTAGAGTTTTTCTACCAATTTTATACTGCTACTCTTTTGGCAAGAATAATAAAAAATAAAATGGGACTTTAAATATCCAAAGCACATGAATGCCATTATATTCTTATTGCTGGAGAGTCGCTAAAACAACTGGGCTTAGAAGCAAGAATGGGAAAATGCAACCATGTAACATGACTGAAATTCTCAGAGATAAAAATATAATTTTGTCATAACAGACATCGTACCCTGTGTCAATGACAAGACTGATCTGCCATTATTTAGGTTGTGAGGCTTGTGCCGAAAAGGCCCTCGGACTTCAGCCAGCACTGAAATCCTTCAACAATTTAGTCTCTAATGAACCCTCGGAAATATTAAAAATAAAGCCCAATTAGCCCACAGAACTTTACATCTCCTCCCTCTCTAATCCTCTGGTAGCTTAGTCCTATCTTATGTCGGCGCCAACTATGACACTTCCAGTTTACTCTCCCTCTATCCCCTCCAGTCGATATCCCCCACAGCTTTACTGGTGCTTTGTTTTGGCATTCTCTCTGACCTTTCTGTTGGTGGCTAATGATGCCCAGATATGTACAGTTGGCACGGACATTGGAAAAACTGCGGCAATAACCGCGGACATGCTAATGGCATCTATTAGGAAGGATGACTTAAGAGTGATATGGGACTCGTCTGGCAGGCTCTTACTGCTGAAGGCTTGGTATTGGGGTGGATATTTTGTGTGGAGGGTCAGTGATCCGATTGAGACGGCCTTATCTTGTGTCATAAACAGATAACAGTATCTGCTGTGCTCTTCTGCTGTTCCTGTGAGATGAAGGTTGATAAACAACCCTGTTGTCTCTGGTGCCTCCAACACGCCTGATCAGACAGATGCGGTCCTTAACTAAGCCCTGTTCCTTCTGCCGCTGTGACTGCTGCTCATGTCATGAATGTCACCAGGAGGCTCAGATCTTTCCCTGATTGCACGCAAACTCAAAACAACAATTTCAAAAAGCCCTTTGGTCCTAGTATTTGTTACATCAGTTTTCAGCACTACCTGGCTTAAGGCTTTGATTTTCTGATTACGCAAACTACCAAGCAAGAGTGGGGCTTTTTGCCCTAATTGGACCTGCCGGCTAACATGCAAATCCATACAAAAAAAAGCCATGAAGAACACAGAAATGTAGAAAACAAAGACACAATATGTATCATCAAATCAGCCCCACTGCCTGTAGTTATTTGGCACGACATAAAACAAACCATGTGAACCAAACTAAATACCATGTAACAGCTGACCCACAGCATAAGCCCTGCAGGTCAGTCCCTTGTTTTCAGAGGTATCCAGAAGTTGCTCATGGTGTCCTAAACACCTGATCTGGATGTATCATGTGGCCGCAGCTCTGACCTACGTTTAACCCTCACACTGTGTCTCCTGACTTTGCCCACTCATACAAAGACTACCAAACATCTGCTCCCTGTCTGGAAACACACTCATACAGCAGAGAAGGCACTGGGTGGCCTCATGGACAGTCTCTCCAAATGGTGGGTGGCTGAGTGGGTGAGTGTGGAGTGACAGCTGCACTGGTGACTGGAGGACTAGAAGGTGGAGCCGGTTGGCAGATCGTTAGTACCTGGGAAATCTTTGATCTGCTGTCCAGCTAGGGAAAGGGGCAAGTGTACCCACCCAGCCTTGTGCAGCTAATTTATTATTTCATGTAAAACAACCAGTGAGAGGAAAAGACAAATCTGCTCTGCACATAAACTTCACAGACAACACCTGCATGCGATTTAACATACACAGGGCTCCCGCTGGAATATGAAAGGAAAAAAAGTATCACACTGGGGAGAATGCACCGTTACGCATTTCCAATTTGAGTATTGTGTATAAAATGCTACATCAAATGACTGGCTTCTGAATAAACTAAAATCAACATCAGCCAAGTGGCTCATTGCAGCGCAGAGAATCATTGCATCAAAAATATGCTGGTTAGCCGAGTCATTTCACAGGCAACAATCACAGAATCAGGACTGTTACTAATCAATGTGTTTTAATGAGCTCCCTGTGAATCCCAACAACAGCTGAAACATAAAAGCTGCTCAAGTTCTCTGGTTCACTCTTTGTACCTTGTGATCTGTTATTCATAGTCTGCTGTGAAGTCTCAGAGAAATAAAGCAGAGCTTTGATGTTATCCTCTTACTACTCTCTCTGAAACAAGGCTAATGTTTGGAATCAGACCGTTTGGCTGTCCTACTGAAACACTAAACATATGGGCTTTAGAGTGAGGAGCTCATGGTGATTGATTTTACTCTGTGAAACCTGTAATCACTGCAAGTAAGATATCGTGTAAGATTGGCCTCTAGAAGCCTATGTGAGTGTGCATATTACAGTCACAGCCTACTCCACTCACCACCCTAGTTCAAAGTTTCAACTCACCGTAAGTATGTTGTCTACAATATGTATTTTCTGCAACAGAAAATCACGTCATCCACTGGTGACTGCAGACTGGGAGGCTAAAGCAGCAGAGATGGCCCACAAGTATTTAAAAAGGAAATTACTCTGCTCTGCCTGCGATGTAAATCAATATTAGATCCCATATATTTGTCAGTGGCTGACCGAAACATCCAAGACAAACTTGCTTTCCTGTCAGTTCGGCCCTCGGCAAAGACTCTTGGTTTGTGGTGACAGGTCAAAGAGTCAGCACATGACTCATGGACAGAGGAGCTCAGACACTTTGAAACGCTGAGCAGGGATCTAATTAACACATGCATTCAAGTGGTATTTCAATTTGGTGAAACACTGTAATTTTCAACAATGCTGACCGACATGACAAACAAGTCTACTAGGTGCTTCTGGCATTTGGGGCTTATTCAGCTTTCTTTATGTATCATCAACCACACACATCTTCTTTTCCACACAGACATCTACTTTGTACTTAAGTCAAACTTTTATTTTCAGCACTAAGCTTTGGCTGCACAAAATATAAAGACAACATGCACTGTCATAAGCTATTAACCTTTGCATCACACTATCTCTCAGTGTCTGTGAAGCATTTCACTTTCATTCATCTAGGTGTCAGTCTGATTCCTGTCATTAGAGGCTAACTGCATTTTACAGATGGGGAGAGGCCTTACAGTCATTTGCTCCTAAGACCTAATTCATCTTCATTTTGCTGGGAAACATAGCACCTCAATGCAAAAAGGATTCCTTCTACTACACGATAATTGCACAGAGTCGAGGGGCCCGAGTTTCCCAGACAACATGGTCTGAAATTTAATTATCTGCTCTTCGGAAAATGTAGGGGAGGAAAGCTGCGGTGCAAAGCTGCACTTTTTGGGCAAGTAATGTCAGGCTGTTGCTTGAGTGAGATCAGGATATCAGTGGGCACATTTCACCTGCTCACAATAAACTAAACATAGTTATTATTGTAAAGAGATTTTAATGGCTTTTTTGAAACATCAAAATTGTCATGCAGATGTGGAGATTCCAGTGTCATCACCTTAGCATGTGCAGATCACAGCTGTTCACATCCATAGTCAAGTCACAGGCAGTCACAGGGGTGTTGTTTAATAGCCGACCTCTTTTTAATCATATCCGTCAGGCTCCATGTCATTACCGAGCGACTACAGTGATAAAGCCAGACTCAGGACGGCCAAACACAACACGGACAGGCGGGGGGGAACATTAACATTCCGCCGTGTCAAGATCAGGCTCGGAGGAGGGGG
>CM076728.1:5496070-5638570 GCA_038501795.1 Pseudopleuronectes americanus | reverse complement strand
GAATAGGATGATTTTAGCCACTGAATATCTTTAATGCTGTAGACAGGTGGTTCCCAAACTGGTTTCCATGGAGTCTTGAGAGGAAAACAGAGCATTGGCTTCAAAATTATGCATGGTGGTCATTTTATTATCGTTATTTAACAAATGAATACACATGTAAATGTATATTAATCGTGTTATTGATATGTCTTTGTATTTTTTAATCTGACTTGAAAGTTTTATTTGGGTTCAATTATTCATGTGTTTGACTATGATGTATTGGAAACATCCTTGGGTACAGTGAAATAAAATCTAATAACGTTTGTTTATTATTATAATTTACATTGTGGTTTCTAAATCTGAAGCTGTTTCCTCTTTAATAACCTCCTCTCCTTGCTAGTTTCTTAATAAATTGAATGATCTAACTCTTTCTTTAGCTCTCTTCTTATATATCTTTCCATCTTTGCTCTTATGCAATCACTTAGACCCTGATATGTCATTTCTGATTTAGAAAAGTAGGCCTAATGTCCTGGTGCAGTGTTTGTGCAGGAGTCCAGACAGGGGCACTGGGTAAACACTAACAACGTAAATGTAAATAGATTGAAATCAAGTCATGTCATTGAAGATACGTTTCAAACTTGGTTCCTCCAGGCGCCAGGGGGCAGTGGAGACTTCACACTAATCTCAATGAGGACACTCTTAGTTACGGAAGTCGTTTGTCGTTGATCAAAACAACATGGTGTCACCCTGTGGGCAATGTGAACGTAAACAGGGAGTCTCAGCTCAGACGGGATAAACACCATCACACCAGCGGGAGAACTTCAGGATCTTTTAAAGCTCATGTATCTGAGAGCGTGTTCTCGGGTTGTCAGAGACGCCGGGGTCCTGTGCACACGGCCCCTCGTGTCTGCTCGACAGGGAAGTGCGTCATGGTTCCTCACAGCGGGTCAGTGACAAAGTGACGGGGGTTCTTCTCCTCATTCTCATCGGTTATATTTGTTCATTTCACCAAGGAAACCGAGTGGGTGTCCAGTAAAGCGTGGCGTGGTTACTGAGGATGGAAAACACAGTGAGGCTTGAAGGGATGGAGGTCTGAGAGAACATCAGTCTGCTCCACTATGAGTCTGATATGATGGTTTTAATATTCCCCATTAAAGCCCGTGTTCACTCTGACTGTGTAAGGATAAATTACTGTGTTATTTAAACAGAACAAACTACAACACTACTAGGGGGAAAGTTGCAGCTTTCTATTGGTCAATGGTACATTTACACCAGTGACTACTTTGAATGACAAGGCAACACAAACCAATGTAAACACTAGTAACTCATTTTCTTTAAAGGCATCATTTAATACACATATTTCAAGCAATCGATTGAATGAAACTTTTCGAACTGATTAAGTCCCCCCACCGCTCAGAACTGTGTATTACTTGTCCCTTTAATTAAGTACAGTCCTGACACAGAACGAAGTACATTACTTTTAATGTATTTTTTAAAGAAATTAATGAGTGAAATTGACCCATTGATCCAATCAGAGCGTACAGGTAACATTAGACCCCGCCTCATGCAGCAGCAGCATTAATAGTGAAGAAGAATCACTTAAAATGTCGAGAATCGGCCATAATGATGTAGTACTGTTACTTTTCATACTTACGGTATTTATTAAGCAAGTGGTTACTTACTATTATTCAAATAGAAAAGTGAATGTAGTACTTTTACTTGAGTAAATTGATGTTCTTTTACCTCAGTAAAATATTTGCAGACTTTGTCCTCCACAGGACTGTTTTACTTTAATCCACTGAAGCCTCCAGGTCATGTACACTGGGAATGAGTTAAGTAGGTGACAGCTCATTAACCTGCTGTTAAATGAGTAATGTTTAAATATTTATATAATCTCTATTTTTCAGTGGAGGGGTAGATTTTTTCATTATGTCTTAAAATATTTCTGGAGGTTGTCATTAAAATGTAATTAACTCCCCTACGCTACATCCAACAGTCCAAACCTCAATGATATGTAGTTTTATTTGATAATGTTATTTAGCTTAATTTATCATTAGACACAACAAGAAAGTACTTACATTTTAAAAATTTGATCTAGCAAAAGTTTAATATTTCTTCGTAATAAATGACTAATCAATATTATTGGTTATTTTTCTGTCAAGCAGCATAGAGATTATACAAAATTGTTTAAATTCAGCATCTCCCACCAAAATGCACTGGCTGAATCCTGAAGGTCAAACAAATCAAATCCTCATAAATCATTTGCAAAGCTGATATTGACAGATGAAAGTCATGAGTTGTTTACGTCTATGTTTTCAGTCGTCTTGTTTACGGTCTCTGTCGGCATGTTACCAAAACGTACAATTCATGAGCAGTAAAGTCTAAATACAGCTGGAGAGAAGGAATTATACTGCCACATTGTCTTTCACAATACTAACAAAACAGGGGCCCACTTGTGAAAACATCACTGTAGCCCAACCATTGGACTAAAACTCCTCAGGGTAGCTTTTACGGTGTGCTATTAAAATTGCACAATATTTATAGCACATTTTATGTGACTTCTAAAGGCTACTGAGTTTGCACAAACACCCAAATACTTAGTTTGAAGGAGGTTTTTTCCGTGATAAATTTGTATGGCATGAGATACACTTTTGGCAGAGAGCTTATGAATGCATAATAATACTGTGTCAGTTTAACATTCAGGTAAACACAATCAGTCAGTTACCTGGCAGCCCTGCTGGCAGTGAAGTGATAGATATGTCGATGTCTTTACAGGAAATGCCGCCTGCAGCAGAGGAGGGAGGAATGGATTTATCTTCACGCCTGCCTGTTTTATTACATCAGAGGCGTTTCTCAATAGACTGATGAAAGGCAAAGCAGCAGAAGCAGATGGCAGCTTTTATCGCCTCCCAGCATCAGTTCCGCCGGACAGCGGTAACCAGACCACTGCCTCAGAGATTTACATCCATCAACTCATCTAATCATTCTGGCCCAAATAGTGCTGGCGTCATCCTCCCACCACTCTCATGTTCTCATTCCTGTTTTTACTGCAGTCACATTCACTTTTACTGCCCGTCTAATGGGTAATTGCCCTTTTGTTTTTTTTCCAGGTGAACAACTGTCTTTGCTCCTCAGGCCTCCAGATCAGCCTGACAACTCAAAGGTTTTGAAAGTGGCGATATTAGGTGCCCCGAATGCTGGGAAGTCCACGTTGACGAATCAGCTCCTTCGCACAAAGGTAGCTGTCTTAACTGGCTCTGTTTTAATCTGCCATTTTCTGATGTATCTGTCTTACTGAGGCGGGGGAGGGGGTGTTTTCGCTTTGTTAAATGCAGTGTTCATTTCTTCAAGGTGTTTGCTGTGTCCAAAAAAGTACACACGACACGGGCACGTGCTTTGGGCGTCCTAACAGAGGATGATACACAGATAGTAAGAGCTTTTCCCACCTACATTCTGATGCATTTAATGTCATTTGAAAGCCAAATGCTTCAGTCAATACATAAATATGTTATCTTTTTATAGATTTTACTGGACACTCCTGGTCTCACCACTCCTTCAAAGGTTAAAAGGTGATTTAGTAGATTTTCAGCATTAATTAAAGCCTGTAGTCTCCATAGTGTATAATCATACAGTGTCATGTTTGAACGAACCCACTGTTTCCACAGACATCAGCTCGAGAAGTCTTTGCTTGTGGATCCCTGGAACACAGTCAAAGAAGCTGACCTGAGTATTTTATTTTCTCATGCTCAGCCATTTGTACTTTTCTTTCATGGATTAAACGTTTAAATGGAACATACTGCTTTAGTTTCAAAAGTTTATAATGGGAACTCTTCCAGTGGTCGTGGTGGTGGATGTGGCAGACAGATGGATGAGCAGGACACTTGACTTTGAGGTGCTCAAATGTCTGGCCCAGCACCCAGACATCCCAGCAGTCCTGGTCCTCAATAAGGTATTCTGGCCTCACACTGTCATCAGAAGCTTTCACATGTACAGACACTCAAACTTCCATCTGCTTTATAAATGTATTACTATTATTATTATTATTATTATTATTATTATTATTATTATTATTATTATTATTATTATTATTATTATTCACAGCTACATACACAGGTATTTATACAGCATACACTGTATAGTCTCATGCTTTGAAAAGAAAATAATTTCTGTTCAGTGCTTTAGAGAGTATTTACAGCAGCAGGATTGTGTATGTTACCCAGTTCAACTGTGTGGCTCAATCTTGTATTTTCAAAGGGCAAATGTGGCGTGAAGTATCACCAGACTTTCTCATCATATCCCACAGAAATATTAGCCTAATCTGAGGTGTCTTATAGAGGCCTTCACTAATGCTCTTCTCTCTCTCAGGTGGACCTGGTGAAATTGAAGGACAAGCTGCTTGAGAGCACAGTAGAGTTGACATGCGGAGTGGTGAATGGACGTAGAATGCGGGTCAGGCCGGTGATCAAGCCTCCATGGGCTGAAAAGAGGCCAGAGAGGGATTCAGAGTTGTCACTTGACGAGGACATCGCAGGGCCCGAGGGTAGCAGTGAGCCGAACTCTACACTGAACAAAGAGCAGCTCAAGGCGCTGAGGAGCCAGCAGGGCTGGCCTCACTTCAAAGATGTCTTCATGCTGTCTTCTTTGGACAAAGAGGACGTGGAGACACTGAAGGTACAAGTTAGATGTTAAGCTTATAAAACATCCTCATAGCCATAATACATGATAATTGTGCTGGCTGGCAGTGCTTCTCTTTGGCTGTGTGTCTGATGTCAGATGGAAGTGAGGGTGATATTAACCGCAGCAAGTTTTTTCAGGTTTGGGAGAGTCGGAATTGAGTTTTTGCAAGAATCTGATTCGTGCCCTGCTCACAGTGGGCAATTGTCCAAATAGAAATGCCAAGCTCTGAACATTGCTCCTCGTACTTCAACATACAAACTCAATGCAAAGGCCTGTCTATACACGGATTTGCATCAAACCCTTGGGCATTGTGTTTTTGGCATTTGATGTGGTGTGTTTGACGTGAAATTTCCACCGTGATGGATGTGAACACAACATTATGCTCGCCACCACTGCACTAGATTATATTGGATATAAGCGTATAAAACTATAGCAGACATACAAGATAAATGTTAAAAACCTCCAAATGACAATAAGGATACAAACTTAATACTTAAATGCCACAATTAAACCAAATTTACTTTTTAACCCTTGCAAATGATTTCAACACAAAAACCTGTTACAGGTTTATGTTTGTCGTTTTTAGTTTACAAGCACAGACAGAGACAGTAGCTTTAATTAAGCATTAGGTAATTCACAATGGGCCTAATTCACCAATATCTTTGTCAGAATTGTCTTTAATTTGTTCTTGAGAAGTTTTCAAACAAAACTATGTCAGATTCATGCTGCGTTCTTAAAGTTCAGAATTGTTCGCATTTGTGTTACATTTCATTCATTGAAGAATGACATGTCTTCATAAGTTGAAAGGGCGTCCTAGTTTACCCTAATTAGCATAGGCCAACTCCTCGCAAAACCCATCAAAGGGGGAGATTCTGCAATACAGAGAAATCACAGAAATTGAAAAGAACATTTAAGAAGCCAGGAATGATTAAATGGAAATCTAAAACGGCCAACGCACTGGATCCAAACCGACAAAAAGTTATTTTGTAGTGTCAGTAGTGGACATAAAATAGCACAAGAAACGATACATGGATGCAGTTACACGTTCAGTGAGAGGGGAAAGGAAGATACACAGAGTTATCGCAGCTGGAGCAGCTTATCATTGGAAACAGTACGGCAGGTGAACCCTCAGCTGAGCATCTGTGGATACTCGACCTGAGCTTGACAGGACCCATTAGGACTGGACATGCCTGCCTAAGTTGTTTGAAGCTAATGTCTGCTGTGCTTTTATTTCATCCTTTTAGAGCTACTTCATGGTCGCCGCCAAGCCAGGGGCGTGGCAGTACCACAGTGAGGTCCTGACGGATCAGAGTCCTGAGGAAGTTTGCACCAACACCATCAGAGAGAAGCTTCTGGAGTATCTGCCTCAGGAAGTGCCTTATTCAATGACACAGGTGTGTAATTCTGCAGGGACCCTCCACAGCACATGTGATAACAAGCTGACAGCAAAATGACAACACCTATTACATCCCACTGCTCGGATTCTGTGGCCTATTTAAAGCCCTTCATACTCACTTTCACTCTACATGCTGACATGAGCACTGATGCAGCTATTGAACCCAACATCCACCTGCTTCACTCCTGCTTTTCATATGCACTGTCGTCATTTTGTCAATGATGTTGCTTATCATGTTTGTGTGTATTTATTGTCTCTGCTTGCTTGCACTCCTGCATCACACCACCAAGTCAGACCGTTGTAGATGTTATTAGTTCTGACAAATAAACACAACAAATATAATGAATGAGAATGCATATCAATGCAAAGGACACTGCCCTTATGACACCAAAGAAACGTATACATTGCTAATATTGGCCTGTTTTTGTTTTCAGTCTATTGAGCTCTGGTACGATGGTGAAAATGGTGAACTGGAAATTTCAGTGAAACTTTATGCCAAGAAAGAATCTCACATGGTAAGTACATTAACTCTTCTTTGATCACACCTATGTAATATGTTGTTGTTATGCCTCCGTGCGGCGGCAGCCAGTGGCCAGTGCATTCACACAATGGCTCTTCCGAAGTTCAGCGCATGTCTGAAGGCAACGTTAAGTTGGACTGAAAAACTAATTGATTGGAGTTTAGAGGTCAAAGGTTGAAGCCAATGTGAACTAACAAACCACATTATTTGCCTAGTGATGGGTTATCTTAAGAACTCCTTGGGAGAAACCTTTCAAATTTGGCACAAATGTTTCCTTACACTCTATAAACTGATTGGATTTAGGTGGTCAAGCTCAAGGTCACGGTGGACTCACAAAAAATGTTTTCAGCCTCTTAAACACGTCATCTCTAATCTGATTCTTGTAAACTGAAACTGCACTAGTTGGCAGAGGCGTACGACCGCATGGTGGTCATTTTAGTTTTTTATGAGGTTTGGCTAATGTAACACTCCACTTTCACTCTGGGGTTAATCCATCTATTTAATATTTAATGTGGGTAAATTTAGAATTTTTTGTCGTATTGGAAGAAACAACAGAAAGACACACATTGTTCATAAATTCAATATGTTTAAAATTCAAATTCAGGTTTTCATCTTTTGCCTGAGTGCCAATGTCTAACGAGAAATCCTGCAAAAGCCTATATGAAGCCCCTTATAATCAAAGTCAGAACTAACAAATAAATGATTTCTTCTCTTCAGAAGTTATTTTGTTCACATCAGATGTACTGTGAATGCAGCGCAAACCAGAATGGCACTCAGTAGAGCACATACCTCTGTCAAGGCTCAAAAGTCCACTCAAATCAACCAAGCTGCCTAAAAATTTACAAAATCATATATGTCAGTTCCCTAATTGTGCTTGATTCTTTCATCAAGATCAATAAATCATGGGGAATTACTGAAAATGTTAAAATAAAACTCTATCTCGCAATGTGAAAGAAAGTGAAAACAAATCCTGAATCCATCCCTTTGTCCGGAACTGTGCCAAAATAAAAAAAATGCGGACTATACCTCATCCTTCCAGAAAGATTCAAGAAAATGGATTCAGTAGTTTCTTGCGTTATATTAACAGAACCTCGTGGGTGGAAATCAAACTAATTCAAGTGGGCTGAGAAGTGGGAAAAAGACATGTGAAGCTGCCCCTTCACATACCTTGAGGTTCCTCTTTCTTTGTGTTTTAAACTAGTAAATATTTGAGCAGCTTTTCTGAACCATACATATTTGATGACAAAGAATATTTGAAGCTACATCTGTGCCACTGAAATGTTTCAAGGCCAGCGACCTCTGAGAGTGAGAGAGTCAGACCTGCACCATTCTGCAGCTTTTCCACTCAACAGAGGAATAACCCCGGAGGTGTAAACAGTTTAGAAGTCAGGGGGATGACCGACCACAGGAATCAATCTCATCTTCTTCATCAATAGTTCCTTGTACAATCATGTTTCTTCGGTTTTCTCTAAGGAGATGGAAAATTACAATGGAAATTTTAGTGTAACATTCTCTTAAAAATGTTTGAATGCAGCTTGGATGAATTCAGTTAAGAAATATTTTGCGGTTGCATTTTACGATATACTGTAGCTTGTGGTGACATGGTGCTTGACATCATCCTTTAATATGGATGCATTACATTATCTTAAGCTTGAATGTAGTAAAACCTATATATATATATATATATACTAGTATTTATATCATTTCCTACCTTTTAAAACCTAAAATATATTTCTCCAATGTTCTTCCTGAAAAAAAATACATCCGATGACCCTGTCCATTCACTGGTGCTCTTTGTCTTCTGTCTGTAGTCAATGGTGATCGGCCCTGCTGGTCAGATGGTAGCACGGATCGCCCGAGAGGCGGGCGAGGACCTGAGCCAGGTCTACCTGAGGGATGTGAGGCTGAAGATCTCGGTCAAGCTGAGCAAGTGAAGAGGATGGAAGTGACTTTAAGCGGTGAAATCCTAAAGAGATGAAGAGGTGGGGACGGATCAGGCTGGATTTCTCCACAAAGGACAAACGTTAAGAGTCAAGCGAAGGATAAAATCCTGTTTGAGTCTGAGGTGGAGTCATGGGACAGCAAGAACTGTATCCACAAGCCCAGAGCTTCCACTGAACTTGACTCTTTCTGTCAAGTTCTGTCAGGCAGCCGTATAAATCCTATTTATTCAAGATTAAACAAATAATCTGATAAACAGTGGTATAACATGTGATAAAACCGTTATTGTTGTAAAATAAACCTTTGTTAAAAATGCTTTTTAAATTTTCTGGATGTTATTTTATGTTTTTGCGTGATAGCTGACAGTCAAAGACACAGAGAAAGAGAGATGGGGGGGGACAAGTGACAAATGTCCCCAGCCGAGGCCATTTGAGGGACCTTGAGGCCATGTGATGCATCAGGGAAATGGAGAAAACATGTTAATGAAAAGCAGCTTCTGCAAGCGACAAAGTGTAATGAATTAGAGACATTTATTTATCGCTGATATATATTTGGTAACAAACACAACGAAGACTTATCAAATGGATGTTTTGACTGTTTGGCGGTGCCTTTACGACTGAGCAGATTTCGCGAGGTGTGAAAAGCCTGATGGTTTATCTTTGGCTCTCAGAGCTCTTTACTTGGCGGGCGCCACGTGCAAACACGGCCTGTAGATAAACTGAAGTGTGACCTGCGCAGTTGCTGTTCACTCGGATGTCCCTGATGTACCATCCACCCCTGTTCCCCGCACTCCCACATTACTTTAGCCCTCTCCACTTGGCTTCGAAGTGTGGCCATCCATCCCTCTGACTATCACTTTTTGTTCTGCTGCTCCTTTCTTTTTTTCCTCCCTGCCCCCTCTCCCTCCCCCTGATTTTTTTTTGGCTCTTATAAAGCCCAGCACTCCCCCTGAGGGCGGAATTGTCTCCCTAATGGATGGCAAAATGGAGCACTAACCTGATGCTAAAATGGGTCAGATAATGGTGATTAGATTCATTCCTGCTGCCTGTGAGTTAACTCGACAGTTACGCTATCCGGCGCATCTTGATGAATAACCAGCCAGTGGCCTAAAGCGAGGGCGAAGGGAGGGGAGAGGCCTTGAATGTCTCACAGAAGCTGTGTCAACCCCTCCAGCTCCTTCTGCAATGGCTGCTTCCCAGTGATTAGACAAGCCGGGTGCGCAGTAGAGATCGCCACTTAGACAACCCAACTGCTGCTGGAAAAACATCATGAGTGATTTCGCTGGCCCATTAAAGCAAATCTGCAAACGCAAGATGTTTAGAATGCTGATACCCTGCTTTAGATGTGACTTCAACAAAACAAAGAGGTGACATATAATCTTTATTTCACATGCATCCACAAGTACGTCTCAGAACGGCATCAGAAGCTCATTAATAACACGTCCGTCACGGTCTTCTCCTGCTCGGTCCTGATGACATTGAGCGAGGGCCGTGGAACCCTTACGATTACTTAAAGTCAGTAATGGTAACGGTTTGACGGCCCTCCTCTGTAGGGGTGCAGCCTGCAGTCAGTTGAGCCTGAGTGTGTGCTGATAGGATCCAGAGCGGGAATGAAACCCTGGATAGTACATCATCTATACTGTAGTGTCTCTATAACAAACTTACAGTATAAGATGATATCCTGTCCAGGGCACAAGACAGAGGCGTTAGCAGCATGTTATTGTTGCAGTCTGTGAGAGGAAGGAGGAGAAGGTCAATCGATGGAAATAATATGTTCGAAATATTGGTAAAGAAACTATTAAATCAACTTGACATTTATTCATATACTGAAGGAAACCACTGTTTTAAATAAAGTGTATCATTACACAGCCTCAGCATCCTCTCTGTTGCGTACTCACCTATTGTTGCATCTTCTGTTGCTCGCTGACACTTTTCTCAGCATGTTTTAAAGCTGCGTCTCGTCCACGTCAGGTTCTGATCTCCTAACTGTTCTTCTGTGGGGCCGGGCCCCTGCACTTAAAGGCCCCCTGGCTCATTAGCATACTCTGATGACATCTGGGGTGGACCAGACATCAAGGGCTGAACTTTTTCTCTTATCTGGTCCAAACCTGACTGCCTCTGTCCACTGATGGTCGACGCCCATTTAACATCCAGATGGACTCACAGCACTTTCTTGGTATATTATTTATCAGTAATATTAGTATTAATGAATATCATAGGAGAAGTTCCATCATTTTCCATTTACATAGGTTTGTATATTTTCCCACTCAAGTCGGCTAAGAAGTGGCTACCCAAGTGTTTTCTATTTTCTTATTTAGCCCAGTTCTTCTTGTCCAAAGCCACTTCTCAGACTTCTGTTGGGAGTTTTGACCTTTACACAGTATTTAAAAGAACTCAGCTGTAAACCAAAACATGTCGTCTCTCCTGTCTATTCAAAAAAACGCTCTGAGCTTTATCTCACACCGTCATCATAAATCGAAGGTTCGCCATCCTCTGAATGTCACATCCCTTTGGATTAATGCGCAATGCTTTCATGGATTGGAATTTAATACTGCAATATGTCAACTGATGACATGTTATCTGACATATTACATTATGAGGATTTCTTATATGCCCGGACAGATTCCAGGGCATGCCGAGGAGGGATCTACTTTTTTATTATATGTGTCACACATATACAGAAACGATGAATGTCAAATTACAGCTGGGCTGTGATAAAGCAGGTCAGAGGCTGTGGTTTTATCTTTTTAATCCCTGATGGTTTGTTTAGATCCATTAAGAACAGACTTTAAGAAGAGTCTTTATGTTTTCCTTTTTTTCCGTCAAGAACTGGATTCACTCAAATTAAACCCTAAAATTTCTTTAAAGCATGTTGAGTAGCAATTGAATACTGCTCACTATTGACAGGTTAATTTATGATATTTGCACATGTATACATGAAGGGTCAGGGGGTGGGGTCTGGTTGGGGGGTGAGAGGTCCTCTTGTAGACACAGATAAAGATGAAGGTGGGTCTATCTGGGTGGTTTGGTTTCCCTCCAACTTTTTATCTGCAGAACAAATGCTTCAGCTTCTTAAAAAAATGTTCACTTGCGTTCAAAGATAAGTTTTGTACAGACTTACAGTTTGGCCTACTACTGCGACCGATGTGGCCACTTACAATAGTTGATGTTCCGATCACAAAACCTGAGAACACGGAGAGAATGATCAGCTCCGATGTGAGAAAGTGGTTAGGAGTCCCAAGATGTCTGAGCAACATCAGCCTGTATGGACACGGCATCCTCGAGCTGCCTTACACGAGTCATGTAGAGGAGTTTAAATGCACCAAAACAAGGCTGGAGATGACCCTCGCAAAGTCCAGAGACAAGCAAAAAGCAGCACTACCAGCGTTCTGATATTATAGGCCACGTTCAACAGGGAGGAGGAGGTTTAGGCCTCGGTCAGAGTAGACCCCTGTGGAACGAAGGAACTCCTTCAGAGCAGGGAAAATTGGTAGTCTTGGAAATCCGGCGTCAGGAGGAGGCAGCAAGATGAGTCCCTAACATCCGCTGGTGGTCAATAACATCCCAAAAATCAACTGGCGGTAGGCTATAGTGCCGTAGAAGGTACAAGGGATGTTCTCCATCTTGTCCTATGTTCTAAAACAGGAAAGTGTTTAGTTTAAAAATGCAAAGAGGTAATGATGTCTGATCTACTGAGCGGCCACATGGCTTTCATAGTGCTGCCATTCAAGCCAGTAGTCAGATTAACCTTTAGCCTCAGTGAACTCTCAAGTTCGGGCTGTATCATTGATTACAAGCCCAAAACCCTTAATAATGCTGGTGGCCACTAAAAACAGCTAACACCTACTGGTAGTTGGTAACATTAGTTTTGAAGAAGACCTTCAAACTTTCAAGATATTCAACATCTTGTCCTATAATCTAAACAAAATAATTATTGTTATTTGAGCTGATGGACACAAAGAGCACCTGATGGACAATTAAGAGACCTAATGATCTTCCTCTGAGGTAACGCCTGGTGTAAGAGACATCTTTCCTCTACTATTCAAACCTTTTACTGTTCATCCATCTGCCATTAACTGATTGTATAGATCGAGCCACTGTGGTAGAAGTATGAAACATCTGGCAGGGAGTAATTTGAACCACATCATTTATTTTTATTAGAAGGGAAATTGTGTCCTGTGGGAGAACTACAAACATGGCTGCACATGAGTTTGCATTAACTGGCACAACAGCTACCACCGCTCTGAAGGTTGTGTACGTGTATTCACCAGGATGTTAAATAAAAAACCTCTGGGACGTGAGCCGCATGGCAGTTAAATGCATTAATTTCACACTTATTTCTTCAAAATGTTGCTGGTTCTTTCCTGACCCGAACCACATCCTTTCACCAAGTTTCATTGAAATAATTCCAGTAGTTTTTGTTATACTGCTAACCAACGAACCAACAAACCCAATAACCTAACGACTGAGGTGAGAGAGAGAGAGAGAGAGAGAGAGAGAGAGAGAGAGAGAGAGAGAGAGAGAGAGAGAGAGAGAGAGAGAGAGAGAGAGAGAAAAAATCTTTGGAAATTCATCATATGCAGCACAGCAGTTGTCCGACAGAGAACAATAATACCTCCAACACCAACAGACATGACACCACACATCAGCAGTAGTGTTTTATGGTTTGTTATTTCTTAAGAAGAGGAGTGTTGAAGTTTCTGAGTATCAGTGTTTGTGAGCTGACTGTGACGCCCTCTTCAGGTTGAGCATGAACTGTCTCTGGGTCAGTTTTTGTACAGTCAAGGCCTCCATGCACAGCAGTAAGATGGGTTAGGAATCAGTCATCAGATACAACAGATAAATAGTGTGGACCAGAAAGGATTCTTGAAACTATATAATAATAACATTCAGAATTCAAAGCACATTTTGCATATCTCACTTAAAAGCTGCAATCAGACACAAATAAAATGTGACCAACCAAGAACTGCAGATTTAATAAAATGCAACAGGAAATAGTCATGTAAACATATTAACCATGTGAGCTGCGATGAAAAAAAATAGGATGTAAGTGACACAGAGTGAAGGGAATTCAAATGATAGATACCTGAGGCCTGTAGGAGAGACCATGTGGTGACGGGCAGACAATAATGACACATATCATGTGTTTAACTCTCACTGTATGGACCATGTCAGGGTTTTCTTTCTAACACTTTGACATTTAGGTACAGTTCTGCTTCTACAGCTGAGAGGAGGATCTAAGATATCTTCTTAATATCGAATAACACAATGTTGACAGGATGAGGATGCAGCGTAAATTCAGATCTTTATTTATTCACATAGAAACTATTATAGAAGTTATAGAAGTTTGTGTGATTTAAAAATAAGAATATTTTGAAGATTATTTTCACTGCTTCACCAGAGTTGCTTCACCAGCATGCAGACCTCTGACCTCTCATAGTGAGTCTCTCCAGCCGAGTGGAGGTCAACAACCAGAGGACACGTCTGCAGCTGTTTTGAGTCTCAGCCTTCATCTGCAGCCCTGTCATGTTGCCAACACACACACACACACAAAATGGTGCTTATCCTCATATGATTAATCCTCCAAATATATAGGCAGCTACACTGTGTGATGTTGTCTTGTTAAACTCATTTTGCATGAGAACCATTTGCTATAATTAGGGTTTGACATGTCTAATATATATTGTGATGTAACTGCTCATGTGGAGGCGGTTGAGTTGGTTGATAAGGTTTGAGAAGCCAAATCAAGCCTTCCTAATGGAGTAGTATAACAACGACAGTGAGGCAGACAGCAGGTGGTATAGCTTTTTATTGCGGGGCTACACACAACACAGAAAAACATGAACACAAGCCATGCTGGGTCAGTTTTACAAGAGAAATACACAGTATAGGTTTAGTGGAGACTACATATTATTTCTAAGATAAAAAGCAGGAGGACAGATGCAGATAAGAGTTGCGGTAGAGATCTGGAACTTTTGGTCTTTACACATGTTCGCTTCTCAAATGCAACTTGGAGAAACAGGAAGTTGCGGTGATCCTGATTGGACAATGCAGCTGAAAAAGACTGGATTTTAATGGAACACAATAGAAAGGCATCATGAACGGCAAGTCATCGTTCAAAATGTAAAGGTTGTACAGGGACAGCTGTCAAAAGCTACTTTATATGCTACATTTATATTTATCATATAACTATATATATATATGTATATATGCATATGTACTGTGTGTATGTTCCCTTGTACTGAATGTTAAAGAAAATAGAAGAGAAAAACTCACAGTTGAAACCTATATATGTATACATTTCACATATTCTACAAGTAAGTCAATGTCCTGCAGTAAATTCCTGATAGAACATCTCCCATGTCTGATTGATAGTTAACAGACTGCACATTAAAGTATCAGAGACACTATTCAACAAAGGCACTGTGTTTACACTGTGTATCTGCTTCTCTCCAGTAACAATGCAAGATATAACATTGAGGTTTTTTATTCCGGACGAGCCACTGTGTTTTTATGGTTAAACAAAAGTGAGCTACTAGAAAGCGGTGCTGCCGTTCAACCGGGTGTGTGAAGGTTTCATGTTGGTGTCGGATCGAGGAGGAGATCTGTCTATCATCTACAGTGCAGCCGACTGTAAAGTGGCGTTGGTATGAGTCTCTCTCAACCACACCCACACCAGTGAAGTGACACACTGGAGACTGCCAGGCTGCGGTGAACCATCACAGAGTGGAAAGGAACCAGGGCAGTGTCAACTTTTCAGTGAATAATGACTGATATTAGTTTTTGTAATAATCACATTTTTGAAAAAAGTACTGGCTGTTTCTTGTTATGCAGAAGAAACTTGCTGATTAATATCATTAGTTTTCAAAAAGCCAGGCAATGTTTTCACTAACATTTAGAGCATAGAAAATAGATGCAGCAGAAACCACGTTAGAAAATTAGTTTCATCTTCAACAAGGAGATGAAACTTGCGCAGACAAAAGAACCCACAAGTTGTGTGTTTATTTCAGGGAAATAAGAGAATGAGGTGATTATGGTAATAACTTTATAATGGTCACTGAAAAAAAATATTTACAGGTCACAGACTCTAACAAGTGGTTAATGGACATTCACAATGTGATTTAACAGACAAAGTGCCAAATTAAAAAAGGAGGTGGCAGTACGTAACTGTGTTCATAGGTTAGATAGAGCGGCAAAAAAAGGTTTAGGTATGTAACAGGCAAAAAAAGGCTCATTCAGTTAAAATGGGTTAAAATGGGTTAAGATCTGAAAAAAAAATGCTGTCATCCTACTTTAATCTGATTTTAAGAAAATTTAAATTGACAAGTTAAAACATTAAAACCTGGTTTTAATATTGAGGCTGATTCAATGACCTCATCACCAAATAAAAAGTTCAGTCTTCACCTGAATTCACACAATGAAGTCGGTGTTGCTCTAACCAATTTGTCCATCTATGCAAGACCACTCAAACAAACACTATGTACAGTGTTTACCAACTGATCACATGCTTCCTCTTTCATCTTCTCACTGACTCCAGCTGCTTTTCACGTCACACAGGGGATGTGGTCGCAGGGGTCAGAGGTTACTTTCACTGTTCCGCCATAGAAAATTTTAGTCTGGGCATTTCTCTTCTACAAAGTATACACACAATCTGTAAAATTTCAAATGACATCTGAGAAACACACAACCACAGGTGAGTAGGATTGACTGTTCATTTCGAGTGGAGGAAAGTGAGAGAGGAGTAACAAATGAGTTAAAGCAAAGACCCTGCATCCACCATATGCTACTCGAGGTAAAAGGGAAATGTTCAGTAAGCCTGGCAGGCATCCAGGGTCTCCATTAAGGCTAATCTTTTTTTTAAGTATGGCTTTTGTGGTAGCGTCTAAATCTGCCTTTGTGTCCAAACGCGACAAAGGTGAAAATTAAACACTTGTTAGTATAAGCAGATGTTATGAGAACTGTGAGCGACACTTAAACATCTCCTATCTGTATGACACAGTGGATACACTTGGACATGAAGCCAACTAAAGCCAAACCACTGTCCTAAAGGTTTGGGCACTTGAGTGATGAACAGGCACTGCACATCAGAACGAGAAGACAGGAAACATGAAGATATACCACAAGGTCAGGATTATCCAACAAATAAATCTGATAGTCTGATCTACTATAAATTTGTATGTAACAGCGGTTTGGTTATCCAACACTCTGAGTTAGAGGTAAACTATAAAACTATAAGAAACTCTTTTAAAAGTATAAGGTTCAGAGTCCACAAGGTGCTCAGTCAACTGCAAACAACTTCACCAACTGAGCATCAGATGAATCACAGTGTGATGAAGACTCTGGAGCACACCACCAAATTGTCATAACTGACATGGAAGGTGAAAAAAACGAAAAAGAGAGAGTCAAATATTCCTAATGGCAAACTGTGGTCCTTGAGTATTGTTGCAAGAATTACTTCAGAGGTGGCTCTGAGCACTTTGGCAGATGTTGATGGACTTAATCATCTAACAATACAGATAAAAACTACTGCCAACTCATTGGGTGTGAATGTCAACAGCTGGTGTTTGGCCTCTCTGGACTTAAGTTTAGACTCTTTACAGCACCTACTGTAAATGACATTGAACGCTACCAGATTAAAAAAGAACCAACTCTACTTTGGATGACTGGTAGGACTGAACAGAACTGCAGCATATAATCCTGGCTAACTAGTGCAGTGTGAAAAAAACTCATAGTGTTCAAAAACAGGAACTTAAAAACAACAGGAGAACCGACCGGTCTGGTCCTTTAGAAGTAAGGCCCCAGCTTAATTTCCTTCAGAAAATCGAAAACGCATGAACCGTCTTGGTTGGTGTCAAGAAGTTCTGGTCAAAGGCAGTTGCATAAGGGGGTAAGAGAGTGTAAAATCTGTTATCATGCTTGAGGCAGTTATATGTTGAAGGATTCAGAGGAATTAGTCTCTGGCCTGATTCATCAGTTGGCTGATTAGCACTGTTGGCCGATCATCTGCTGCAGCAGAGGGATCTGAGGAGAGAGGGATTCGTTAGTTTTAACAGTGAGTGATGAAGATGTCGGTCGAGTCTAGTCTGTGCTGTCACACATTCATAAACCACAAGTAAATATTATAATCAGGGTTCCAGCAGCTTTCAACAAGTTAAACTTAAGTCTTTTTTTAAAAACTTTTTAAGACCATAATGAATGAAATTTAAAGCCTTTGTTCAGTGTACTGTGATAAATGACAGGGGTCAGTTAACAGTTCCATGTTGGTCTTTGATTGTAGTTTTATAACAGTGTCTGGGTCACATGGTGACACTACAAAATATACATGCCACTAAAAGAATTCTCCTAAACACATCATTTACATTTTAATGGAGGTAACATTAAAATTACGTTAACATAATTGAGAACTAACAACAGACCGGGTACATAATATTTTTTACATGAAAAAAATCTGACTACAGACTTTTTTAGAACCCACAGAAGCCATGTATATTATCTGTCACAGTACTTCCTCAATTTCGGAATGTAATATGAAATATTTATATTTTTCTGAAGAAAATGCAGTTGATTTCTGGAAAATAAAAAACGTATGATGTCTTTTAAACTTAACTTTCCTTTCATATCTCTAGGAAAGTATGGCAAGGGATTTTTGAGGAGCCAGCGCCCTCTCATGGTCGATCATAGCTAACCAGGGCGGGGCATTAACACATTTCAGCAGAATCACCCTTGTGTTGACAAAATTAAGATGCAGCTGCAATGTTATGATTAATTAACGAAAATATGGTTAAGATTAATAACAAAAATGTTAACGTAACCTTAGAAGAGGGTTCTGATGAGATACATTAACTAACGGCTCAGATCAATTTCAGTCTCACCTTAGAGAGATCCACTCCAGTGAGGGCGTTGACAGAGACAGGGAGTTCGGCTAATAAACGGTTCACCTCTCCGGTCACACGGTTGCCCTCTCCACTCAGGATGACAATCTCTTTGGTCCTAGCAAGAGGTGCAGCCACTTTACTGGCAATCTGTTTGAAAAACGACAGTAATTATGTTTGTTAATTCACTGAAAAAAAAACCCACACATCATCAGTACATCTGAGGATTGACCATAACTGAGTTATATATTTGTACTGAAGACATCTCTGACGGATCATGTCAAGAATATCTCTTGTTCAAATTACACCAAATGCGATTATTTATCACACTTTCCGTTTAATTTAGAATAAACTGTTCATATATTAGTTTGGTGCCAATTCTCTGGTGGGGAGGACATTGTGTAATAAACCAAACTTCCCACATATTGGTAATTTGCTCTAAGGCCACATGACTACATGTACAACACAAACCTTGGGCAGAGCCTCCAGGACCAGAGCAGTTTTAGCAGCATCTCCATACTGCAGATAAGCCTCAGCTTTCAACCTCATCTTCTCAGCCTCTGCTTTTCCAATCGCTTCGATGGAGGCGGCCTCAGCCTCACCAATGCAGCGGATCTTCTCAGCCTCAGCCTGCGCCGTGAGCACCTTCTTTATCCTGGAGGGGGTTTAGAGAAGCATCATAAGGAATTACAGGTCTTTACTTATGTTAGCAGTCAGTTATATTCTGTTATTTGTGGTGTGTGCTAATTTGAAATCATTAGTCTGGTATACATTTGTGTCCATAAAAACTTCACATAAGTTTCTATTTAAACTAAAAGCATTATCCAACTTGAATGCCTTTGAAATCCTGTCTAGCATTAAAGAGACTTGCTGCATGTCTCACAATTTAGTCCCAGATGACTCTGAACCAGCAGCCACGTCCGTGGTCTTGGCAGTCAGGACACTGGAGGCGGGAGCATCTATCTTATACCACATTTCTGTCAAAAGGTGTGTGTTCTGTTACCAGAGTCGTAGCTCATTGCTAGACAACCTAGATAATGTAGCTAAAGCCGTTAACAGACATGACCTCCAGGAAAAACTGAGAATTGGCTAAAGAGTTTCGCCGCAGTCTGCCTTTCCCACATGCACAACACAGCAGGAGATTCTCTGCACAGACGAGTTCACAACAGCAACAAATCCTCTGCATTATTCAGATGAGAGTTGGAGCAGTCGGGTGCAGTAGACAGAGGCAGGAAGTAATATTAATTATGCTGCAGAGATCACATGATAGTGTTGACAGCATCCCACCACCGTTGTCACTCTCTGATCACCGCAACTCTTCTGACATCTTCATCGTCAGTGTCTCTCCCCCCCAGATTTCAACAGACTTTATACTAGGAGGTGGGGGGTTCCCCCCCCCAACATTTTAACATTGCGAGTAAATGGATAGTGGGTGATTTTCTGTGGAATGTACTGAGAAGGGCTAACTGTGTGGATCTCCACTCACTTATGTCCCTCTGCAATCGTCTGCATCCTGTAGGCTTCAGCCTCAGCAGGTCTCTTTACAGTGGCGATGAGTTCCTTCTCAGTTCTGTCGATCTCCTTCTCCTCAATCGTGATCAGCTTCTTCCTCTGCACCACCTCGATCTCTATCTCCTCCAAACGTATCTTCTGCTGCTCTTTGGCTGCCTGCAGCTCATATGCCAGCTGAGCATCTGCTTTCTAGAAGAGGCAGGAGGTTTTATTAATACGCTACTGTCATGTTTGATGATAGAAGCTACAGGATATTCAGACCTATCTATTACCTTTGTGTTCACTTCTTGGTTAAAGGAAGCTTTCTGCATCTCCAGCTCTCTTTTTGAGTCGGCCATTTTTGTGTCAGCTAAGAACTTAACATCCATCATCTCCTTCTTGCACTCAGCTTCCTGTAAAAGACAGTGTGCAAACAGTGATGACAGGGCAAAGGATTCAGAGCAATTTGTTGGTTTGCTAATGTGATAGGTATTAAATCTCTGCAAGAGAGAGAAATGAGGTTCTTCAATTGCTCCTTTTTTTAGATAGACTTTTCTCTAAAAACTTGTCTTACCCTGATGCCAGCGTCTCTCTCAGCCTCTGCCACTCCGATGTCTGCATCCCTCTGTACAGCAGCTGTCTGAGATTTACCCAGGGAGCTCAGGTACTCCACTTTATCATACACATCCTGTCAGGGAGATGATTACATGTGGAGATATGATATAGTTAAACTCTTAGAATTTACATGGCAACTGGAAACATGTGTTTCAGTAATAAATATATAATGAAGCAAACTTAATCTTTGTATTTCTCATACCTTGATGGTGAAGCTGAGGATCTCAATGCCCATACGACCGACATCAGGTGATGCCACCTCTCGCACCAGGGTGGCAAATCTGTCTCTGTCTTGGTAAATCTGCTCAACAGTTAGGGTACCTAAAAGATGGAAACGTTTGTTAGTGCCTTCCAGTCCCAACTGTTCCTTCTCCCATCACCTTCATATAAGTAAAAGGGAGGACACTGGATAAGATGCTTTGTATGTCAAGAGAGAAAAATTACAAACATATCCTTGACATTGTCATATAGGCCCTGATCATACCAAAAAGCTTAGGACAGAATCGTTTGTGTATAAATGTTCTTTAAGTAATTTGGTTATAGTTATCTACTTATAGTGTCCTTTTTTTAATTTATTTTTTTAACTTTTACCGGCTCTGATGTCAGTGTGTGTCGAGCATGTGGTGTCAGTAGGGACTGAATGAAGGAATGCACACAGCTATGATGCAAGATTTTACCAATTTGGGTGTGATCAGACCCGTAGTTACCTCTGTCCACTTGTGATCGAATCACTCAGGACGTTAATACCAGGTTTGAACTGGATTTTATGGAAAATTATCACTTTGTTATTTTCTACAAATAAATTAACTACAAAGCTGCTCTGTAGAGGATGTTGAACATTTTGTCTGCATAAGCAGTTTCTTAAACAGCAGCAGCACACTTGGGTCTGTCTCCCTTCTCATGGATCCTTTCTCAGGTAAAACTCATGCCGTTTTAAAGGCTAACTTTATTTGATCTCGGTTTTCATTCTGATTACTAAAGTTAATTGATTAAAAAAAACATATATACTTTTAAGGGACAGAGACCGCACCAAAATTAAATGGATTCTTCCCTGACCAATACGTATCCTTCCCCTACGATTAGTAGACAAGTAGTAGACAACCACACAAACAAGCAAGGCCATGCAGCTAATGGAGGTTACCCACCCAGGATGGCGCGCAGGTGACCCTCAAGGGTCTGCAGGATGACACTTTTGATCTCCACGACAGACTTCCCCAGGAACTGTTCGCAGGCGTAACCCAGCAGTTCGTTCTCTGTCATCACCTTCACCTAGTGCCAACATGGACAAAGATAGTCAGCTGTATACACACAAACACAGGCACAGTCACAACACAAGCACAAATACAGGCACGCATAGGTGTGGCACACATAACATGGCAAAATTATCACTTATCACACACAATCAGCAAGATACAGAAAACCACTGAAAGTATATATAACATAATGGAACATTCAAATAGAATATTAGTCTACAATGCTCTAGTGATAAAATGCATGAATCCTTGTTTGTTTTAAAGAGCAAATGCCTTACACTTATGTTTGTGCATCACTGCTATTGATATGCCAAAAATAATCATAGACTGTGTTAAACTGCTTTAATTATTATCCAGAAAACATGACTCCAAACACATTATTAAAGGAGCTGTTGCATGGCTGGTATTGGAGATGAAAGGCTGCAGCAGGGATCACTGTAATTGTTATCTTGTATATAGACGGTATCCCTCTAGATACAGGAGTGGCCAATAAATGTAGATCAGTCTACAGATAAATTACAAATACATTTTGACTTAATTTTAGGATATTTTTGGGTATTGCTTTTTTAATATCTTTGTTCTTATAAATCTTTACATTGGTGATCAATGTCAGTGGATGCAGACATAAATCTGACTTCAAACCTATTCTTTAGTAAGATATTAGCACAGCATTTAAGCAAGCAAGGACAATTTTTCTTGTTAAGATCTACATCTGAGTAAAAATGACATTGAAGAAAATGCAACATTGAAGCTGGATTCATGGCAATGCAGTGACAAAACAAAATCTACTGCCGGTCCTGTTATTAAGTCAGGAACCTTTTAAATTTGAAGCAATTAAAGGAGGAAAAAAATCAATGAAATGACAGGAGGTTTAAAAGATAAACACAAGGGGAGTCAGTCAGAGGTCACTTAAATAATCAAGAAATCAAAAAGTGTGTTTAAGACAGAGGGTCTTGGGTGTCGTACTCCACTGGAGCTGTAAGAAGAGAGAGAATGAGCTGGGTCCTTAGGCGAGAGGTCTGCACATGGTTTAAATTGGCAACATGCACTCATACTGGGGATGAGGGCAACACAATGTCAGGGAGGGTAGACATCATTCCAATGTTGGTAAAGAGAAAAGGCTACAACTCAGTCACACAACCACACAAAGACCAGCTCAGACAGACAGCAGGGGGCGCCGTGCTGTGGCTGGAATTAGGATTTGTGCGCTATGGTTTTTTCTTGCCCCTCACTCCTGACCTTCTACCCCACATCCCCAATCTTCCAACTCGTGACACCACCTTACTCCCTGACTCTGCCAATCTCACAGTTCCTTAAAGAAACAAAACTGATCAAATAGATACAGAAAATGTGACTGAAAAAGGAAATCTTGACCACCTTTTCCTCATTTTGGGCTGTTCCTCAAAGGCCAGAAAATAGATTTTATGGTGGAAGACTTTCCTTCAATTTATTTGATTAAACTGAAAATTGGTAGAAAAAACTAATTCTTCTCAAAGTTACGTGGAAGAATATGATTTAATGGCAACATAAAGTAAAAACATTATCCTCAATTAACATTCTGCTAGTGGATCCCTCCATCTGATCCTAAACCTTTGGTGTCTTTTTAATTTAAGATGGATACAAAACCCCTCTTGCCATTGGACACACTCCACAGTGGCTGTTGCTTAGGTTGGACCATGAAACAGAGGCATGATGTGCCTCTCTTTGAAGTGAACTGTGGGAGAGCGAGGGGCTGTTTGGCTCCAAACAGTGGACTCATTGTCAGCATGCATGTAGGAGAACACAGAGGAAAGGAACATCGGCATGACTGTGGCTAAAATACAGAACTGATAATGAGACATCGGGTTTTGAAACGCAGAAACGAAAAACTGACATGCAGACAAAAAAGGGAAATATATAACAACAGGATATCATTTGAAATGGAAAGGCTAAAAAATAATGTTATATTATCGTACAAGTTATCAGAGAGAAAATCCATCATAAAAAGCTATTTTCCTTTTCATTTCATTACACTAGTTTAGAATCTCTTAGAGTACATAAGCACATTTCCTTAAGACCCAAGTCCAGACTGGGTACCCATGACTGATGTTGCTAAATGACATGTAAAACTGATTTAATTACAGTAGTTTGTGTTTACTTTCTTGCTCTGACATTGTTATAGAGTGACGATAGAAAGGTTCTCCTTGTCTAATTAATGTTTACTATCTTTCAATCTCTGGGATAGAGAGCTACAAGAGCGGAGACAGAGGAAGCAGGTTAATTTATGCTTCTAACTTTTGAGCACTCTATGTACGATGTGAAGTAGATACATTGTATGAGGGATTTTATTCTATGGTGGATTTTCTCTTCAACATTACAATTTGTCGAATGAACAGAGTTTATCTTTCCAGCTCTAGAAAGAACCCTGTTCCTGTCAAATTGGGACAAAGTTCACTGAACCACTTAAAAATAACATGATTAATAAGATTGTGTCTGTTTTTCTGTCAAAGTGCTAATGTCAGTCTGAGTGCAGCTTGGTGAGGTAAGTTTAATTAGGTTTTGCTCTGCTGGGATATTAGATTAACCATGCAGAAATCCATCCGTTTCTAAATCTGTGTGTACTACATGTCCCTAGATCAAAAATGCAGGTGTACATTTTAAAATGACTCCAGTGTATGAAGAACCACCTCTGCTGTGATGCCATGGGAGATGCCAGAAAAAAAGGAAAGGGGTGGTAGGGTTAGTGGAGTCTGAACTGGCATTCTCAGAAAAGAGTGGTGATTTACCTGAGCCACCCCAGTGACAGTAATAGCTACACCCTCCGCTGTCTCTACATCCTCACACTTGGGCTGCAGGGTCATAATCTCAAGCGTTATCCTGTGAAGAATGTGGAAAAATATAAAATAAAAATTGACATGTTCGGAGGGAAAGCAAATGAAGGGAAGGGCCAGAACATAAGGAAAAAAACAGGACAAAGTGAAACCATTCACCCAAGGACTCCAGATCACTAACAACAGAGAGCAAAATGAGATGCTGTCCACAAGACAAATCTTGTAGAGTTTAGGTTTTTCTCCGATTTTTGTTTATAAAGTAAGAATATAAAATGCAACCTGCGTTTTGCATTGGTTTTCCTAAACATTTTTACTGCCATTTATATAGAAAGCATCCATTTAGTGCCCCCGTTGCCATGGGTGACTAAGAGTTCAGCTTTATGGTGAAGACCAAGTTTGTGACAGTTGATTGTCTCCTTTTGACTGCAGAAGAAAAAGCAATGGTGATGAGAAAAACAAATACACACACACAGACAGACAGCGTTAGCTTGTTAGTGGAACCATTTTCCTGAGTTGTCCTTTAGTCCTGAGCACCAGCCACTTGTTTTTTTTCAGGGTCTTTTGAAATGCATTACCTGAGCCACCCCTGTCACATCCAGGGGAACACCCTCCGAGGTTTCGATATTCTCACAGCGACAGAGGATGGTCATAACCTCCAGAGACATTCTACGTAGGCAGGCAGGCAGCAGGAATAGCAGAGGCAAAACAGTAAGTTGAACAACAGCTGTTAGGAATGTCAGTAACCATGGTCAAGAGGAAGAAGAAAGAGAGAGGGGGTGAAGGACACAACCTGGCCTTGTGCTTTTGCTGTTTTTTTGGCCTTGAAGGTTGTTTAATGTTTGGACGCGCTGCTAGCAACCCGTCTCAGAAAGCCAGAGCTGTCAAAGGTACAGCTGAGCTAATCTTGCCTCTTGTTAATAGATGTTGAAATAAACTAGGACAAAGAGCAAGATCCACAGATTAAAACTCCGATCAGTGTTGACAGGATTCTTGATCCCAAAGACTCTCCAAGATTACATTTGTATGGAGATTACCCAGGAATGTGCTTCAATACTGGACTGGCTGGATTTGTTTATGTAAGGTTCTGTTTCACAGCTGATAAAACAGCAAGAGCTGTCCCTTCATAATAAAACATGACTTGTCTCGGAGTCAGCGTCAAAGATATGGGAGGCAGACAGCAGCAACAGTTGGAGAGAAAGCTCTCTGGTTAAAAGCTCCACCTCCCCCTTCCTTCTCAAGAATTGGATCAATGAGTCAGAGGCCTGGACATTAACATGATTACTGCAGCATGAGCGGGAAGCTATGCTCCTTCTTCCTGTTTTTACGATGCCGCACAGCTACTACTGGCTTATGCACACAGGCCTTTTAGCTCGAATGGTTACTGCTCTGAGGAGGAGCGAGAGCATCTTGTCTCTGTTCATCATCCAGAAAAGCATTTGAAATAATTTCAAACTGCACATCACCAAAATAAAAATAGGCAGAGGGGCTTCTTGGGTCAGCTTGTCTCTTAATGGAGTTTTATAAATCCACACAGGCGTCAAGTTGATTTGGTTGTTGAGGACTACCATTACGTTTCCTGGCAACTAAACTAGCTTAATGGGAAATCTGTGTCCTGAAGGAGACACACTAGGGCTAAGAAAAGGTGAGACTGACACCAGACAGAGCTAAGCAGGTTAGCAAAGAAGAAACAAAGAGGCAGGCAAACATTAAAAACAGTGGGAAAAAAAAGGGACACCAGAGACAAGGAATATCATGATGGATTTGGTAATTTTCATAAATTTTCCAGTTGGTTTTGTGAGAAAACCTACATTTAAAACAGCCCTCAGACAATTATGGCTTGTGTGAAAAATATTTACACTTAAAATAGAAATTATTGATATTTCGCTTCACCTCTCATCAACAAATTTCGGGATAGCAAGTTAAAATTATAATGTAACATTGACTTAACTATGTTGTTTGTATGGAGGCTCCAAATGTGTACAAAATTTACTGGCAAATATTATCTTTGGCTCGTTAAATCAGAATAATCTGAGATTACCTCTAAGAGCCCTCGTGTTCCATGCCACATCATTTGGCCCATTTTTGTTTAAATGTGTAATTAATCAGACGTGAAAATATTTCACGTCAAGCTTTTCAAAGACAGACCAGAGTCTGTAAAAAATTGAACTGCAAATACAACCTGCTTCACTGAAATTCAATCAGCAACTTGCCTCACAAATCTGAGTTAGCACATTTTAGAGAGAGTAGTTTAATGCTTCACTGAGACTTAAAGGTCAAACACAGAGCTAGTCAAAAAGGGTCAGTGCAGCCACTGTAGGTTCTGTGTTGTTGTTGTTTGTAATTTAAACTTGATTCAAGTCAGACTAAAGGTTTGCTTTTTTGGTTACACACTCTGAGAAAGTGATACATACATTCGATTTGGTTGTGTTTTTTGGGCAAATTAATAATATGCCACTTCTTTCCAGTTAGTTTCCCGTTTGATTATCTTTTTGCTATGTCTGTAAATCAGATGGTTGTTCATCATACTAAAAGGTAAACCTGACCTTGCTGTTATGTATCATCTACTTATTTTTCCAGTGGTAACTCAGTAGCTGACCTGTTGATGCTGCATTTAAAATCAGAAGACAGTGAGGAGCCGCTATGTTTACACATCTGTTAAACATTAGCTTTTAATATTGATGTTGTTTGTCTTGAGTCACGATAACTTTCTTATTCTTCAATGGACTGTATAAGGGCCAGAACGAGAGAAGAACCATCTGTCCTTCTCAATAAACACAGGGTAAATGCATATAAATCAAAATGAGGACATCCACATTTTTATAAAATGTAGATCCATGAAAATTACCATTACAATGTCTTTGTCAATTTCCCATTTGCCTGCATCACTCAAACCTGTTGTGCCAGCTATGCCTGCATTTATAAGACAGAAGCTTTTTTCTTTTTTTTTGTAAATATCCAGTCACAAATTAAATAGTGCATTTGTTAGGAATACTTTTCTGCACAACTGTGTATTTACAGCACCAGGTGAGTGTAAATATGAATGCCTCAATATAACATTACACTACATGTCATTTTGCAGATGCTTATCCAAAGCGACTTACATTTCGAGAATTCAACATCTATGAAGGAACATTAAGGCATTCAGTATCTTGCCCATGGACACTTCGGCATGCAGATGGAGAACAGGATTGAACCACCAACCTCCTGGTGGGAGGACGACCACTCTACCCCTTAGAGCTATGAAACCCCCAAATCATGTTTTGGATACTTTAGGGATGAATTTGTTTTTAGCTTGATCTTTTCATTGGATTTGTTGACAATAAGAAAAACATCATCAGTCACCCATATCTTAAATTTGTTTCTCCTTTATAAATAAAAAAAATTATATAATATTTTGTGCTGATTTTTAGTTGACACATGCCCTAAGGCTGATGCTTAATAAAAACGCGGAAATACAACAACTGCTGAAGAGCATTAACGCTCTCAACAAAGGCAATGAAAGACTCTGCAATATCACAAATTACATTTTAGCCTAGTGTTTGCGGAGAAATTGTCACCAAAACATAAAGAAACATCCACTAAGGGTCTTTGATTTGACTTGAATTATTGATATAAAATTCCATTTGACTATCAATTATCCAGATCTCCCTCGCTGTACCAAAACTAATGGACTATTTTTAAGTATTTAGCAATTTGTGGGAAAGATACATATTTGTGTATATTATTCAGAAACTGTTAATTATTTCCTACGTTAAAACACCTTCATGGTAACTGAATGGTGGAAAGTAGGACAGTTATTTCAAATCTGTGGTTAAGAGCTGCTGAAACCCTCTTCCTGACTGAGATTGTGCGCACTGTGCCATTTAAGACTTCATAGCTCTAAGGGAAACTTTAACAATTTCTATGACTTGAAGACAGAGCAGACATTGCTTACCTCTGGATGTCAGATATGAGCCACCAGGCCCATGCCCAGCCTCCAACGACATACGTCTTATTATCTGAGCCGCAGCAGCCACCTTTAAAACAATACAGAGGAAACTGATGTCACATGGCAACAGGATAAGTCTCAGTTTGTAATAGTTTGAATAAAAGAAATGCCAAATGCAATAAGCTACATCACCAGCAACAGTTTTAAACGACTTTAAAAAGCTGAAAAACCACATTGAGAATGCAGTCAATTTAACACATTCACACATGATGCATTCATATTCACAGGGCATGTGTAGGAATACTTTTGTAATAATACATCAATACATTGTTCAGTAATTGACCAGTAGGTTATATTTCAAGCTCATAATAGTGTAGGAGTAAAGAAACATCTATACTGAGACCCTGAACCACTTTCAAGGTTCTGCAAGGGTTCACGTCAAAACGTCCCTCACCCCATTACATCCAACCTTGTTCTGCCATTCAGTTTTAAAAACCCGACCTAAATTACATAAATGTACGATGTTATTGAAAACCATTTTGGTTGGTTTGTTTCAAATTTCACAAAAGCTACTACTCTTTTTTTTTCTCGTGTCCTTTATACCAAGGACACGTTTTATCAAGCATTTGGTAACTGCATGTGTTAATGTTGCAAAAGGTTGTGAACAGTCCGACTGGACATTATAATGGGATTAAAACATATACATGTACATAATGTGGTAAGGTTCTGAATACTCCACATGTTTTAACTCGATTGATGTTTATTCCAATTATTACCTGGCTCAGGTTAAAGGCAGGCAGTCAGTATTTAGTTTTCTCAAACCCAGCAGGTTTAGAAGCATGTAACCCTTGTGCATTCTTTTGAATGTAAATGCTTGGTCTGTCTCGACCAACTCGGATTTAAATGTTTTGCTCGACTTGGAAGTAGAAAGAAGTCAAACAACCGCTTTTTCTCTCGGATCATAACAATTACTGATGGGATGCATGTAAGATTAGGCAACATATATCGGTCGCGTTCAGTGGCCTTTCGTGTGATAGCTTGATTTGAAGTGTTAAGTGTGACATTCCCAGCTGTCACACGTAAACGGACGGACAGACGGAGGAGAGGGAGGAGCTGGGCCAGCTTTGCTAACACATACTTTAACCAAACATTACAGCAGGAAACACTGAAGCTTTCTCACCAACAGGAATATTATCAAAAACAGACAGAAAATATAAATAGTGACATTTTTTACATTAAAAGAGATTATTTCAAATTAATAAATTAACTCTGCCTCATTGACTCCTTCTTGACAGTTGCACCAGGGACTGACCATGCGCAGGATGCATTCTATTAAAAGATATGTTTTGGGTACATTCTCTTATGATATAATCTAATGCAGACAGAGTAGAATTGGTATTTCAATGACGTATTGAGGGTGGGGCCGGCTTTTACCATCAAAGTTCACATCGCTCCTGCCAAATGCCATTGCCAACTAAAGTTGTAGGCAGACGTGCTATGAAATACTCAGAGCTACACACCACTTTAGTCCCAGTTGCTCTGGTCTACCTCTGGCATTACTGAGATTCCTGACAGCATTCAGTGCACGGTGGGGGGAGGGGCTCCAAGCAAATGAATGAAAGTTTTTACAAGTGGATAAAGTAAAACCCATCTTAAAATCACTTTTGGGAATGCAGTGTTTGGTTCTTGAAAAGTTACAATGACACAACCCACTGGTGAAGCTGCGTTTTTTCACATATTTCACAATTCCACCACTAAATTATGCTTTGTCACAGTCTATGTTCCTCTAAGTGGTGACTGACATTTGCTCACAATGGAAAAATCCCACGGAGGTTTCTGCTTTGAGTTTTATCAAAAGTGGATAGACAGGAAACCACCTTAACAGATTCAGTTACAGGGGATGTGCTAGCAATCATGTGTGCAATGGAGTGCCAAACCACATTTATAAACTGACACACAACTTATTTTTTTTCCAGTGTTTAAAGGTCAGGTATTCGTAATAGTCATTCCTTATTATACACTGATGGAGAAAGCAGCAACATGTCGTTTAGTCTAGATTCTACTGTCACCTGATAACATAGAAATGACTGACTCAATAAGTAGATCTCAGATCCAGTGTCAGTCTGCGTGAGCGAAACTTTAACACAAAAGAGGAGGTGCTGGCCCCCGAGTCTTTATTTAAGGGGCCCCTGGGATTAAGGAAATTCCTGGGTAGAGATGTGTGCGCCACACAGACTGAAACCATGAGTTTATCCCTCTTCATTTGATCAATGCAGATTCGTTTTTTAGAATAACCATATCCCACTACCAGCGATCAGATACAGGGATATAAAATCAAATCAAAATTTACTGCATCACTGCTGTTGTAAACATTTCCCTAATATCTGTTCTATACCAATCAAGTGAGAGCAGCTCCGTGATCGAATGTGACACCCGGGAAACAAACATGGGAACAGACGTGGAACCCAACAAATCAAACCCCCATCCCCAGCAGCCAGGGCAGATGAGGACAGACATCGTCTAAAATGAAGGCGAGTGGAAAAATAGGTGGATTTCAAATGAAAATACTTCCCGACGAGAAACCCGTAACCGTCGGTGTAACGTAGTGAACATGGCGGTTTGTCTTTTTATTAACAGACAAATCAGTTTAAACGGCAATCTGTGCCTGCTCATGTTGGGGTGGGCCTGACGACTGCTCAACACAAACCACAAGTGGGTTGTCGTAGTATTACACGTACATTCCGCCTGTTTTAACGCATTTGTCCCTGAGATACTGTTGAAATAAAAGGCTAGGACTACGTAGTAGCCATTCCTCTGGGGTTTCCAAATAACATCCCCCCGTCAGTTCCAGGTAATAGACAGGGGCCCATGGAGCGAAAATACGTAGTATAGAGAGAAAAAAAAACGTTACCTGAAACTACAAGGGCTTCGTTTGGTCCGACGGTGTGACAGTTTCCCATTTTATCGACAGAAAAATAGCTCGTATTCACTCCGACTCCACGCACACTAAAACAATTCAAGTTTATAAACTCGATTTCTCCTGTTTTTTATCAAACCGTGGTCGCTTTTTTCCAGGACACTCGCTCCACGCCCCTATCGATGTTTCTCTTTTTTCAAAATGGAGTCGATCGACGATTTTGTCCAGTTAGCCAATGAACCAACAGCACGCTTCCGCTTAGCACTTTCAACATAAAACTTCAGTTGGATAAAATACCCTTAAGTGTTTTATTTTGAAGGTATTATAAAAAACATCCGTCTATTTTTTTTCGTCGCTTAACCCTGCCGATCAGACCCCCTCCTTCAAAGAGCAGGATACCATTTCATAATAACAATAAAGGCGTGGCTGTTTAAATGTCCACTCACGCAAGCAGTCCCTTTTCCTGAGAGCAGTAGTAATGTACCTGCATCATGAGTCCCATATGTTGGCAATGAAACGCTCATGGGTTGCTGTGATGTAGAATAGTTATATCTCTGTGGTGTGGGGTCGGGGTATCCCCACACCACAGGTGTTCCAGGGGCTCTCCGGCTAAAAGGAATCATTTGATTTCGTGTCATAATGTATGACTTCTTACAAGTCCTTTAATGAAACATCTTAAATCAAATATATTGTCAAATTGGGGTTCCACTGTTTAATTTCTGTCGGTTAAGGGATTCTTCACGTGCAAGAGATTAGGAAGCACTGATGTAGGAGGCGACTCCAAACCCCAAAACCTGAGAGACTGGCATTGCAATTGTCACAAGGCCCTCAGGCTCCTGGTCTTTGCAGAGACATTTTGAATAGCATTCAGTAGAGCCCATAGCAAAATACCCTATCTTTATCTGGCTGCCTGGTTGGTTAGTTGACTGGTCAGTTGACATTTTGTTGGATGGTTGATGCTTTGTGGGTTGATGTTTTGTTGGTTGGCTGGTTAGTTGGTTGGGTGGTTGCTTGGCAGGTTTCACTTATATAGGTGTGTTGTACAGTTAGTTTTGATGGAATGTAGAACACGCACAAATTATTAGATATTTCTAATTATATAAGATCGGTAATTTTTATGTCAGATTGCCTTGTTACCAAGGACAACAGATGAAAAGTATCTTATACAGCTAACTCTAGCTCATTTACAATTTGTTCTCTGTTGATTTATGAGAACTGTCCCTTTCAAAAAGACGAACCTGGATTGATCTGCCCAAAAATCCAAGAGTCTCTCTAGACCCTGTCTAGTGCCCCTGAGCAAGGCACCTTACTCCTCCAACATCTGCTCCCCGAGCGCTGTACATAGTCGCTCACTGCTCTGTGTGTCCTGCACACAGATGGGTCAAAAGCAGAGATTACATTTCCCTACCTGCATGAGTGTGCGTTTGCATGTCTGTGCATGTGTGTGGGATAAATAAAATGCATCTGCATCTACTTAAAAAATAAATGAACAATTATAAAAACAACACAGATTCTGACTTTGAGATTTGAGTACATGGTTTAGTGGACCTGGTCTGCAGCTGTTTGATAACCGACAGTGCTCCTCAGAAACAGTTAATTTTAACTGCTGCTGGTGGCAATGGTTTGAGGTTTGTTTTGCAACATAAATTGGGTGCAAAATTGTGATACTAAAACTCATCCCCACAGGAAGTGGTTTACAGCATTTCCACCATGCACAGACAAGGCTCCAGTCTCATGTCTGCTTCATCCCACAGCCCCACTGCTGTACTGGAGACTGGAGGTGTGTTTGCGTCCCCACTGCTGCAGCCTTCTCTTTCATTGTCGATTGTGTTTCCTCTTTGACCCGGCTTCCAGCAGGAACGACCCATACTGGTTTCTTTCCAGCTTCCTTAAGTAAATTTTACCCCCCCCATCTTACCCAGTAAAGTCCAGCGAGGCAGCTTGATACTGGTGTCAGCAGAATTTAGATATAATATCCAGTTAGATGGCTTCCTATGAATAAATGACTGCCTGCAGCCCCTTCTGTTGTGAGTTGCAAGTAGTGTATACTGTGAACTGTTTATTTTGAGGGCGTTCACCTAATAACGTTTATCCCCCCTATTCGCCAAGGGAACAAATGATAAACATGGTGATCTGTTATGAATGATATGGGACGATGCAGGAAATAAATACATATCCAATGGAGACATGAATGTAATTGCACAGACAAATGAAAACAAAGGACTCTGATGAGAAATGCTCTATAAAGGTGCTGTGTGGATTTTCGTTGTTGTCTTTTCTTAAAGGTTACGCATTTAAAAGGCAATGGTAAAGATTATCCCTACAGGAATGTGGTCTGTTTAAATCAGATGACTCAACCTGAAACCTGCACTACATAACTTGTGGATAAGAACAAATTATGTAAACTTTCCGGACATTCATGTGCTGCAAACTGATCATTAAAGTGTTAAAAAAACATCTCGGTTTCCCTGTGACTTCAGTGAAGATATTTAGAATTCTCGGCATTCTCAAGGTCTTGTTGGAAATGCTACAGAGGAGCAGAGATGTGAAGTCTATAAGTAGGTCTATAAGAATTCAAAATATCATTTTTTTAATTAAGAATCATTTCGAAAGGTTAAGATTAATTAAGTTTATTTTTTCTCAAGCTTTATAACTCCATAGGTAATTATTGTTAACCCATATATACTATGCACCGTCAATGACAAATTCTGAATCTACCCCACTTACTAAACAATTATTGTTAAAAGGAACTCTTTTCACTTCCAGCTACAAGAGTTATAGCAACTTGAACCATTAAAGTACCAGTGTTTAGGATTTAGTGAAATCGAATGGTCTGTGCAGGCCCTCTTTCATGCCAGTGTTGTGTTTTTGTCTGTCCTGGAGTCTGTTCTAGAAAGGGAGTTCAACATACCCAGGATCTCTTTCAAGATCTAGCTGAACTTTACTTGTGGTAAAGAGATTAATAACTTGGGGCCACAAGATATGAATCTGTTCTTTACTAACAAGACCTCTGGAACTGAACTGAAGACGCCTCTTGGATGAGAGATGAAACGTTTCACTTAGTCACATGATGTGTAGACTCTATAATGGGCTGAAGTTTAACACACACTGTCTGAACTGACTCTGAGGACACTCTGTGGTGGAAACGTTTGCAATTACTAGTCAATAAAAACACATGGACCTATTTCTCTGCACCATGTCTCAGAGAGAGAGGGGGGGGGGATAGGGGCTGTCACAAGGTAAATCTGTAAACCATCTACCCCTCCTTCCAAATAAATATTTAACTTTGAAGGATAAACCTTTTTAAAGATAGGGACGTAGTTTTAAACTAGGTCTTTGTAGGCGGAGCTTTTATACAGCTTAATCTCTTATCTCCATTTTAACCTGCTCTGGAGCAGGTTAGCTGTTGAGCTAACCAAGTGACTATGGTGATTTACCCCGATAAGTGCAAACCCAGCTTCGTACTATGCCCCGGGGCCTCTGTGATAACATGGCGCTGCAACAGGGCAGATCTCTGTGGATGAGAACCTGCTTCAATGTGGATTTGAAAAGTTTGAACAGGACGATTCTTCTTTTCAGTTTAACCTGATTAAAACATACTTCTTAAAATATAAAATTCTGCTTTTGCATCCAACTACTGACTGAATCACTGTGTTGAAAATGTCCCTTTCAAAATACATTTCATAATCAAAACAACATATTGGATAATTGTTATGAAAACCAGTTAAGTAAGACTAAACCTTCCCCCTTTTATGAGTCGCAGTGCCACGGCCTGCTGTAGGCTGTCTTGCTAAGCTAATCATTAAGGATAATAAAAGAGAAGGTTATATCACGCAGGGCTACTTGAATTCTAGCCAACCATCCATGTAGTTTGAGCGACAGTGGTGACACAGGGAGCAGAGCATGGATCAACGCCTCAGTCGACCGACATGGAGCAGGCAGATAGAGTTCACCCTGGCCGGCATTGGCGCTGCTGTGGGGCTTGGCAACGTGTGGAGGTTCCCCTATCTCTGCTACAGGAGTGGAGGAGGTGAGAATTCTTTTAAAAAAAGACTGCCCTCTCCACAGGTTAAGATAATGTGCTGTGTGAGCCCTGGATTTGTTTGTACTGATTATGTAAAAAACATTTTCAAACTATTATTTTGATTACAAGTTATGAAATAGTTGCAGTGAACTTTGTGGCTAATTCCTGTTTGCAAGCTCAAACTAAACAGAGAAATTCTGCACGTACAGTTGATGAAGAAGATTGGTTTATAATTGTAAAACAGTAAAAAATGAACCAATATAGGTAAAAGGGAAACGCAGGAGCAGGATCACTTTTACAATAGTTAAATATTAGAGGATGCCATAAAAACTGTACCAGCGGGAGCTTCTTTGCTAGCAACATGTATGTCATAGTTGACTGATGTGATATTTGAACATTATTTAACTGCCAGGTGCCTTTCTGGTGCCATACCTGTTCATGCTGGTGGTGTTGGGAATCCCTCTGCTCCACATGGAACTGACTGTGGGCCAGTACACGAGGAGAGGGCCTGTCCATGCTCTGATTAATGTCTGCCCACTGCTGAAAGGTAACTGATGGGTACAACACGTCTATTTGTCTGACTTTGAAAAACATGATATTAACATCCTTTTTGTCTGTCCTCAGGCGTGGGTGTGGCATCAGTGGCAATCTCCTTCATAATGTGCACCTACTACAACATTGTCATCACCTGGGCTCTTTACTATCTCTTCAGCTCCTTCCAGGCACCGCTTCCCTGGCAGAGCTGTAACAACACCTGGAACACACCTAACTGCACCAACCATGCCACCAACAGCAGCTACTCCTCCACAGCCAGCCAGGAGTTCTTCAAGTACGTCTCACTGGGTGGGACAAACCCGCTCTGCTTCTTAGATAAATGTCAATGTCAATGTCAATTTTATTCATATAAATCCAGATTTGTTTAACCTGTCTTAACGTCCTCCTATGATTTAGTTTTTAGTCTGCGTTGACTAATTGATTTTCTTGTGTATCCAGGTCCAGGACTGGTTTTTGTCATTTACCCATAAGCCTTTGCTAACATGCCTTTGCCTCAGCTCTGGGCTGTAATGTTCTTCTTCATGTTGCTCTGCATGGATCAGGGATATCTGCACCAGGTTGCATGATGTTTCACCCTTATCTATAAATGGGTCGTTCTCAGTGGAGGAAAAGTTAGAGGCTCACCTTCAAAGTCTGGAGGATTCATCCTTTAGGGAAGATGTCCATGGTTGATGCTAACTGAGTGAGAGACACTTGCAGGGCACAATATAATAGTTTGGTTGATAAAAATTTGTCAGCGATCAAAGGTGGAGTGATAAAAACATCACCGAAACCATTACAGTGCAAAAAAATTCACCACATATAAATACTTCCCTGCCCATTTGCCATCAGAGTAAATTACTTATTTGTCACAAATTAATAGGACAGATTGTTTTTTTATACTATACTCAGCTATGAGGCATAATGTCAGGATTAAGGCAGAATATATAATCTTACTAATCTTGGAGACTTCTCTCTTCTCTTTTTTAAGAAATAAGATGCTTGAGCAGACTAATGGAGTGGAGGACGCAGGAGAGATACGCTGGGAGCTTCTCCTCATCCTCATTCTGGCTTGGATCCTCATTTACCTTTGTATCTTCAAGGGAGTGAAATCAACAGGCAAGGTGAGGGAGTGAGCAAGAATAGACTAAGCCAAAGAGAGAGTTGGACGGCCTGATGGTGAATTGCTTAACTCGTTTGTTTCTGTGTGTAGGTGGTGTACTTCACGGCTCTGTTCCCGTACATCATCCTGATTGCCCTGCTCATCAATAATGTGCAGCTTCCTGGCGCAATAGATGGAATAACCTTCTTTATTGTGCCAGAATGGGACAAGCTGCTCTCCGTGGAGGTAAGAAAGAAGCAAGAGGATTGCATGAGGTGGAGATAAATAAAGAAATGGTTCTGGATGACCTGACTGACACAGGAGGGTTGTCAGCCAACTATTTATTTTGTTAACATTGACACAGGCATTGTTGATAGGTTTTGGCAGTGATGATCACTAGTAACGGATGAACATCCCCTCTGTGTTGAAGGTGTGGGTGAACGCTGCAGCTCAGATCTTTAACTCCATTGGGATTGGTTTCGGCTCCCTCTTGGCCATGTCCAGCTACAATTCCTTCAACAACAATATTCTGAAGTAATAAGACAAAAATTCATCTTATTCTTTCTCCCTCAGCAGAAGTAGAAAGTGATATAAAGAACATCTTCTCTTCCCAACAGGGACACCCTGACTATAAGTATCATCAACTCCCTCACCAGTATCCTGGCAGGCTTTGTCATTTTCTCTGCCTTTGGATACATGTCTTATCTTCAGGGCATTCCTGTCAGCGATCTGGCTGTGGACGGTAAGAGAACAAAACCATAGTCTCATATCAAATCATAACAATTCTAAATTGTGATAAGACTTGCCCATTTTTATTTCCTGGGTATCAGGACAATATTTGTGTTTTATTTATAATTTAAATTAATTCACTTGCAGTAAAATAAGATATTTTACCCGTGTGAGGATGCAAATGGTTATAAATCTGTTTTCTGGCGAGACAGTGCACCTGGTATTAGTTGCAGGTATTTTATGTTTTTCACAGAGGAGTCAAGTGTTCATAAAATATGAGTCATAATTCTAAATTTGATACTGGTCACCCTCTCATCGGAGCCTCATTGACCGCTATGCTGTATTAAAAATTTGAAAAAAGCTTTATTAAGTATAAAGCTTGAACTGACATGATGTGTGTAATGATAATCATCTGTATTTTAGCTCTTCAAGTGTGTGTTTATTGTCCCCATTAACTTTAGAAGTGTCGGCATGATTTAGTTTTTAGTCTGCGTTGCCATATTGATTTTCTTGTGTATCCAGGTCCAGGATTGGTTTTTGTCATTTATCCACAAGCCTTTGCCAACATGCCTGTGCCTCAGCTCTGGGCTGTGTTGTTCTTCTTCATGCTGCTCTGCCTCGGACTTGACAGTGAGGTAAAGCCAGGGAAAGGCCATAATGTGGAGCTGTCCTAGAGAGACTCCGAATAACCTCTTATAATTTCTTCTAATTCCTTTTTTTGTCAGTTTGCGATGGTTGAGGTGATGGTGACCAGTCTGATGGATCAATTCTATAAGCCGCTAATGGGATTTTTTAAGAGGCAGGAGCTGTTTGTTCTCGCTGTCTGTGGTGCAGCCAGCCTTTTAGGAATTCCTTGTGTCATGCAGGTACAAACTCTACTTCATCACTGGTTGATGTTTCACCAAGTTGAAGCCAAACTGTAAGATCTTCAGTCTCACACCTGTTGTCCTAAAGCACTGTTTCTGTCTGTGTCCAGGTGGGAATCTTTGTTTTTCAGCTGATGGACCATTACACTGCAATCGTGTCCATCATGTTTCTTGCATTCTTCGAGGTTATAGCAATCTGTTGGTGCTATGGTAAGAAAAAGATGTTCGGCTCTAAATCAAATTTTAGTGGTCAGTTAATGTGATAATAGACTTTAAACCAAACATGGATGCATCTCATGAATTGTGTGCTGCAATTGAGTATGTGACTTTCCATGCCACAAAGTATATCAGCAAAAACACAAAACAGACTGCTAACAGCTGAAAGTTTTACTAAAGTAGTTTCACAATCGCAGGTGTGAAGCGACTTTCAGACAACTTGGAAGAGATGACAGGGAAGAGGGCAAATATCTTCTTCAGAATGTGCTGGCTGATAGTTGCTCCTGCACTGATCGCTGTAAGTAGGCAGGACCACCAGGACGTACTTTCCCCCAAAATGCAAGTTAAAGATCCATCCTAAAGGGGCACTGCTGAACTTTGAGTGTTTCTTTCTGCAGGTCCTACTCATTTTCTCCATCATACAATTCAAACCAGCCCGCTACGAGGACTACGTCTTCCCTCCCTGGGCTCAGGGCGTCGGGTGGGTCATTGCCATGGCTTCCATCATCTGGATTCCCCTGGGTGCAGTTCACACGTTGTGGGTGCTGCCTGGCTCATTCATGCAGGTGACCTATGTGTACTATAAACCTGTTCTACATTCAAGGCTCTGTATTTAAAACTTATGTGAGCGTGATACCACATCAAGCTGTGGGTTAATGTCATTGATTCATTTTATCCAACAGAAACTGAAGCTCTCGATCACACCGCACAGCCTGGATGAGAAGCCAAAAAAGACGCATGATGAGAGGGGAGGAAAAGATGCATATCCAGTCATGGGTGTCATCAGCTCAAACTCTGTTGTGACTGAAAAATCACACATTCAGACAAACCTCTGATACATCATGATGTTCACATTGCTACCATCAGCTGCAGGTTTAACTTCATCTGGAAGTGTTTTGCTATTAGTCTTAAATCTTGAACAAACTTCTGGTAAAGAATTAAGCATATTTATGCCACTTAAACTATTTGCATGATTGTGGGAACTTGTTGCTGCATGTAGATTATTTAAAATGGACATTTTTGTAAGCATGTGAATTTAATTTGAGATTTTGTCGAACGTCTGTTGACTGTTTTGTTCGTTTATATGATTTTGTGGACAGATACGTGTTTAGAATCTGTTATTGTTGAGGCATCCTCAACATCTGGCCTGCATTTCCTCTGGCGTGAGAGCTCCAAAGGACAAAGGAGGGGACTCATGACTTGATATAAACACAAACCCGACTGACCTCTTGTGGACTTGACTTTGCTGAGGGTGCCATCTCTTGGCCATACATATTAATGCAGATCCCAACAAATCTGTGATCAGGGGCCGTTATTGAATTCAGTATCTAAATTTTTAGCTAATAACGTTAAACTATTTAACATCCATAGTTCAATACCAGGCTTCATCTGTAAGAACCGGTTCCCTTTTATCATATTGCACTGTAGAATGAATTGTTGCTGACTCATTTATTAGGTCAAACGCAACAGGGCACTGCGGATAAGAGATAATGCTGCTGCTTAACAGATGATAACATGGGTCAGGCAGCTCTCATGTCATGTCATGATGTGTAATAAAAACATGTCACAACGTCCAAAGATCGTCGCATTTCTGCAATGACAAGCTGACGCCTGCAGTCTGGTCGACACATCACAACACAACTTCCTTCTGGGCAATCATTTTTATTGAATGAGAAATTGAAAGGTACACATCTCAAGGGTATACGTGTGCAATGAGTTAGCTTCCTCCCCTACATAAGTTGCCAGTGTTTACTTGTTAAATCTCCACACAAATGAATTAAAAGTGCAGAAGAAATGAAATTATACAGGCAAATAAAAGGTGGATTTGAAGCCCATGTACTCAAAAGACAGAGCCATTGGTCGTTCCCGATTCCTTGTGCAGGGCTGCAAAACTAGATAGAAAGGTTGGTGAATGCGTTTTGTGAAAACCTATGGTGACTACAGGTGGCAGGATGCAAGTCAGTTCATGGTTAGTTACAGGAGTACAGGACATAGTATTGTCTATATTTAGTGAGTATGAGACCACATTTATTCATGATCTAAAGTTAAAATATTTATAAAACTTATTAATGGCAATTATACTTAAACTTAAACTCTTTCCATTTCATTTCAAAAAGATATGTCATATGACCTACAAAAACAAAAACAAAAAAAATAAAACATGTGCAATCAATGGCATAGTCTTCCCTCTGAAGTGATGGTCACGCAGATGACCATGCAGCACAGCAGCAGCACTCTCCGTTGTCATTTGTTCCTACTGTAGTCTGGAGTCAGCCCGGTTCAGGACCGGGCTCCGCAATTCATAAAACACTAGGTTGCTGCGTTCAGTAGTATTTTCGTAGTGGTTTGCAAAGTCTACGCCCTTCATTTCCTCGCACAGCCTCCTTAAGGCTCCAGATCTCCTCAACCACATCCGAGAAGATCCAAAACAGCTGTAGTTGATTTGTTTTATCCCCCCTCCCTCCCGTGCCCAGCAGAGGTCGCTAATGGGTCATGATGGCTGCTGTGCTCCTCCTGCAGCTTCCTGTTTGACTGCTACGACACCTGTTCGACCGGCCTCATCTGCATGTCTCCAATCTAAGGACAAGGAAAAGAACAAGGGAGATCAATATTGAAGCCGAACCGTGTACTTGATGATATAAAAGTAAGATAAAGAGAGAGAAGGAGATACCTGGACGTGAGGAGGGGCACCGAGGACAAATGTCACCGCGCTGGCTATGTCTTCTGCTTTCAAACACTGAGAAGTGGAGACAAGAGTATTATTGATGCTGCAACTCTCCTGTTTTTTTCACTTTATTGAAATAGATCTATCGGCTCTTACTTTGATACTCTCGTACACCGCAGCTGCTTTCTCTGGATCACTGTCATGGTGCCGGAAGGCAAACTCAGTCTCCACTATTCCAGGAGATATACACTGCAGAGGAGGAACATGCATTAGGTGTGAACCAACCGTACAGTGATTTAAGTGATCCAGTGAGGAGAGAAGGATCTGAACACTGGGCGTGACAACTAACTTACTGTGGCTCTGATGTGTGTATTTGCTTCTCTGAGCTCTTGTCGTATCCCCTCAGTCAGAGCAGTCACAGCATATTTAGTGGCACTGTAGAAATGCACGTCAGCACTTGGCACCACTCGGTGTCCACTCATACTATAGATGACAAAAGAGACGGACATGATTTAATTAGAAACCTTTGATTCAAGTCCAAATTAAAATGAATCTTTAAACTATATAGTGTCTGATTTACTAGTCATGTTATGTTCAATTCCTCTCCTTTATGGTTAAATATTAATAAAGTGTCTTATTAGCATTACAATAATAAAAGAGTCAATATTAGCTGACTTTCACCACCAGGGGTCAGGTGGGGCCCCCAGTTGGCTTTACATACAAGGTTCAGTGTACATAATTTAGTGACATCTAGTGGTGGAGTCTAGTGGTGAAGCCTTCAATTGTCATAAAAAAACTCAAAAGGTGTAGTTTGTCCAGTCTGGGCTTCTGTAAAAGCCATTGTGACCTCTGTCGAGAGGACCCTATCCTGATGTAAATATTAAGTATTTAAATATATAGTGCTCATAAAATGTAGGTGATTACATACAAGTGAAAAAATCACAAGGACTATCTTCTGTTCAATAGTTCCCTTTCACCTCAATCTTCCACATTGAAACTTTAACTTATTAAAATCCCCTTGAACAAACTGGCAGAGGAATTTTCATATTGATCTTTACATTCCTGAGATTGGAAGATGCACATCTTACCTGTTAATATTAATGATGTGGCCATCGTCCACATTCCTTTCCTTCATTGATTTGTATGCCTCCCTGGTGCAGATAGACAAGGCTAAGACATTCACCTGCAGAGAGGAAAAGACAGAAACTTCATGTGTCATTTGCAGAATCCTATTGTATTGTTAAATTAAATGGTTTGAATGTAATGTAATAACACTAGCAGTGTAGCTGAGTGCTGCTCACTGGGTCAGTGTGTTAGATCTGAACTTGCTGTTCATTTCCAGGTTGTGGCCTCTAATCTACTATTGTAGTGATACTCATAGACGGTATGTTTTAAAGCCAACGTGGTGGGAAGATAGGGAGGTGACTAAACAAGGTCAGGGTACAGATTAAACTCGATCTAAATATATACTCTAGTACAGATTTATGTAGGGTGCCATGACAACAGATGGACGAGCGTTACAAATGCAGGACGTTGGAGACAGTGGCTTTAGCTAGGGGGGTCTTTGGTGGTCAAGAGCGCAATGAATCAGAACGTAAAGTTCCAACAAGATAAATTGGGCTTCTTTCAATAGTGGGCCTCTGCTCTGTCAGGGCCTCCACTGAAACTGCCTCGGTGAGGGAGGGGAGATCCGGATTAGTGCGTGTGTGTACATATACAAACATGAATGTGTTTACTCTTTACTATACAAACACAAGAGTTCCCCTAACTCCATCAGAGTAAACATACATTTACAAAACACACACATAATTATACCCATTACAATTAAAAGTTTTCATTTCAGCTTGTTATTGCCTTGGCATTCATATTTGTGTGTCTGTGATCAACCCACATCGATCATGTTCCTCCAGCCCTCTGTCTTTCCGCTGAGCAGTGGCTCGCTGTGGGCCAGTCCAGCGTTGTTGATGCACACATCCACGCCTTTGTGCAGCGTCTTTATGGCTGAAAACATGGACAGGATCTCCTCCTCGTTGGACAGGTCACACTTGTAGGGGATCAGTGTGCCACTGTAGCCTGCACTCTGACATTCTGCTGCCAGCTTCTGCAAAACACAAAATCAGACCCAAATTTAAACCCTGTATCAGAGTGAAAGAAAAAACACTTATTTTCTTAAAACACTGTAGATTGCCATATATTGATTTACAGGACTGAGACACGGTTAGTTAAGAGCTAGAAATTATTAACCTGCAGCATCATAACCAAGATAAGGGTTCCACCCTGCACCCTACCGAATCCGACTCTGAGAAGGCAGAGAGAGCGTGCAGCCATTAGACCAACACCACATCATGAGGGCAGATTTGACACTAGTGTAGACAAAACCACACCTGCCTTATTATGATGCTTTCCCTGATAATAAAAAGCATTTAAATTAAATTTCGACCAAAATCTGAAGCAAGACCGAAAGAGGAGCTTTGCACCGCTGCCTCTTACTTGAGGACACAGCTCGCTTGAGCCTGCAGCGGGCCGGGCAGGCTTTGCTCCAAACAGGTCAGCTGGCTTGCCACCACTGTGAGGTTTGATACTAACTGTCACACATCATCAACCGCCCTTCTTTGCTAGGCACAGCTGCACCGGTCACCTGATGTCTCATTCTGGGTGCCGGTCTGACAGCAGGGGCATGGATAATAAGGGCGGGGCTGTTAACAGACAGAGATGATGTGCAGCACTGTAACGCTCTGTGTGGATGTGGAGCCCAGAGGATTACATTTCTAATGGAGGCATTTTTGTTATATTGGTTTTATTTAATACATGAGCATGCAGTTCATTCAGATATATCCAGCTTTAAAGCATATATAGCTTTCATTTCAAATTCTCCAGAGGGGCAGTATTTGAGGGAGGCTCTAGACATTCTCTGGAGTTTCTTTGGTTAGCCCCCCAGTAAAAAATCCAGAGAATGGCCGAAATAGCCCACGTGATAACATAGAGGGAGATTCGTGACAAAGTGGGCGTGATTATGCAAATTCTAAAACACAACTGACACAAAAATTAAAAAGCGGTCCAATACATGTAAAACGTTTGCTAAACAAACACGCATGATCTCCGCAGCAGAAGTTTATGAGTTACATCCTGCCTCTGCACCCTGCACAACTGATTTTAACATTAACACTTGTTTTCATGCAGTTTGAATCCATACTTGTGTTACCTGGAGCATCGGAGACTGGATGTTTAAACCACTCCTCCATTATTACAGATTCAAACCATTAAAATATATATATATATATATTTAATATAAATAAAATATAAATTGTGAAGATAGTAAGTCCATGTTTACCGCTCACTGTCAGGGATAAAACTACAGCAAGGGAAGAGGCAGCACGATCTGATCATGAAATTATATGGACACTTACATTCAGAATGTAAATTAAGAAAGATTAAGCAGAAAGTTGGACATCAACACATGTCGTGCGAATAAATGCTTTGGGATTTTGTGTTAATTGTCTGAAAGGTGGAGATGGCTGCTCGCAGATCGCAACAGCCACTGCAGCTGCTCCTTGAAGACACTAAGTATACCTGTGAAGCCTGCTTTTTATAATCAGGATGAAATTGGATAAAGGGATCACTCTGGCGGTTTTCTAACAGAAGGCGTAATAGAGTTGATGCACCCTATCTCACACTTAGGAGTGTGTAGAGTTCCCTGCTCTTCCTCTAAACCATTTAACTCGGATTATCCAGAGGGGAAGCATTACCCGAGTAAATCTGTCAAAATACAACATCACTGAAAACACTTGTCTCATCTGTAAAGACAACTGACTCTTTGGACCACGTTGTAGAAAGGTGAAGTTGTGTGAGCCTGGTGCATGTTCAGCTGCAGTAACACCTCGATGCAAAGTATCTGAGCGGTCTTTAGACTGTGGCTCTAGCATGCACAGTTGTCTGGAGGGAAAGGCTTTCAGGCGGGAAGGAGATCTCAGGCCCATGAATGGAGAGGCTCTTCTTTATTCAGAAAGGAGGTTAACGTAAAGGGGAAGTGAGGCCCATCTTTTGTTCCTGGGAGAGAATTACACTTAAGTGGGAGCAGCATGGCAAACAGGCTGTGATCTTGGTCCAACTACAGGAAGTAGCAGGCTGTGAATGTGTGTAGATGTGTGTGAGAGAGTGCGTGTTCTGGCACCAGCTTGACTGCTGTGGTCAGTTCCAGCCCTCAGACTGGCTGTGCCTACACATGGCACTGCAGTCCCACAGATAAACAACTAGTCTGAAAAGTGCAGCAATTGCATTGTTCGCGAATTGATTATACGTACAGCTCATTCAAAATAAAAAAAAAGGTTTTGCATGTTCACAACCGTTAAAAGTATTAATATACCTGTATGACAACCATAATAATTTCTCTAAAGCAGACACAGCAATGTGGCTAAGCAGAATTTCAAAATAAACTGATGCTATGTTTGTGGGCAGGGTGAATTGAAGGTGCACTTCTAAATCAATCAAATGCAGCAGCGGAATCCAATAAACCAAAATAGATGCAACTAATAGCATTATGCAACCATTTTCCTCTAAAAGCAACATTCACGTTCTGAACTACCTTGTGTATAGATGTTTCTACAATCGTCCACATAAAAAAAACATAAAAACATGCACAAACCTATTTTAACATCACCTGTATTATCCCGTCTTTTTATATGGTTTGGAATTGTGTGCTCTTGACAGATTGCAGATACACAGACCTCAAACAAAAATCCCTATTTGCAATTACTCAGACAGTCTTGATAAGACCAATGTTGAAACACAGACTCTTACAGCTCAGAAGACAAATAGTGTTACAACAGGTCATAAAGCCTGCACATGTCACAGTAATGGGTGTACATACACCCACACAGCACTCAGACATATGTGTACATGCCTACATAGTGACATTAAGGCCTCTAACCCCTGCAGGGAGGCTGTTATATAAGGTCTACAATGCATGGGGCATCACTGTCCCGCGCCAGGTTCAATCATTCACCCACTCACTTGGAACTGGTGTAAATGCACCAGCAAAACAACTCACTGGAGAGGAGGAAGGAGATAATAATAAAAGATGCCAAAGTGCTGAGGTCAGATAAGCTTCATGAGAGGAGCCGATCGATAGCACAAGGCAAGAGCTATTAGCAGAGACATTATATTAGTCTCAGGTTGGCTGTGTAGTTCTTCCACACAAAAGTGGGCTTATGTTTAAGGGAAGCTATGTCTCCTCTTATTCTCTGAAAAGACTGATGGATGGGTGGTTAATAAAAAAAAATCAAAAGATGTTAATCAGCCACTAACCCCTCCCTCTTCATCCTTCCTGTCCTGTCTCTTAAGTACCTGTGACACACAAAACTGTTTTTCCTGTCATAATGAATTTTCATCCTCATTAACGAGACTTTTGTCCAGTGATCACACAAAGTGTGGAAAAGGAGGGAGGAAATGGGGGAGGATGGGGAGGGGTTGGATGCCAAAATTGTGAAAAGGAGGGCAGAGAGAAAATAAAAGATGAAATATACGGCATTAAAAACTGGATCATTCAGGTTTCTGTATGATTTTTGTAGGAGAACAATAGCACAGGACGGTCTTACAAGTAGAGCTTCATGGAAATATCCACCCAAAAGATGAACTTGCATGTGACTAATTTAGTGCCAGTATTTAATAAAATGTACCCTCCATTTAGTTTTTTTTCCCCTCCTGAGAACAGGGTGTCTGAGGAACACATCCAGTTGTGATTCTTTATTCTTCTCATTATCCAGCTATAATACTGCTGTGTGACAATAAAAATAAACACTTTCCATGTTTTGATCAGTCATAGAGAGTGTGGGGGTCAAAGGAGACATCCGGCTGATTGCAGCAGGGTGGAAAGGATGGTTTTGCAATTATCTATTCTTCGCACAATGAAAGACGGCCACTATAAGAGGTCTAAAGGTTGATCGGGGCGGTTTTACACCACTTCCCTGAGGGTTATCTAATCAAGTCAGGTCGATAAGAACATTTATTACACTCTTTGTTAGAAACTACACTCATTGACAGACTTAGGCTTTTCTGGAGGGTTCCGGGCATTGCATGAACATGGGTCACTTTGGAAAACCTATATCAGCTCTCTTAAAAAAGGTCACAAGTATCAGCAACTGTGCAGGCATAAATAAGTTTAAGTCCTAACACAGTGCTGCTGGGTGATGAGTCAACGACAGCATATGTTTGGTATGAGTATCTGGTTTAAATGAGAAGGCTTTTATAACCCTGACAGGGGAGACAGAGAGCTGGCAGCCGGGTGCTGTGTAACAGTCCGGTGTAACCAGTGCAGTCGGACTATGGTCTTCCAAACCATGTGATCAAATCCAAGAAGAGGCCGATATTTCTTCTAAATAAGAGAAGAAACTGTGAAGAGATGACATTTCTACATAGAGCCGCCTTTATTCCTGGATTCACATGGCCGTCAGATGATTACAAAAATTACTCAATTTCTGTTGTTTGTAGTTGAAACATGCTGAGGGATGAAGTTTCCCTCTTGACGAATCATGTGCCTCCTCTCTGTCATGTGAGACTTCTTTTTGTTCTGCCCCTGATGCTGGCGATCGTTACCACAACTTTTGCTCTCACTGCAAAAAAAACTAAGGCCGACTCTGATACCGCATTGTAATGCATTCTACGTTTGTGATAACTTAAACCCTGAGCAGGCAACAAAAACAGACATGGGAGAGAGGCATGGAGACAGTGGTGATCTGACACAGTCCAAAAATTAAACCCTTTCAATCCGGGCCAGCCTGGGTTGGGCCTAAAGACTGTGAGCTCATTGTGGCCATAACATGTTTCCAATATCAAACAAACACCCGGCAACAAATCCAATTTGGCTAATGTCGAAGCCAAAAACTATAAAATTAGCATTTTTCTCTTGCCAGCCCCCCCAATGCTGAATGGTAATATAGAACTTGGTGAACTCAAGTGTTCTTTGTGCTGTAGATTCATACAATCCTTTCTTTCTCGCTCTGCTGTCGCTGCTACAACAAACACCCACTGACAAACACCAAAGTAATACTGGGTAGGGTTGTGCTTTGCTCTGAGAACAGCCGCAGGTCTTCTGATGTTTGATGTGAACATTAACTGGAGCTCCTGAGCTGTATCTGCATGACTGTACGCACTAAACCTCTGCCACATATGGGAATTGCATGTTAACTGCTCGAATAAGCACGTTACAAGTGCCAGCCTGCTGCAACAGTTGCACATAGCAGTTCCATGACATCTTCTTTCTTTGTACCATAGGCCTCCCTCAAATACACACAGACAAAATACACACAGAGAGGAGCTTTTCAGCAAGTGTGTGACAGAATAGGACAGGAAACACCCTACCTATCAGAGCAGGAGGCCCGAAGAGTGGATGTCAATGCCAGTAAATGTTAAAGATAGGCACAGAGCGATCAGCACTGTGTTGGTGCAGGGAGAGTGGCTCATAGGGGTCACAGAGCCGTCTAGTCAAATCAGACTGGTAATTGTATTAAGACCCAATCTAACCAGCATAATGGATGATTAAAAATTCTCCAGACTTGAGTTATTTATTGTGAGCACTGAAAAATGCAACAGATCTAAATGTCTGTATTTTCATTTATATGCAGTACTTGTAATAATGTATTGCTGCAGAGATAAACATTTAGAGTATCTCACCAGATTTTGAGTGAGACTACAAACACAAAATCTTAATATCTGATTTCACAGACTCTTAAAGGGCGTATTCATCCATTAGTCTGAAGTATGGGACTTACTCATTCAGGTATACTAAAGTCAAAAGCCTGCCATTATGGAAAAAACATATTAAATTTACATTGGAAATTTACTGTTGAGGCTGGTCTTGTGGGACTGCGATGGTAAAATAAACTGGCTTCTCATCAGCAATAGCCTCACCTACTCTTGATTCATAAGTGTCTGCTATGCATTTTTAAATCATATCAATAACTCACACAACATATATTTAATACATTAATAAAGAATGCACTCAACATGTCTGTCAGAAGCACAGGATGCAGGGTGATTTGCTGAGGGGCAGTGAATGTAAATATATAGCCTTTGTTTACAAGGGCCCTCCACAGGACACCATTTAATTTGAGGCTCAAGATCTACATTCACTTGAATTTTGTTATAGATGTAAACTATTAATTATCTTTAATCAATAACTTTGATCAAATAACCTTTTTCTCACACGCATTCCTAAATAAATCCATACTTCAGGGCCCTTATCATGTGGGACAACGACTGAAAAGGCAGACTCAGCCACTAATCCTGGGGGAGCTGGTTATGGAGCCTGGTTGTCAGTAAAAGCAATTTGAGTGTTTTCAGTGAACCCGACGGGACGGCTCCTGTTCAGGTGGTCAACAAAGTTCATTTCATTTCCACTCTTTGTCAGCATGGGTCGCCCGCATAGCCTGCATCGGATATTTCTTTCCAGCTTAAGAAATCTGAACCGCTTCCATATCACTGATGTGTGGTGTGACCTCTCTTATACTGAATTTCATCGTCAGCCATTTGCCTATGCTTTCACATTTTAATGCTTTTACTTTTGTTTACACGTGTCAGATTCGTAAGCCTATTGCTGTCACCCAATAGTGAAAAGTGATAAAAGTGGTTGTGAGGGTTGAGCTAAAACCAGAAGACATACATTTATTGAAATGTATTCAGCGGGTTATCATTTTTAATCATGGTCTTCTCTTTCATTTGTGATTCATTTATAGAGACCGTCTCATTGCCCAGCCCTTCGTCTACATACCTGTATGTCATTAATAACATCACATTCTGAACTGCTGCTTTAGGGAGGATTCATACATGAAGAAATGTTGTTATGTGTTGTGTTGTGAATGTTTCTTCTCTCGGGAGCAGAATCCATGGACACATGATGGATTATCAGTTAGAGCCTCTGTCAGCTCACAGCTCAGTGGGAAAGCTTTCTGCATGGGTAAGACCGAAGCTTGAGAGCTGTAGAGGCCATGAGGCAACTCTCTGGGTTCAGGAGAGAATTGTAATGGGAAGTAAAATAACTGCACAGGAGCAGACAGCAATGCTGACACTCCACATTGAACAATCTTAAAACCTAGGGATTGAACTATTCATAGAGACTATATTTAATAAGCAAAAGGCGGGTGGCAATACTTACGTAGTTTTGGGGATTGAACAATGATCTAACTCTGCATTTACACATCACGCCTATCAATATATTTTAGTGATTTGAAGGAAATAGACAAAATTTAAAAAGAAAAATCAGGACACAAACTGATGAAGAGGGAATGAGACAGAGAGTTAGTCTTTCTGACCTGACCCAGTTCAAATCCATTCTGGGGTGAAATCTAATCACTGTGTTTTCAACGTTTACAGACACAACCCAGAGGAGGTAGTGGAGACAGCGGGACGCTGATTGACTTTTGTTGTGTCACCTCAGCTTTTGAAGCATGACTGAGAATTTCTTGGCTGCTTCAGAATGGGCACCAAATCAAAGCTGGTCAACCGTGGTCTGAAATTGACCTCCTGGCTCACTTGCAGAGGGCTTTGAGTTTTAATTTAGGATTTACTCGCTCAAGAATAAATGCTTAAGGTTGGCTAAGAAGTGAAGAGGATTCTGCTTTATGCAGAGCTGCATTCACAGGCAGCCAATCAGGAGCCTGTAAGATTGGGCCTATTAGCCCACTTGAATAATGTGTTGGTCAATTGTGTAAAAGTCTTTAAACAGGCAGAGAGAGACAATATCCATGCTAATTAAACTTTTAAAAAAGTTTTATTACTAAAAAAGCTGTACAGATTTGCATTTTTTTGCCAAAAAACAAGAAGCAGGTTGTCTTTTTGTCGCTTAGTTAAAGAAAATACTTTGAACGGGCAACAGCAATAGTGAAATGTAAGACCCAGGATTTTTTCTCTTGGACTGACAATGAGGGGGAACCGTTACTGACACAAAGTGTTTACAAGGTTATGCTTTCACCCCTTATAGTTTAGTCGAGAAGAGATTTTGCTGGTATAATTTCAAATAGATTGGAAGCTTTGCAAAACTGAATTTGATCTAAAAGGCCAAAGTCATCAGTCCGTTACCTAAGCCATTTTCTGACATGAACCTCCGCACTTTCTCCTGAGTTTGCCTTTCACATTCTCATACAACGCAAATCTCCAGAGCATTTAGGCAAGAGGTGGAGCAGCATAGAGACAGGATGTAACATATACGGTCCGAAACACTGAAAACTCTCGGATCTTGTTGTCTTTCCAAATTGACATCTTCATCTGTTTTACTAGGGGGTTGGAAGTAGAAACTCTGCAGCAACTGACTGAGATGTTTGCATTCTCACATATTGATTATCCAGATTTCAGTGCATGTCTGAAAGCAACTTTATACTCAATATTGTCAGCATTGAAAAAAAGCAGTAAGAATACGAACACAAGCTCAGTGTATGCCAACCACAAACGGTTGAGCACGAAAAAGTTATTCTGTTTGCCTACTTTATCTCATCTAAAACATAGCAGCCAAAGCTTTTACATTTTGACAGATGTCTGCACTGAGCGAAGCCTCAAAGCACTCAGGTAATGTCAGTTTCACCGAATCAATTTGAAATGGACTTGCAGTACAAACAGGTTATGTTATATAGATGGCGATTCCGTTTCTGCATTCAGACAGAGTAACAAGTGTGACTACAGAGAAATCCTACAAAGTACATAACAGCTGATAAATTATTTCATATACCAGTAAAGGGTCAATTTCTCTGGTTTTTGTGGCCCGTCCCCCAGGCCCTGATAAAAATCCATGTTCATTGATTTGTGACTGGTTTCTAACGAGTGTGATGCGTTGGATTTGGATTATTTTGCAGATACAGGAACGCAAACTATACATGCACAATCAATCATTTGAATCATCGACTTTGTGACAGACCCCACCCCATCCCACCCTTTGCCTCTGCAGAAAACGATTGCAACAGGCTTATCTTCATTTAGAGACTGTAGGCATGAGATAGGACAACTAAAACTCATAGGCAACCCAGTTATGGGAAATTATACAACAAGTACACTTTAAAAGTATCATCCTGTATACTGCCAATATATTTTTTTCTTTAAAAAAATACTTTATTACTTTTGCCATGGAGGTTATGTTAAAAAACAGATTTATGTTATGTCACATAAATTTGGTTGTTGGTTTGTTTAATCGACAGCAGGATTACACAAAAGTACTGAATCAATTTGCATCAAACTTGGTGACTGCAGGTGAAGAGCCCTTGACATTTTTGTGCAGATCCAGATCCAGAGGCTGCCTCTAATCTCTGGAACATCTTAACCTGTTTAGACCTGAGTCATGTTTATATCACTGCTTAAGGCTCACCTCCTCTCACTGGCTTTCGTTTCAAGTTGAGAGTGATACTTTGATGTCATCCGCTATTGTGTGTTTTATTGCATTTTTAATTTCTCCACAGATTCTCGTTTTTTTATAAATACTTTTATTTTAATGTTTTAAACCTGTTCACTTGTTTATAATTAATCACGTCTTTGATTTTAAGGGGCGGAAAAGGGATATTTAAAGTAAGTTTACTTCAAGATAAGGCCTTTTTTGGTATTTTCAACAACTTCTCAGTAAACAATGTTAGGATCTTGATATAAAAGAATCCAATATTACGGATTATCTGCATGAGGTGGAGGATAAAGCCCGACTTGGTGCCTTTCTAGTTTGATTTGTGGGAATTAGCAACAAGAGTTCATTCTCCCATAACTGTGTTTTTACTACTGCATCACATTGTGCTTGGTAAGCAGGTACATCCAAACCACAGATATGGGCTATGTGGGCTGGAGGGCCTTAGAGGTCTATTCAGTCAGTAACTAGCTGTCCTCTTCTTCCTCTGAGTCAGATGTGAGTTCAGATACGCCTTCTAATATGGTAGCAGTCTCAAAAACATGCATATAGTCTTTGGACACTTCTCCACTTTTACAGTGTTGCTCTGCAACACTCAAAGCAGATGCTGCAGTTCTTCTGCTGGACGTTGGTCGGTTTCACAAGCATTAATGAGAAGCTGTGTTGCTGCTACTTGGATGCGTACTGTTGCTTCCATTCCTGCTCAGAGCCCATGGTGACCACACGTCGCCCTCCAGCTCGCTGCTCCCCCCCTGCCTAGTGCATAGTCTCACAGAGACAGCAAAACAATGCTGCTGCCACAACTCTCCACTCCCCTCTCTCCATGGTTTGTTTACAGACAAAAACAAAAACCTATTACATTTAAATACATTTGGCCATTTTATCTGGTCTACTTTGAGGTGAAAATACTACTGTATAAACGATTAATCTCCTCAAGTAAAGAAATAAACACCAATATGGAAGTCAAGAACAATTACTTGGTGATAGACACTTGCATCCCCCACTAGCAGCATGCCAGGTTTGGCACAACTACAGCAAGAACCCAGTTTACATAGCAGTGAGGGTACAATACTGGCTTTGTCCCTCAACTCACACAGACATCTCTCTAAAAGTCTGGTACAGTTTCTCGTGGAGAGAGCAGAAATCTATACAACCCTCACATCTTCCGGTCTTTCGGGCAAATATTCAGTTTATGGAATCTTGGTTTCATGTACTGTAATCCATATTTAAGAATAACTGAGACGGCTCTGGCTGAGCTGCAGTCAAATTAATGCTGACAGACATATAAAAAAAAGGCACCATAAAGATTTTAAATGTTATGACCTTGTTGTTGTCTTCCACAAGTAATATAAGAGGGCTGACACAAGCTTTGGCAGTTAACCATTGACAGGAGGGAGCATGTGACCAGAGTATGAATGGAGGGAGGTTTTCTATTGCGCAATTCACACTCACTGTATGCGTGTATGGGCATGAGTGTGTACGTGTGTGTGTGTTGGGAAAAATTCGTGCATGTCCAAAACAAGACATTATTGAGACATGAGAAAAAATCCACTTAGTGCAGTATGCGCCTGTTAGTCGGTATTGCAACTACCTTGTTGCAGACTGGAAATTGATTTGTTGATTTAGTAAAAAAAATAACTATGACGATCGCCAAACTGTTTCAAACCTTTGTCTATCAAAAAAAGTCAGAGAATGAAAACCATTGTCAGTATGAGGATTACAACACATTTGAAGTAATATCTTCTGCTTAGGGAGGGTTAATATTGGACATTATATAAATATCTGATTCATTAATAATGAAAATAGTTAGCTTTCGCTATAGTACAGAACAATGCACTATGGAGAGAAAAGATTGACACATGATGACCAACTATTCAAACTAAATCCTGTCCCTTGCTTGTGTCTGTCTTTTGTAAACAGCTTGACACTGGAATATCAGAGGTCAACAAGTTTATATGCAACACAATATCACATTGATGGCCCCCGGTTAAGAGATGACTGACATGGAAGGAGCTGCCTTTGCCACAGCTCTTCATATCAACGGTGAAGAACAATAAGATGTACAATACCTTATTCATCTCTTTAGCCTAGATCTCTACCAGTATAGTTACAATTAATTATAACAAGTTACAATTCCTATTAATTAAATAAACTCAATTAAATAAACTTAAATCTAACTACATCAGAGGGATGTGACTTACTCATGTGACTGCTACCGCATAATGGCATTGTGTTTTATGACTCGCAGTAGATGACACTCTGTACAACACCTAAATATTAAAATGTGACAGTGATGTGAAAAATGCAAGGCATGCTGAACTCTGCTTAATGAAAAACGCACCGGGTTGCATTCGAGGGGCTCAACCAGAAGACATACAGCAAGAAGCTAAGACATCCGTGGAGTGAGGAGAGCAAGGCTTGATTACCACCTAAAAGTAATGGATAAAAAAATTTGCACACACTTAAAAACTAATCACCACTGGAACCTATTACTCTCAGAGTCATGATGAGAGCGGAACCTGAATAATGTTCTGACTTGTCTTTCCTTATCACAGAGGGTGTGTCTTAAGCTCTCTGTGACAAGACTAACAGAGTTAAAATGTGATCATGTTTATCCCAAACCTCGAGCAGAGATGAATAGTGTGGCTCAAAATCGAGGTGTGAAAAAAGGAGATTATCAGTGGAACAGTGCGTTCATAGAAAATTTAACAGCTTGGATTGTTGGTAATTGATCTTTAGAAGACACATACAATACACAATGAGGAACTATATGCAGGATGTTTTATTTTATTCAGGTTATTGGTTGATACGTCCACTGACCAGAAAGTGCAGTGAGAAAACTTGACGCTACCAGAACAAGTTTATTACTAACCACTGGGAGTGGGTGAATTAGGGCTTTGAGATGATGACCTACTATTTGTCTGTCCTGCACAATGGTCAGTTGTTAGCAGGTATCATGCTTGTGTTAAGGGTCATTTAACACAGACGCTCTGCTGATGCTGGACTGCTGACCTCTGACCTCTCTGGAGTAGGTCAACCTTAAGATAAATGTTTTCCCCTCACCAACAGCAAACAGAGACGCATAAAGAACAAGGGTTTGTGGGATATGTAGTGATAAGAGCTGCAGGAGGAGCATCATTAGTGCTTTATTGTACAGTGGCACTGTGAGACATCACATATGTTAAGTGGACCATCAAGCTACAACGCAATTACGTCCCTGTAAAGTTGTAAACAATAGCTTGTCGTGATTTAGCTTTGGTTTAAACCTCTGGCCATCCCACTGTTTACCCAAGGTTTAGTTATTGACTGATGTAACATAAGTTCACTTTGTTTTATTCTTAACACTACTCAGATGAAGGAAGTTCGTCTTCTTGAATTAAATAGGTGACTTGACTTGCTACTGTCAACCACAGGGGCTTCCCAGCTGAAGTTGTGAAGCTAACGTAAGCTAGCGGTTAAGGTTAGGGGGCTAGTTTTGATATCGTAAAGCTAGCTTCTCCTGTGCGTGTCGGACACACTTAGCAGCCAACGACACTCAACTAAATCACCCACCTCTATTTTGTCGACGTTCCTGGCACAGCCGACGACCCGCATGCCTTGCTGGACCAGTGCCCGGGCTGTGGCCGCTCCAATTCCCACCGAGGCTCCGGTCACCAGGGCCACTCTGCCTTTCCAGCGCTCCATCTCTCCTGCCTGCTGCCTGCTTCCTGTCTGCCTGAGTGGGCACTCCGAGCACCAAAGCACCGCTCCTCCTGCTGCTGCTGTAATGTCCCGTCTGCTCAGATCACTGTCTCAGTGGTTTCAAACAAGCAATATGATCACACGAAGGGACGCGGCAGCTACGAGCTCCTGCCTGAGTCTGCAGCATCCAGGACGGCGGCAGCCAGTGGACCTGAAGCCCGGATCCATGCGCTCCGCTGGATGAAATATGAAGGGAGGCGGTGTGCACAAATGTTTGGTTCACGTCACCTCCCACTCCGTTTTTCAGCCCACGAGCCCCGAGTTTGCTCATTGCGTGGTCTTCTATCGCCATCTAGTGGATTCAACTAGCCATGACTGTGTTGCCTGTTGCCTTCACGCTTTCCTGTAATCAAAGCTTTTACACACAAAATTTGTTTTACTCAAGATCATGTTATTAGCCATCATACTTAAGTTTTCTAGCAATCAACCCCCTACATATATGTCCCTGCTGTGTCACAGCTGATAATGTCATCGAACATATACGTGTATCAACTGAAAACATAAAGCAATGACAATGTCAACACGTGGTGTTAAATCAGTCTTTATGGCTATTTGGGAAAGACACAGCTGTATCAGATAATTCATATATGTAGAGAATATATTTAATACCGTTCTGGCTGCATCTTAACTGAGAATAGTCTAATTTCCTATAGAAAAGGAAAGGCAGTGAAATCCCCATGCACTCACTGAACCCAGCTCCAGGTACTGTGTGAGGAATTCGGTGAACTTACATTTTAAATAAAAACTAAAATGTGGGGAATAAATGATCAAGGGTAAATATTGTTAGTTTAGCATGAAGCATTGCAATATTTGCAGAGGATATAAAGCTACATACTATTTGGTTTAATTCATACTGAATATGCAAAATAGTCATGTTTAACTTGTATTGTTTAAGAATTGCTGACACTGGAATATTCCTCCAGATGTCCAGTTCCCTCATTGTGATAAACTCAATAAAGATGTTCAATAATTAAAGTTCTTAACTTAAAACCCGTCTGATAAACTGGTCCTGTGTGCAGTGTTTAAATGTTAAAGGGCCAGGATTCACAGAAAAAGTGACATACCAACAATCTCAGATCAAAACAGAGTTAAGGACTCGTGAGGTCAAGTAAACAATGAACAAATGTATATATGCATACTAATAAATATTCTTTATTTAGTAAATTTTGAACATTGCGCTCTTAACATCACACCCAATTCCTTATTACAAACGGATGTTTATTCTCTGTAAAATCTTTAAATTTAGAATTTCTGTACACATTAAATGGTACAACCTTTACCACTACACTGAAGTGTCACCAAAGAAAAATGATAGAAAACAGAAAAACAAAGAAAGAAAGAAAAAACAAACACAAGACTCCCAAAAAACGTATTTCCAATTTCACAGCTTGCAAAGCATGATTACAGATTCCACTGAGCTCTTACCCCACAACCCTACAGGAGACCAACAACAAACAGCTAGGCTTGGTCAAAGTGAAAACAATTACAGATGAGAGCGGCCGAGAAATGAACTGCAAGGTGTGTTGGTCTACGAGTGCAAAAGAGAGAGGTGCCCAACAGAAAGTAAGAATTACATTTACTCTGAAGGAAAAATTTGTGAACAAGACACCAAATATAAGTCAAGATTTTAACTTTTCTAAATGTGTTGCAGCAGTGGTCGTGTTTCTCCCAGGGGAAGATGTCAGTAGTGCAGTTAGGTGACACTGGTGGTGGTGGCAAACCACTTTCCACACACTGGCTTACTCTGCTCATTGACGAGGCAGTAGTTGGTGAATTTCTCTTTCAGAAGCTGACGGTACTGGTGGCGGTTGTTGTAGAAGGATTGGTTCCTTTCTAGAAATGCCTTGATTTCGTCCTGTGTCAGACAGTTCTCTTCTTCGGAACTCACATCTGACTCATTCTGAATAAAAAACACGACAGGAGGAAATCAATTAAGTAACAGAATTAAACAGCAGATTGTCAGCTGTGACAAACATTTTAATTAACACTTTTCACTAACCAGAAGTTCCACAAGACTTGTGTGAGGGCTGAGGCTCTTTTGATGTACTGCCCATGGTAACCGTAGTGCAATGTTGGAACATGTACTGCCACATAAGGAGGAGAGGATTTCTTTGGTTCGGCAAGTGTGAGATGATGGTGGACCGTGGCCTGTTGTGTTCCCAGCTGACACACAGCCTTCACATTTTAGTCCCTGTAGAGAGGTGCATGCTTTCATTAAATATATATGCAGCTTGGTATATTCTTTAAACAGCAAGTGAATTCTCAAAACGTATTCCCTCACCTGATCATTGCATAAACCCTTTCCCTTCCTTTTCTTTTTTTTACTCTTGCATTGAGCGTTTCCCTCAGAGTGCTGCCAGCAGTCCAGACAACTGTCTATCCCATCCTCCTCCTTGTCTTCAGCACAGTGATGGACAGTCGGCTCTTCTCCTTCAGAGGGTAAACAAAAACAAAGCTGTGAGGAAGTGGACTAAACTACTCTACAATGTAGCTTTTAAAAAATTCCCAGAAATGGTTGAGTTCATAGCCCTGAGCAGCTCAGAGCTACTCGGACTGACCTGCTTCGTGATGGTTGCACATCCCCTCGGAACAGGCTACGTCTGAGCCTTCTCGTGATCCTATGTCACTGCCCTCCATGCTTGAAGAGTAGCCGCAGTCACTGGCATTGCTGTGGGTGGACAAATCTGGGGAAATGTGGAAAAACATTTGCTTTACAGGGTCCTAAGTAGGTTAATGCAATATCAAGACAAATATTCAAAATGCATCTTTACCTTGTTTGGTTTCGTCTGAGCAGCTACAGGAAGTACTTCCGCTGGCAGCGATGCCCTCCTCACACCTGGCCGTCACCTCCTCCTCACCGTGGCTACCACAGACCTTGCAACTGTCTTTCACAACCTCAATAGAAACCTGCAAAACACACAAATGGACTGAATTACAGGCGGTCAAACATGTAGCTCTACAGTGCATGAAGTGTACACTATATACAGTTGTATACATGGGTTGCTTTGTGTCTCAGACTCTTGAGGGAGTTTACCTCATCCAGATTTTGGTCCTTGTCCTCTGACTCCTGTTCCCCACACTTGTTTTTGCGGCGATTTTTTTTCTTTTGCCTCTTTTTCTCCTGCTTCAGCTCTTTGGCTCTCTCCTCTTCAGACAGCTCCTCGACGAACTGCTCGAGCCGACTGATCCCCTGCATCTTCTCCACTGCCATCTGGGGGGCACGATAATACATACATCACTCGGCTATAATCCATTATCTGACAAGTATATCAAAATCATATCAGACACACACTGGCTTGGCTTTAGCATACCTCAAAACTTCTGCGTAGTGCATCAATTCCCAAATGGAACAATAACTGCCATGTCTGCTCCTCAGCTCGTAGTTTCTGCCAGATTCTGTGCAGACGCTCATAGAGATGTATGCCCAGACAAGTCAAGACTTCCTCTTGTGCAATATCAATGGTCTTGGCATGTCTCTCTCTGCGTCTTTAAAAAGGAAAATCAAAACGATATATAAATATATTGAAAGGAACCAGGTATGACAGAAACTTTCTCAAATGAAACAGACCTCTAGACTGGTGATCGTCACTGTATAAACCTGGACTTACTCATAACCACCTGCAAACTCGGGCTCTGCCCGGCCAAGCAGGTGAGCGATGAAGTCTGTTTCGCAGCACACATGGATGTGGCGCTCATGAGGACAACAGCATAGTCCTTCATACAAGGCAGCACAGTAGCCCTTCTCTTTAGTGCAGTCCAACTCCCCCACCAGGATGTTGTACGCTCTCAGCACTTTATTCTTACAGTCAGTGCAGAACCTGTGCAGAACAAATTTGCATGCAATTAATCCAGTTTTTCTTTAACAAATTATTGTTAGGAATTTGGGAAATTGTGCTATAGTATTACAGCCGTGTATTACCTGTGTTTACGCAAGTATGTCTCCAGTGTCTCTAGGAGACAGGCACTATCAATGAGGACCACCTCATCCCTGCACTCCTGAGACATAAGCTCCCATACATCCATCCAGCTCCCCCTGTAAGCAAACATCATAATTATCATAAACCTGCTGATTTTTAAGCCACTTGGAATTCGCAGAAATAAGTGGAATACACTGACATTATGGTGACATACACAAAGGATATTCACATTCATTAGGACTCCAGTTTTTATGGTCACTTGGAGATTATAATGCCAATCTAATTCATACTTTTAGTTTAGTTTTAGTTTCTAAACAGCAATCTACGGAAAGAGCTTTAGTATTTATATAACCCAATCATTTCCATAGAATGGTACCAAACAATGCAGATTTTCACCAATTTAACAGAAAAAACCCAAATAATCATTATGATTAGTTTAGAGGTGCTATTTAGAGCTGGACTATTTTCATAATACGTTTTCAAAATTAGGCTAGAGAAAGAGCTAAACTGTTCTATTTAACTTGTGCCTACCTCCTACTCATGGACACAAGTTGCTCAAAGACACATACCATATCTTTCAGTGCAATTCACAAAACCTACCACTCTTTGTCCCTTTCACACTCTGCTAGAGGACAACTTAAACACACCCATCCTGTCTGCTGGGAAGAGTGCCTATTGCACTTCTCAAATGCAGCCTCTGAACAATAAAGTCTCAAAAAATAAACTTGCACAACTAGAAAAATAGATGGGAACAAGTCTTTTACTCACCCCAAGGGCTTAGGCTTGTGTGTGTCTAAGGAGTGTAACTGGCACCTCTTGTTCTTTTTACTTTTCGGAATGGCATCAATCATGTCATTTAACTTTGACCTGTAAAAGGGAAACAAATTTGAGTAAAAAAAACAATATTGTTCGAGTTAATATAAATACAGCATCATCATTCTTTGTTAGTTTTATTTTTTAAATTCGCCCCCCTTTTAAATCCAATTGTCAAAAGACTTGACAAAAACAACAAAATGGTACACCTGACGCCTACTAAAGAGGATAGGAGTGTTTTAATTGGGAAAACACAGATCATTTATTAACATTTCATGTTAATAACTGTTTTCATATTGATTTAAAGTTTTTGTTGAATGAAGAAACACTGTTCAACTCAATATGCAGTGAAAAAGAACAAACAAAACCCCACCACATTTCACTAGATCTTACCCGTGAACATAGAAGAGGGTGTGAAGCTTCTTCACATCTGCTAAACAGGCCTTGGTGACAGAGAGCATGCCTGTGGGTTTCACTGTTAGAGGCTCCAGAGCCGGGTTCCCTGATTCCACCAGATGTGAGAAGAGGCGCTCCACACTTCGTCTGCACCCCACGCATGGCACCAGCTGAGATAATGCACTGTAGACCTCTTGTGACGTCACCATCATTGCGATATTCAAGTCCTGTTGCTTCAGCTTGGAGTGATACTGTAAGACGAAGGAAACAACAGCTTTCACTACTTTGCTGAGATGTCACGTGAAGAGCAACAACACACTCATTAACACAGGGACGTGGTGTCAAGCTTTTGGTACCACACCCACAGCAGGGTGAGTTTAAACAGGACTTAATAAGCGCTCACTAATTTAAGGTGAGGTAACTATGTGTAAAATTAAACAACTCACCTCAGAAAATTGTTTCCATTGTGAAAGGTTTATTTCGTGGCTGTCGTCATCCAAGATACAATCAGAAAATTCCATCACCATCTGGCAACATGAGATGACACACAACAGTTAATAAACATCATGTCTCATCAGGATCGTGTCTCAGGATCATGTTACAGAACAGATTACTAATATGTCATGTTTTGGGTGCGAGTATTATAGTCCAATAATAAAACTCCAGTCAAGCTTCCCTTGGTTGTTAACGTTTGTACAATAAAAAAAATTCTTGACTGTTAGTAGCTGGCAGGTGTTCATTGTTTTCTTTTCTTTTTTAATCTACAATAGTAGGAGAATACCCTCTGAGACATTAATTGGGTGTATGACTGTAATATATGTCATGTAATATTAAAGATATATGGTTTTACTTTGTCATTAGCAATATTGCACCTGTTCCACAACATGTTAAAAGGGTCAAGGTGGTTCAATATCCTCTGGCAGCTTATACAGTTTCTCATCTATCATACCTACCCATCCATAAGAATGTTCTACACATTAAACTGTATTGTTACGCTTGTATGATTATTTGTGCATCAAAATAAAAAAAAATAATAAAGTGTTTGTCCTTCAGACAGGCTTGGCCTTCTTCATGCAACAACTGCACCTCTGCTTCTAGACACCAAATGTTAGTGAAAGGATATGGCATGCATACATCTGACCCAAAGAGAGAGATGCGTTTGCCACATCCCAGTTGTGATCTTAGCAGCCATTCTCCTTGTGGCCATACACATGGTAGAGCTGGCTTACCGTGAGAGTATCATCGATGTACAGGGGGATTTGTCTGGCGAGGAACGGGTAGTCCTCTTCCCCTTCCCTGCACACTGCCACCAGACGAGCCATGACTTCTTCCAGTGTGGGTTGTGGTGCAGCTCGCCTGCAGGGGACACGGAAGATAATGACTGACCAGCTCAGACCAGCACAGAGCTACAACGAGCTAATGCTAACCGACTGCAGGTCATTGCAGGGCTAGCTACAACATCACCTTCTCTCAGTAGAACCTGCCGTTCACACGACCTGCCACTGAAACACGTCGCAACGTGTCAAGTTGGTGTTGAGGTCGACAACATCTCATTTAACGTCGCTAAAGCCGATGCAGATCTTTCCGATTTGCCTTGACCCAGATTTAAGCAGCTAAGTTAGCTGAACAACATGGGAAACGAAAGCTAACATGGGGGTGGGCTGAGGGTGTGGAAAACCTGTCTGCACTTCTAAAACTATTTAAGTTATGAAGAATTGTTTAATTATGGTAACATCTATTGGTGGGGGCGATATGATAAAATAGTGACCAGTGGCTAGTCAGGTTAGCATGCTAGCTCATTTCCTATGGCAGCACGGGTTTACGAACAGAGGAAGCCGGTCGCTGTATTCGAAGCAGTATATCCTAAAGCGATTAGCCTACGTTGTTCCGCATTTACAAATAATTAACACGTTGCAACGCTCATACAGTTATTCTACACCCTGACGCCAACTTGGCTAACTTACTAGTTACTAGCTTAGCTACCGTACACAGCTAACGTTAGCGAGCTTGGATACGGCTAATATAAAGTTAAAGTAGGTTAGTGGCCACTTAGCGACAGCTGCTTTCAACAGCTTCTCTAACTACAGTTTAAAACACGAGCTGTCACCGTGACAACGTATACAGATATCCGACTACTACCCGCTCGTGTTCGTACTTACCAGCTCCTAAAAGTTCCCCTGGAAAATAAACAAGTGCGACAGTGAGTGGAGCTGCTGCGGTGGCGGAATCTTCATGACGGATTTGACCTTTGCCCTCCGACGTAGTAGCTGACGTTTTCATAGAAGCAGCCGCCAGGGGGCGCGTGTAGGTAATTATCATTTAGTCATTTATACAAGGACAACAGCTTTTTTGGTCTCAACATCTTGTTTTATTCTTTAGGCGTCCTTGACAGAGACAAACCATAAGATACAAACACAATAAGATAAATTCACATGCTACTGCAACAGATTGTGAGAATGAGACAGAAAAGAGTATCAAAGGGCAATTGAAAAAATATATAACATCCAATAAAGACACATGGACTATGTACATAATAAAAACTTTTCACCACAGAGAGAAATATTACTGGCAGAGAAACGTACTTGAGTAGTACAGGATGATATTTTAACAAACACACACACACACACACATATATACATAGAGAGATAAAGACACTGTTGTATAGGCAGGTATGGTTTACAATATTAATATATTATTTTTTGATATATACACACATAATATATTTTTGTCATAGTATACTAAATAGCAGTAGATCACATTTAATATACTAAAATAAAGATGTGTGTAGGTATTTATATATATTAAATTCATAGGCCTATATATGTAATAATATAACAATACAATGTTATAGTTCCATGTTATGCAAATAATATGCGAAAGGACACAAATGTGAAAATGTAAAAAAATTGTGAAAAAAGACAGTGCAGCATTAATTTTAAACTTTGAATGGTGTTGTATAGTCACCAGTAATATACATCAGTAGGAATCAAGAAAAATGGGGACCTGGGACAATAGCTGGGGGTTAGGATTAGGGCTGGGTCACTGGCCTGGGTTACAAGGTCCACTACCATGATCCCTACGACAACCCATGGCAGAGCATGCAGAGCAAAACAGGGTCTGCCAACATTTACATTTTTGACCAACTGACAAACAGTTGTAACAACAGAATAGGCATAATAATTTCTGTAATGTGTCACATCTCAGTTTTTTAAATGCAAATATGTTTGTTTGAAATGAATACATAATCTTTAACATTTCCCACTTTTCAGTTGCTGTATATTATCTCATATATTGTAGCCATCGCTCCTATTTGTGGGTGAGGGAGCAATTACGCAACTTTTTTCTGAACATCAACAAATCATGTGGGAACTGCTTTCAAGTCATCACTTATTCAGATTTGATCGAAAAACCTATTTGTATAAATAGACAGATAATGCACAACAGTATCTTCAGCTTTGCAAATAATATCATCAACACTAACAAATTAACCATTTCATTTTGCAAATGTGATTTTACCAGAATTTCACCGTTATTCCACAGTGATGTAAAACATATATCACAAAGCAATTCATGAACATGTACATCAATAAAACACACACTGAAAATGAACTGCTACAGGTAAGTGTGTCCACTAGAGAGTTGGTCAGTCCTGTCATGATATTTGCAATCAAGAAAAATAGCAACTGATTCCTGCTGATGGCTTGAATAATGCAAAATCTGTTAACTTCACCACTGTGTTTGTCAGAGGCTGAATCTGATTGTTTTTTATGCAAATTCCATGATGAGGGTAGAAAGTGACAGCCTGATATGCTTTTGGAAAACAGTAAAACCAGATCGGCAAAACCGAGGCAGGACATAAAGAACAAAGACTGTGCAACACTCCAGACATAGAAAGGTAAATTAGCTAAGCGACGAGAAACTGGCTCCACCAGTGTCTGACATGTGTACAAAGCAGTGTACAGCACCACACTACCAAATGAGAGGTTTAGAAGGGCTTTGAGCCACTCTTTAACTTGGGATCTGGGCTGCATCACATAACGTCCAACTTGAACCCCTGCCATGTAGATGGCTACATAGCCCACCACAGAGAATATGCCCTCCTTGTTGGCGTACAGAAAGTCCTTCTCTCTGTCATTGTTGTGGATAATGAACGCTTTCAGCCCTGTTGTCTCCAGAATGAGCTGATAAAGTCCGCTGATCAGAAGGGAAAACAAAAACGACTGACTGACTGGTAAAACGGCCAAAATCATAGAAGCCAAAACTCTGACGATGGCAAGTGTGAAGAAGAAATTCCAGTGGACACCATACTCTGTCACATGCTCTTGGTAGCTGCTCATTTTCAAGCTTACCAGCCTTCCCATACCAAGAGCAACCAGGGGCCAGACGGATATGAGCTGCTTTGTGACATGATTGATCTTGGATCCAGAGATGGTCTTTCCCCGTGCCTCTGGACAGACGAGGGCATTTGCAAAGACATACGCTCCAACACCAAAGTCCATAACCCCTGTACCATAGGTTTCTGTTTTAGCATAGCGCCTTGGGAAGACACTAAAGTCTACAGCGAGAATGCTGATGGCTGTTTTCACATTGACAAACACTCTAAAGATGGTCACAAAAGGAACCTGGTTGAACTGAACATCACGCTGCAGGAAGGTGCTGACAGTGGTCTTCAGGTGCCGATTGGAAGCATGACTGTTGGTGCAATAGATGTAGCTAAGCACACAAACTGAAACAAACAAAACGCCCCCGATGACCAGGTGAAGAATATCGCTCAGGATGGTGCATGACAGGACGAGGGGAAGAATTAGCACAGAAAAGTCTAGAAGCAGGTGAGAGAAGAGTGGAAGTGGCAGTGGGAGGGACCTTCTGGCCTGATGGTAGAGGATCAAAATCAGACCTCTGTTAATTAGACACAAGGGTGAGAGAAATGAGCCCAGAGTCACCTCCTGCAGACTGGTCCCATTGAGATTGCTGACAAACGCCTCCTTCAGTTCCTTCTGAGACATGATCTGCAAACAATAACACAATTTTCAGTGTGAAAAACTGTAAATCAGAATATGCAAATAGCAGGGGCGGATACAGAGGCCTGTCATCCTGTAATCTCGAACCAAAGCGGCTTTCAGAGAGGAACTACACAGAACGTCCACACAGTCGGGTCTAGACTTACTCCGTAGTTTGCCTTTCACACATGAAAACCCCAGCAGGAGATTCTACGATCAGACACGTTCACAACAACACAGAAATCGAAATCAGCCCTTATCACCAAAAGCTCCAGTATCTTGTTTTCTGCCATCTTTGTTTTATCTATCTCTTGATATATTTGTATTATGTTAGGTTTTTTTTTCAGTTTCGCATCTGCTGCGTATTAGAAACATATTCAACAAGCAAACTCGAGCACTGTGATTCCTCAGAAAAGCCCCTAATGTATTCTCACACAAGGTCACTCAGACCTGGGCCACTAGGAGGCTGGCAGGAGAAAGTCCAGAGAAAGTCCGGACCCTCTGACTCTGCCATTTGCGTTCTCACATAAATAATAACAAAATATGAAATTTGTTTTTTCTTTTATAAGCTTTTTTTCTTTAAACAACGTGCTTGAAAAAGGAACGATTTTCAAAATATATTCGATGATCTGGGACTTTGCTCCAAGCTTTAGAGCTAGCAGTAAATAAGGAATGACTTAAATGTTCACCTTACTAAATTAGGCACTATGCATGGATGTCGTACATATAATTGGTCCCTCTGTGTAATATGTGGCCCCTTTATGGCCCCTGAATTAGAAAAATACTACATCCGTCACTGGCTGGCTAAGACACTATGACAGCACCCATGTTAAATGTACAGGGATATTGTTATATTTACAGATTCAAAGATATAAAAAGAATATATATCAGATGTGTGTGTGCTGTCGGTACTTACGGAGGGTTCTGTCGCTTATAAGTTGGAAATACAGGTTCACAAAGTACCTGTTTAACAGGAGCTGCAGTATCTACAGTTTGTCGCAGTGTAGCCTGAATGAGCTCCCTCATTACTTCCGGGTTCAGTCCCATGATGCATTCAGGATAAGTCGGATTTTTTGTAACTTCTGACCTAACCGGGACATAATATAAATACTAAGAAATATAAAATAGCACGAGTACTTCCCCTATGGTACTTACATTACAATATATTATGACGATGTATCTATTATTCATTTTCTCCTGTTTGGAGGTCAGGTCACTTTTTTTTGGAGCAAAGTATTTATACGTGTGAACCATAAAACTTTGCTGCTTGTCTTTGGTTTTCTTGCTTTTGCTCATTTCTTATATCTGCTGTTGTCTGTCCCCCTGTCATACGCTGGACATGTATTTGCCTTTGTTTATGTGTGTGTGTGTGTGTGTGTGTGTGTGTGTGTGTGTGTGTGTGTAATCACTGCGAGTGTGACCATTTCAGTGAGGTGACTATTGTGTGATTTATAAATGTTTGTAATTATAATAAAAGTGTTTTGAATCGTGCGGTGAATGAAAGAGAAGAAGCACCTAAAGTTATTTAAAGTCAGAATAATACAGCTGGGCCGGGGGAACATGAGGAGGAGGAGGAAGAAGAGGAGGAGGAGGGCGGCGGGAAATGAAGCGGTAAGGACGGACACAGTCACACCGCAGCAGGAGGAGCTGGACGAGAGGTCGGGAAGTTGCTCCGGGATTTCTGACAGTCATGGAAAATGTCGAGGTTCAGCCACACAGAAGAAAATAACCACTGCTCGTCTTAGTTTAAGAGTCTAGTTCACGTCAACGTTTTCGGGTCTGACTGACACGAGGGCAAAGGTAGAATTCAATGAGTTCTGCGGAGCAGCGGCGTAACGCTGGAGGACACAGGAATGGAGGTGGTGCGGTGAGTTAGGAAACTCGTCTATTAACACGTTTTAGAGGTTTTCTCATTTCATTTGAACATGATAAATGTAATGACTACGTTAAAGTCACCCGCAGTATCACTTTATACAATCTGTAATGACAATAACTCAATCCAACGTTTAACATGCCGGATAAAATAGTCCCAAGTAAGTGACGCCAAACTTCAAAGAAAACACAGAGGAACGTCAAGAAACACTGTCAATGCGTTGTTACTCACATAAACAGCCTTTCAGTGTATTTCAGCATAAAGACATGGCTAAAACAAGGTGGTGTGAGGTTTAATATACAGATTATACCTTAAGTTGTTTGTGTTTGACAGTTTACTTGCGTACAGGACAACGTTCACTAAATTGGTACATTTTTGCCTGAGGCTTGGTTTTGAGTCAGTCAAGGAGGAGGCTACAGGTTAGCTTTAATGTCTTCTTCTATAGGTGCCTGTGCTATCAGTTGTTATTCTTACACCAGCTTCTGATGTCTGAAACCATAACACAACATACTGCTACAACACAACCCTGTATGTCATCATGTTTAGTGTAGTCTGCAAAGTATCCCTGCCGTGTCAGATATTGAATGTATGTCGTTCGTTGAGGCTATTTACATTAAACTCGTAGAGTGATGAAATGTAGGTTAAATGCTAGTAATTGGATTAAATGTGTCTGAACAAATTTAGTACGTCAGTCTGTTGACTGTCCTCAGGCAGGCTGCAGGTCCAGGACACGTGACAGGTTAGGATACTGACTGGAGGATTTTAACATGTCAAAGTGACCAGTAAGTGCTTCTGTAGAAACATATATATATATCCATTATCTCTGTAAGACTATAGACATAAATTACAATTTTTTTTCCCCAAGAATCAATGCTTGCACATTTAGTTGCAGTCAGGTGAATTATTAACAAAGCTTCATTACCCCAGAACAATATGGTCAGATTTAATGGGTGCACAGATCATTTGACATTTTGATTCAAAGATAAAAATTCATTTTTACTGTATTGTAGCCCTGATCTCCTCTCGATTTGACTACAGACCTCTGCCGAGTCTTTTCATACTAGACTGAAGACCCACCTGTTCTCTCAGGTTTTTATCTGCCCTTGAATAGTCTTATTTCCTTATTTATATAAGCACTTGTTTTTAGCCTGTTTAGTCTATTTGTATGCCAAAGAGTTTGAATTGTGGACTCATTCAAAGCTTACTTAGTTGACTGACTGTTCTGTGACTTTGTTTTTAACATCTCTTATTCTATTTGTACTTTTTATTGTACAGCACTTTGGTCAACCCTGGTTGTTTTTAAATGTGCTTTATAAATAAGCTTGATCTGACTTGTATTAATGACAAATGTTTCCTTTTTGTGTATCTTATTCTTTCTGTCTGCGTCACATTCTGCCTTATACACATAGGTTAAAGGATTTGTCCGCAAAGACTGTTCTCGGCATCCATCCCTAAATGATTCACTTGAGGGAGAAATTCAGGCTTTCCTCACTGATGAAGATCAACTCCACACTTATGACGACCTCACTAAAGTCAATCCTGTGACCCCTACAACAGGTAGTAAATCGTAAACAAGTCTCCTCTACAGTCTCTAAAGTACTTGATATGATGTGTCCTTTCCACCTCATGTCACCTTGGACTGCAACATTCACTGAGTATTATTTACCCACATCAAGATATAATCTGCAGGGATGACGGAAAAAAATAATAATGCATGAGTGATTGGTGTAGCATAAACAAGATTCCCTTAAGTGACAGAACCAAGGGAATGACTCTGAAATTCCTTATACACTTAGGGGTATTCCTAATTATGTGTCTTATGTACTCTCAATTATTTTTGACGTATATACAGTGTCATAAGGTTATGTAAGAATATATAATATGTGTCATTGGAACTCTGCAAAGATTTATTCATATTCATTTGATTTATATTTCAAAGTGGTTTCATTCTAGCCCATTAAAGAAAACACTACAGCTTATTAACAGCAGAGGTTGGGTTAACAGCAGGGGACCACTGTAGGATATTTACTTTCAAGGCTCTTGCACTGATTGTACGGCACATGTTATATGAAGTTATTTTATATAGCAAAATAATTGTACTATAAGTAGACTTATCCTTGACTTCTTAACGTTGCTGTTCTCTCTGGATTTGTCTTATTTCCGCATCTGGTGATTGTCATCTGTGAAATATTTGCTTTACTGTTAATATCTACTGATATGTAATATTTGTCCTGCCAGTGCTGAAATGCCTTCAGGCCAGATACAGAGTGAAGGTGTTCTACACAAATGCTGGCTGTACATTGGTGGCTCTGAATCCCTTCCAGCCAATCCCAGACCTCTACTCTCTGGATGTGATGAAGGAGTATCACTCTGCTTCTCAGCCTCAGGTATTTACATCACACAAGTCTCTAGATGCAATTCATATGTATGTTTTCTTCTGTAGGATTTTTAATTATGTTGGGCAAATATGGGTGGTGAAGGTCGGAGCCTGGGTTTTTCAACAGGGTTATTCCCTAGATGTTTCCTAAATTATATCACACACTAATACACACCTTATAAAATTACTAAACGGGTACCATGAGTGTATAAAAAAAAACGATATTTCAATATAGCAAAAGTGGAATAAACTCCAACCACCTTGTGTAGTGATGGGAATTTAGCTCTATAAATTGAGTCGGATGTCATGGCTTAAAAAAAAACGGATAGGGGGGTTTATGTGTGAAATAATCACTAGGATCCCATCAATTACTTATTGCATGTATGGACTGTTGTGAGAAATTGTATGTTCTCACATTGGGCAAAGTGGGCACAATTATAAAAAGGAAAGGTTTCCCTTTATCAGGAACAGCTTCCACGCCAAACTCATTAATCTCTGGAAACTCATTGTCGCCTGTGGATCTTTAGCATCTTAATAAGTCTGTATATTCCTGTCAACAGGAGTTCAAACCACACATCTTTATTGTGGCAGAAGAAGCCTACAGGAATGTTCAGGGTCAGCTGGAGCCAGTAAACCAATCCTTGGTGGTCAGCGGGGAGAGCGGTGCTGGAAAGGTAAACCAGCGCCCACTGTGTCAAACCAAACATAAACATAACATTCAGGGGTTCGGAATTTTAAGTTATTAAGTTGCTGCCTCACAGAATCAAATTAATAAGTTTGGTTATTGGCCAGTTTATAGACTAGGCTGGTTCAAGTTTTATAAGATGCTTGATATAAGAATTGTAATCCTTGTGTGATTCATGTCCTGTGAATAATTTGAATAATTTTTTTTATAAATTTATAATTGTTGTCTAAGATCTTTTAGGCAGTTTTGGTGTTTTTTTTGTGTTGGCACTCAAACCCACTTAAAGTGAGGGATGTGCTGCTGTTTAGGTTTTTAAACGATAGCAGTGGTTTGTTTTATATAAACAATAACTTGGCCGGTTTAACCTTCTGACAATAACTTGTATATATGCTTATTCAAAGATTCTGTAGTCAATTTAGAAAAAAAGTACTTTGATATACAGTAACATCTGTTGGAATAAGTCATTTTTTCCACATTTAAAGACCTTTTATTAATCAGGTAGTTAATCAATGAGGAAGGCAGTTGGCCTGAACAGCAATTTGATTTTTAAGTGCTGTAATAGTGGATCTCAGATGCTGGAATAGATAAAAACAAAATGCGAAAACAAAAGTTTGTCTTTTACTGGTTTATGCTAACATTAGCTCGCTAGACATAGCTGGAAGAACAGATGCAATATCTGTGTGAAATTTGAAATGAAGATGATTAAATGAGTCAAGTCATGTGTGCTCCTGCTCCGCTGGAATAAAAGCGAGTATAATAGCTGGACCAGAATATCAATATTACAACACTCACAGAATCAAACTTAAGTGAATAACTAATAATGCCAAAGAATCTCAAAAGATGTCTGAACACTCAGCACACTGTTTGATCAATAGTTGATTTCTCGGGGAAACAATAGTTAGCATTTAGCGGATGTGATCCATCACTTGCCGCTTGACTACGCCCACTTATCATGCATTAACGGTCCACAACATCAAGTGTAGACCCCACGGTGAAAATTTTATGTAAATCTAATTAGAGTTCTAAAACAAGGCTTACCTCCTTTTGGCAGTAGGTGGTGCTATCTCTAACTACAGACTAATAGATATGTTGGGTCAAAACTCTAGTCTCTCTTCAGGTTGTAAAAATATCTTTCAACTTTGCAACACTCAAAGACATCAAAGGAATCTATGACCAGTGACAGTGTGACATTAAAGCAAACTGACAGAGAGGAATTATTTGCTTAATGAATCCTTTGAAGTTAAATAAGTAAGTTTGAAGTTAAATAGTGAGTCACAAAAAAGTGTACTTCTTTCTGCTTAACCGGTCGATACAAAACATGGGTCAAAAGGGATACGGCTCAGTTTTTACTTTCTATATCTTTGCAGTGAATGAATTTCATCATTCAATATTGGTATTCCCCAATTAATCCTTATTTAAATCTTTCCTTTGTTACTTCTTGAATATTTTTTTTTGAATTACTACCCTTCTAATCCACAACATACCGGAAGTTAGAAAATGAACCGTAATAATTTGTTGTGTTATTGTTTTATGCATGAGTGTTTCTTTGGTATATCTTTGAAATAAATGCATTTCATCATTTAATATTCAATGTAATCAAAATATATCTTGTCTTGCTTACCACAAATCATCATTTTGCATTTTACTTTTTTACTCTATAAACAAATGTAAATTTTGGGGAATTTATGGTTCTTATTGGACGATGCACAGTGGAGTTGAAAAATACTTCCTGATTCATGACAAATCACTAGATGGCGCTACGACCCTGTTTTAATATTGACATATGGATCTGTTCAGCCTGGAACGCTGATCATGAGACAGAATATTGGCGCTGATTGGAGAGTGCACAGGGGAGTTAGAACATATTCGTCTCCTTGGGCGAACAATCAACCTTCGCTGCATCTCCATGTTTACACGGTTTGAGGGAATGTCACAATTCGGACCATGGTCTTATGAATTGTATTTGTCATTTGAGTTGTATATAGTAAAGCAGCCAGGAGCAGTTCATCAAAGTATAAAAAATCTCACTTCCTGTCGCCAGTGCTGTGAGAAGAATTTCGTGAAGATCGTTTAAACCAGACGGAATTGCTGCATTTTAGGGGATGCTCTTGAGCCATTTTACGGCGCCCATTTCAAATAACTGCAGAATATGTAAATTTTCATCAGGTCTGATTAAATTAGGTTTGCCTTCTAAGCCTACAAAATGATACATTTTCCTTAATAGTCAAATGAAAAGCAATAGGGCCGCACTGTTGGTGCGCGGGCCCTAATTAGGCAAATAAATGATTGTGAGCTGCAGATCCTCATGGTTATGATCTCTGGTGATTAGGTTGCAAGGTTAGTAGAACAAATCTTAAGTTGACTGATGACTTGTTTTGTCAGTTTGAGGTCAAATTCTTGCTGGTCTCTGAATGATTTTGTTTCTTCACAGACATGGACATCTCGTTGCCTAATGAAATACTACGCCACTGTGGCAGCCTCCTCCTCGGTGGTGAAGAGTCAGAACACAGTGGAGAGGATAGAGAGGAGGGTGCTGGACTCCAACCCCATTATGGAAGCATTTGGTGAGAAGCCAGATCTCTGATCTTGTGGATGTAGAAAATCACTATTATCAACTGTCAGTCATCAACAGAGTGCTCTTTATTAGGCAATGCCTGCACGTTACGGAACAACAACAGCAGCCGCTTTGGAAAATACATCCAGCTCCAGCTAGACAGGTACCTGCTGTATTTTCATCTTCGTCCACATAGCATCATCTCATTTGCTCAACTTCATCTCCAGGACAGTTTACTTCATCTGTCCAACATGTCATATTTTGTATGAAGGTGTCAGCTGTTAGTGGGGGCGTCTGTGCAAACATACTTGCTGGAGAAGACCAGGGTGGCCTGTCAACCGGCCAATGAGAGGAACTTCCACATCTTTTACCAGGTGATTTAACTGACCTGCACTACAGCTGATATACTCACATGGTATTTTATATTGATATCAATATATTAGTACAGATCTGTGCATGTACAGTGTTTGTGTTATTGTTTAAGATGATGAAAGGGGCTACAGATGAGCAGAGAAAGGAGTGGAAGATGCCACATGGACAAAGATTTGTGTGGCTGCCAAAGGCTGAAAAAATTGTTGAGGGTTGGTCTTAAAGTATTTTGTGCACTTACTTACATGATTTTTCACCCTTTTTTTTGCAATTTGAATCAATATTCAGACATTAATGAAATTTTATATTTACAAGTAACTGCTGTTTATTAAATGTTTTTTAGAGGATTGTTTCCATGAGACTGTTGAGGCAATGGTTCACCTGGGCATTAATAAAGAAAGACAGAGACAAATATTCGGGGTAAGATCTTCATCCTCGACTTTCAATGTAATCGTTTGTAATTATCTTTATCTCTCTGTAAGCACAGGATGAATAATTTGTGTTCATTATAATGGTTTACAGATTTTAGCCGGGCTTTTGCAGCTGGGGAATGTGAATTTCTCATCTCCAACGGATGAATCACAACCTTGTGACATAGAAGAACAGTCTCAAGGTATTGGCCAAATGTTTTTGGGATATTACATATAATCAATGCTCATCAAGACTTGCACTGTCTGGATGCTTAAAATCTCTATTATTTAGACATTTAAGGCTGATAAAATATATTTTTAACATGTGTCTAAGAGCTGATTAATATGAACAAATCCCAAGACCTCGCCCTGCTTTCTGTCATTACCTATTGACAGACATTTTGTTAATGGACACATAGTTACCATCCTTCCCCGCCTGTTTGTGTTGTAGACTTCCTGCAGAGGGCTGCTGAGCTGCTGTGTGTCCCTGCTGAGGAGCTTCAGACCTGTTTAAGAGTGAGGACTCTGAAGGCGGGGAAGCAGAGTGTGCTCAAGCCTTGTTCCCAGGCAGAGTCCAGCATGAGGAGAGACTGCCTAGCCAAGGTCACCTACGCCCAGTAAGAAATAACGTTTTTATCATTAAATCACAGAGAAATATGACAGACTGGGATGTTCTATGGTAACGTCTGGTCCCGCAGAAGCTTTTTTTCGTCCTGTGAAGTCCCTGTTGTCATTTTAATACTCAAAATGTAAAACCATCATCAGCCTTTTTATTTATAATAAACAGTGAGGAATATGTGTTTTTTTATCCCTTTTTTACACAACAGTTTATTCGAGTGGCTGGTTACATTCATCAACAACAGCATATGTGCGGACAAATCCACATGGTGCAACTTCATAGGTAAAAACTTTTTTTGACAACAACAAATGAAACCTTCCATTGACTCCTTCATTCACAATGCTCAGTCCTTTCCTCTCCTGTCTGTAATCCACAGGGGTCCTAGATGTGTACGGGTTTGAGTGTTTCCAGGTCAATAACCTGGAGCAGCTGTGCATCAACTACGCCAATGAGAAACTGCAGCAGCACTTTGTGGCCCATTATCTCAGAGCTCAACAGGTAGTGATAGTTTCAATCACGTTTCTGTTTCCATTCAGAGAGATCTGAGCAGAACCGCAGATTATCTGATGGCCTCTTCAGTCTTCTAAAGAGTTTTATTGAAGGAAAAAACTTGTTGTGCCTTCTGTGTAATGTGAACATTTATTTTTGTATTTAAACATGAAAGGAGGAATATGTGTCAGAGGGGCTGCAGTGGTCCTTTGTCAAATACCAAGACAACCAGAGCTGCCTGGACCTTATAGAGGGGAGTCCAGTCAGTGTTTTCTCTCTTCTGAACGAGGTAAACTGCTGCTTTTCCTATAATTTCCATTGTTAAATGAAAAGATGGACAATATAAAAGTAGTTTTTCAAAAAATATATTCTTCAAGTAAAGATTTGTCCTTCTGCATTGAAGTCAATTGTAATGTCTTTTAAAGAGACGAACAAAGGCAAAATATACTTAGTTTACATGCAAGAGAGTACAATTCTTTTTCTTGGCAAATGTTGACAGTCAGTTATCATTTAATGTACAGTATAAATGTATCTGTAGTGAGTGATGTCATACAGCTTTTTAACATACCTGTTCCTTAGGCGAGTCGTCTTAATCGAACCTCAGACGCCAAAACGTTCAGGGTTCGTTTGGAGAAGGAGCTTTCTGATAACGTCAACATCAGCTGGGACAAGTTCAGCGAGGTGCCACACTTCACTGTGGCCCATTATGCTGGCAAAGTCGACTACCAGATCCAGGGCATGGTGGATAAAAACAAGGTAAGAAACTGCTTCCGAACAAGCTGAACACAACAAATCCTTTCCTCTCGTTTCCTACCGGATTATGTCGTTTTAGGACCCAGTACCACCAGAGCTCATCGGCCTGCTTCAGAAGTCTGGTAACTCCCTGCTTCACCAAATGTTCACTGATAACGAAACTGAGAACCTGACGAACAAGGGGCTCAGTAAAGTCACTGTGGTTTCCAAGTTCAAGGTGGGTGCTTATGTCTTTATCATCATGGTCATGTTCACCTGTCTTGCCCTGTCAGAATATCTGTTGTGCGGATGTGGTTGAAGCTCTAATTATTGTTAATGTGTGATCGTAGAATTCTCTGGAGAGTTTAATGAAGATCCTCCACAGCACAACTCCTCATTACACCCGCTGCATCAAACCGAACCCGGACTGCAAGCCGCTGACCTTCCAGAAGGAGGAGGTGGATGTTTTTCAAACATTTGATGCTGTTGTATATATCAGAAGTAACAGGATGATGACATTGACATGCTGTGCTTTATGGTTTTCATGATTATTTTTTCCCCGTCTTCCGTCAGGTTGTCATGCAGCTGGAGGCCTGTGGGATTGTGGAGACCATACACATCAGTGCTGCCGGCTTTCCAATAAGGTAGAATATTTTTTTCTTTGTTCAGCTCATCATCTTTACTCATTGATTGGTTTCTCTTGGATTTGGGTTGACTTGTGGTTTCTGTTGTGCAGAATTCCTTTCAGCAGCTTCATCCAGCGTTACGGGCTCATTGCAAAGTATTCAAGGTTCCCCTCAGAGAGTTGTTGTATTGGTGAGTACAGTGTGTTGCTGGTTCCCTCTATGCTTAATGTTGGCATGCTGACTCGGAAAGAAGATTGATTTTATTTCCTCTCTTTAGGTCTGATGGGTTATTCTCCTTTTCCTTCACTAGCTCTCTTAGTAAATTTGATCCTCAGTTCTCTACTCTCCTTGGGACTTTTCAGTTTGGTCTATATAAACAGGACTTTCTAACAAAATGTACAACTACCTAGGCACTCTGAAGGTAAATGCATGTGCCTCTGACTATCTGACCTTGCTCTGCTCGTTCTTTAATGCTGTAAAATTAGTGTCATTCGTTTGCCTCATCTCACTGCACGTTCAGCATTTTTTGTGCCAATTTTCAATAAAACTAAATCAGAATGCTGTTAAAACCTCAGTTAACAATCTCTCCTTTCTGTCTGCACATGATAACACAAGTTATCACGTGTGAAATATATTAAATCCACATTAATCATTTCAGTGTCTGTGGAAACTGTGCTTTTGATTCTCATGTATTTCTTTGTGTTATCAAGCTTTATCCACTAAACTTTTTTTATATACCTCACTGATTAATACACTGTTAAAAGATGCTATGTGGTAGAGGTCTTCATGGGTCCACCCGAGCCGTGGGTCCTAAGGCCCGATCCGGGATCAGTACGAGTTCGAATCCCCGTTCTATAGAGTCAGTTGGGTCTGGGTTGGGTCCCCTTCTATTACCACGAATCCTGGGTCGGAATTAACATAATGTGAAATAACCGAGTAGCCCTGAGAAGACCCAGCTGGCCAGCAATCTTTATTATACTGCAACCAAACTTAAAAGCTGATTGTAAACCGTTGTGTTTGTCATCCGTCATCGTGACAATTAATTTATTTTATAATCTGAAATCACGAGTGGATTAGGTTATCCACGCTGCCATTTCAATCAGTGAGAGATGTATTTTACCAACTTTCTTAGAGGATGGATCATATGCATCACGGTCAGGCAGAGAGGAAAAGGTTGCTAACATTACATTATGTTTAATGGTACATTAAGACACCTTGTGCATTAACCTTGAAATTCATATGGACCAGTGATGAACTCAACTATGAAGGAAAACTAAATCTGAGAGTGACTACTGCTCAGACATTACATCTCTTTCTAATTTGTGTTTGTCCCTGTCTCAGATTCAGACGCTGACAACAGTGACATGCTTCATCAAGAGGTGGAGGAGCTCCTCAGGGTGGTGTCACAGCACCAGGCTTTAGACCCCTCACTCTGCTTTGACAGCGAAAAACCCTATTCATGGGTGCACTGTGGAAGGACTAAAGTTTTTCTCACCCAGTACATGGTCAGTAATTTATGTTCACATGCATTCTCACAAACAACATACAGTGTGAAATTATAAGAATTTCTCAGAATTTCAGCCTGGTTATCTTGTCCTTAGTGGGTGTTTAAAATGTTGAGTTACTGAACAGTTAAGCAGGTTTGGGTTCTGCTCTATTTTTGGGAGTACTGACCCGTCTGCCCGTCTCACAGCTAGATTGGCTAGAAGGTCAGAGGAAGAAGATCCTGTCTCTGTGCGCCTTCTCCATTCAGTGCTGCTGGCTGCGGTACCAGCGACGCAGACGCCACGCCTGTCGAAGGTCTGCTACTCTGATCCAAGCAGGTAAACTCCTTTAATACCTTGGCACTATTGCCACTTTGATAGCCTGACCAGCTGGCAGAGTCAATACACAATGTTTACAGGCCAATGCCGTTAACCTTATAGAGGCTGCAGAAGGATAATGACATATGTTCTTTTGATGCGGCCCTCTGAATGGTTGAATGTTAACACTTCCAAAGTGAGTCAAACTGTGCAGTACATAAGGATAATGAATGATTGATTGTTTCACTGTACTTTCTTCAGCTGTGCGGTCCTGGTTGGTCAGGAGGCAGGTCCAGAGGTGGAACAGAGCAGCTGCAGTCATCCAGAACACATGGAGGAATTGGAGGGTGAGATTTTAACGAATAACCTATATAAAATAGTATGTAGTTATGTATTTTTTTTCTCATTCTTCATGTGTAGTTGTTGATAATAATTGAATGCTGTTTGGCTCTTGTGGCAGGATATGTTAACAGCTTTGGCTGAGGCAGAACTTGATGATGCTGAGGACTTTGTGGAAGAGGATGTGCCAACATTGAACCCTGTTATCAGCCAACGGGGCTCGGTGCAGCTTTCTACCATACAAGAGCCTGTCATAGTGCGAGGGTGGCCCATGGGCCTGGCTCTGGCTTCAGCCCCATCCATCACTTTATCTATGACCGCCACGGGCTTCCAGAAGATGATATCATTGATGGCCTCTCTCAACCTGCCCTCCAAAAGAGGGGAATACAAAGTGGAGACCAACCAGTACACGCAGGGGCTTGCCTCCATACGGGCTCAACCCAAGGTGAGAGCACATTCACACAATTTCTTATAAGGCTTCATCCACAATACTACATTTTCATATGAAAACCCCGGCAAAGCCTTCACTGATTAGAAGGCTTCCATCACAGCACCTCCTTCTGGAAGAAAACAACCTGCTTGTAATACTTTTTTTTTAGGTGGGTTAATATAGACATAGAAAAACTGATGCAGAGCAAAAACGCTCGAGTGGACAGGGATCAATTTAGTCTGAAAACGCTGTTTTCAAAGACCCAAATGTAGTATTATGGATGTAGCCTAAATCTTCTATAAAGTTTACTCACCTTCGAGATTTCTCTGATTGTTCTTTGTGAGATGAATATCACTTATCTACACAGGGATCTGTGAAGCTGCACTTTCGTCGATCTCCACTTCTCTACGCCGACAGGCAACCAGACCTGAAGTGTGACGTGACAGGGTTCAACGAGATCCTGCTGGAAAAAACTTTATAAGAGATTCCTCTTTGCAGAACACTAAAGCCTGATTTCATGCATTACCTGGCACAGTGGAATCAAACCTGGTATTATATGCTGCCTGTTGCATGTTTTTGTAACTGAAATGAATAGGATTTTTTTAAGGCTGCCAAAGTTGAGCTTCCTTCGTGGTATACAAGGGTGGAGAGATCTGCACCTTTGATTAATGAATATTGATACTTTTAGACTTTTGAATGTTAAATATCTCAGTCAGTCGTTGAACACTGCCCTCTGCTACATTTGGGATGAGGCAGGTGAAAACATTTTAACATCTGTTGGCACGTGTCCCACATATTGAAAACCAACATTGTTTATATTTGTCAAGTCTCAAGATCACAATCACAGCACATTTAGGAACGGGACTGCAGGTTTTTTGTCTTATTATGCATCTTTAGAACATCTGATTAGTGATCAAAGTATTGAACCTTGGACAAGTGCCTTTTTTCTAAATCTACACTCAAATGATTAAAGTGCTGTTAGTACATCTATTTATTTAAAGGTGATTATTTATGGGATTTTATAGATTTTGTATTGGTGTAAGAGCATTGTTGATGCAGCTGCACTATTGATGATCGCAGATGTTGACTTCCAGCACTCGTGTTGACAGTAGCTGGTGCTAAAGTAAATGGTAGATACCAAGGTATTGCACATGTATTGCACATATTGTACATTTAAAACACACACATGCTCATATACTGACCAAGAAAAACACTAACAAGCAAAATATCACTAATGAGACTTAGAAAGGATGAACCCAGGTTTATTCATATTGCTGCTGTTTGATAAAGAATCTTTATAATATGCACATCAAATGTTTGACCAAACTTTATTTGTTGATTTGTTTATCAGCTGCATCCCAAAGCAATGAACGTACTGTATGATTTGTACACTAAAGTTTGTGTGGGAACAAACTTGGTTGTTTTATATTATTCAGTTTAAACATGGAAAACCTTTTATTTTTGTTATGCAACTACACATGATGCTAGAATCTTAACGATGATGGTCATTCTCTACTTTTGATCCAAGACATCACCCACATGTTTAGCTCTTTTGATTCAAACAAGCTTTCTGAATAATGTCCTGTTGTGGATTCATGTAAATGTGCATTTGGGTCATTATATTCTGTTCAAACTGTTTTTGTCAGGGATCCATGTACAAAACTGCAATTGTTGATATCTAATTTAATGTTTTGATGAAATAAATATCAGTGTTATAAAATACTCTTATGTACAAAATTGCATGTCACAAAGCGTTGACTCGGGAAAGGTGATTTTTTTAATTAACTTAAAAGCTGTATAGTGTACAGCGTTTATATCACAAGGCATGAATTTAATACAAAAAAGGGGAACCATCTGGACACCAGGTGTTCCATACACAATTTAGAAATTACCAGCTTCATTAAATGTTCATGATTTGTCATCATTTCCTACAATTTTCAAACATTGATCTGAAAACTCAACAAACAGCGGCTCCTGCATCGCAGCCTTCATCGCATCATATTTGCTGTCTGCGCTGTCAATTGAGTGGAGCAACTGTCTCAGGTGGGGGTTGCAGAGGAGATCTCGCAGTTCTTTAGACTGACCTGTTGAGGAAATTAGAAAACAATTAAAACATCTGACTTTAGAAAAAAGATATATTATTTATTCTGTTATTTGGGTCAACAGAAGCATAAGAAATAATTGATGTTGATGCAATGTTCCAGCTATTGACCTTATTCTGAAAATAAGACATGTGGATTATGGTAAAAGTTTGTAATATAATATTCTATTCATATTACAGACCACTATCTGATTATGATGTCAAGCTGTTGGTAACTGCTGTATGATGTCCTCGGGATGTTAACGTGTGATTTGGACACAAATGTGACTGAGGTCAGAATACTCAGGCTAATGTCTTAATCATGTTAATTTTGGAACACTGCTGTCCACAAAAACATTGATAAACACTTAAGGGTTGGGATTAGGTCATGTTAGATTACTACCTAACACCTGGAGTCTCTCGAGAGGCACTTTATCAATGATGTCCTCCTCGTGCAGAAGATCATCAACTGTCCAAGTCTCTGCGCAGACAGGGAAGACAAAGGTACTTTACACATGGAAGATGAAACTCGCTGAATCCCTTTACTGGGATTTCATATCTCAGATCTTTAACAAATGCACTTTCACCCCTACAAAAGTGAAACTCGCTTACACCAGTCAGCACAGTAGTATATTTGTTTATTTGCAGCAATTGTTCAAAATGAAATGTAATATAGAATTACATTATAAAAATTCAGAAATGTTAAGTTTATCTTTTAGGCTTTCGATTTAATGTGAATACGACTTCATGCATGTTTCCTATTGCGGTTCTAGCTATGCCCATGTTGCCAACAAATGTCATTAATTTGATAATATGTGTCCTTGCTGATCGACATGGACATTGAAAGGGATAATGAATATTGCGCCATACCTGAGGTGAAAGTGTCCTTCACTTTAGGATCAGTGGGTGTAGGCTGTGTAACAGGGAGGCAGGTGTCTGTGGAGAAAATAAATCAGATTAATGATGTTAAGTAAATCCTATGAAGATGTCAACACCACAATAAAAGAATGTTTATCAAGCCGTTTACCTTTATGTAGCTTATAACAGCCAAGGGAGCAACTGCAGGAGGGGAAACAACGGGGTTAATTTAGATATCAATAAATAATCAATCAAAAGTGAGAAGATGTTAAGTCAACAGAGGGGTCAGAGGCCTGTGACAATAACATTAACTCGCGAGAGAAGCTTTTTGACCCCACTGACATGCCGTAACATGCGGTAGAGCGGTCTATGTTGTTTTCATGTGAGATTTTAAGGGAATTGTTACGAACCAGGACAATAAATAAGTGACGCTCTAGCTTCTCCTAAAACTTCATATGATACATCCACGTGTTTAATAATCTGGGAACCGCAATGCTAATTTATGACTCGAACATGTAGACAAGTTAGCCGAATCTCTTAACTGAAGATTCGCTAGCTTGCAGACAGGAAGCTTACGTTACTTACTATCTTATTTTGCAGGCTGGACATCTGTATTTCGGTGTCTGTTCGCTGCACACGCTGCATATCTGCATCCTGGTGACTATGAAATAACAATAAATGTCGAAAGAATCGGTCAACTTGATACTGATGACTAAACGTCAATTCCCTTGAAGAACAGGAAATGAGTGATTTCGATTCCGGTAGGCTAGCCTCTCTTTCAAAATAAAAGTTGGTAATTCACCTAGCTTCGGTTCAAACAGGAAGTCGTCCAACAGTGACAAAATCCAAACTCTGGTAAGAATTGTGGAGCGTCTGGTTCAATTGGAGCACAATAAACTATTTTAGTCATCTATATTTTATTTAACTTTTTAGTGAGTACGGTTTTCCATATCATCCAGTTGCATATAATTTGAATTCTTTGCCGCTCTCTTCCTCATCCTGCTGTTGACACACTGTCCATGTGCAGACAATCAATCAGAGTGAAAACCTAAATATCTCATATCAGTATTCATGATCATAGATACCAGAAATACAAATAAATATATATCTTTCTAGGCTACATGTAATAAATATCCTTCAGCATTTGTATGCCTTGTCCTCTCTGGGTCTGCATGCCTAACCTTTGAGATACATTTCGAGGGGGGAAGGGATCAAACTGCTTACCACATCACTTATAATGCAAAATAGTGGCACATAACAGATTTACACCAGATTAATTAAATCAACTAGAGATACCATGTGTCAGCAACAGAAATAAAACAACTCATACTGGTTTAGATAACATCACTTTTATTGTATTAATGATTTAAAATACAGTACATGACCTCTGAACCCACAGAAGCGACCATATCTATTCATATACATTTATCAAGCAAACACACCACTGACCTATATAGCTCACCACAAACTATTCTCGCAGAGCTGTAACGTGACTGTAGCACGTAATGTTACAGGGTACATTATGGAATGGAGGGCAGTCTCGTGACTCATTACTGGGAATGTTCCCATCGTCATCGAGCTCCATTCACTGGGACAGGAGAGGCAGACACTTGGTCACGGTCAACATCAGAAATCCAATTTCAGTCCGGATCTGTGGGCGAGTCAGAATTAAATGGTCACTACAAAGCACAAACAAAATGCAGCTTAAATTTATTTTCATCATCAATTCCCCTAAAAATTATTTTAATGGGTCTATGAAGTGAATGACCTGTGAAAGGAAAATTGTGAAAAATATCCATCACTGTTTGACAAGGCGCATGTTGATGTGCTGCACAGGTGAGGGCAGGAAAGGGACCAGTAGTTTTTTTGGGGGCATTTTTGATTTAAAAAAAATAAAAAAATGTCAAATCTGTTGTTGTTTGTAATCAGAGTTCTCATTAAAAAAAAATTCTAATATGTTGTCACAAGTTATGATGGTAACTACTCTGACTATACCTTGAATACAAGTTTAAACTAACTATTTAGTAGCACTTAAATGGCACTTACTTATAGCACTTTGTAGATGTGCTTTTTTGAAGTTATTGTACTTTCTTGATTCTTGTTGTTCTGGGTGTGTACCCTCTTGGTTGAACTTATTGTTAGTCGCTTTGGATAAAAGCGTCAGCTAAATAAAACGTAATGTCATGTCATGTAATTCAATTTTAGGCCAATTTTAAGGCGTAAAAGATGGAATTAGTTCTGCAGTTATTCAGGCTTTGCTAAACAAATAGAGCATATCTATTGATTATATGATTATAGAAACAATTGATGGGATAAAAACCTATTAGAAAGGAAATAACGGATCCAATATGTTGTCCTAGTAAATGGAGCAAAGTATATCTTACAATGGGCCTCATAAAAGTAGTTGTTATTCACTCCACAGTAATGGGAGGTGCCTTGCAGGCTGGATCTCGTTTATGTAAACAGCAGGTCAGGGTATTTTCTCTCTCAGAGGCCTATGGTTGAATATGCACTGGAAAATTCCACAACAAAGAAAAACCACATTCAGACCTCAGAGGGAACGCGTTACCTGTAAACGTCGATAAACAGGCCATCAAGACAACGGGCTCTTCGTTATCCTGCGCTTAATCTCGGTGTTGTGAAATTTCTCCGCTATCTTCCTCTCGTGTCCTGAGGGGGAATGGCGGTTTGTGTTCAGCTCGATCTCCCTCTTGGATCGGCCTTTGCCACAGGCATGGCAGGAGAACTCCAGCAGGTTGTAATAGTCGTACTGATCGTAATACGTCTCCTCGAAAGAGACGAATCTTTCCATGTCTGTCGCCATTTGGAAGCGGATGAGTTTCTCAGCGGACTCTCAGAAAACTGTAAACAGATGATGTCACACCTTGTTTATATACACGCAGTCACGTGACCGCGGCTGTGCCACAGACTGCGGAAGTGGCAGCATTAACTTTATGCTTCCATAATAAAGTGTGTATGTTATTTTGATATTTTCATTCAAAACTTGTTCCATTTTACCTCTTTTCATTATTCCACGTGTTGTCAATATTCGCACTCTTGTTATGTATTGTATATGTATTTAATTTATGTTTTTTTTTGACATTGCACGTTTTGCTGTAATATTACTGAGGATATTACTAGTCAAGACTACTGAGCACTCATATAATTTAGTTATAACTTGTAAGGGCTCATGGATGTGAACTTCATCATGTGATCCCTCCTCAACATGCTCTTTACAGCAGTCCCCCTCAGTAGGCTACTGTGGTCGGTCCACACCCATCTTTAAACATAGCCTTCATTTAGCTCAAACACATGCACTTATACGGTCTAATGACACAGACAGACTGACTTATACGACATGATAAGCACAGTACATTCATGTGGGTATATGTATAGCTAGTAATATCCTGTATTGTTTTATGTCATTGGTTTATGGTGTGAGCAAAAGCACTGACAGGCAGACAGGCATACAGACAGCCAGACAGTCAGACAGACAGACAGACAGACAGACAGACAGGCAGGTAGACTGACAGGCAGACAGGCAGCCAGGCAGCCAGACAGCCAGCCAGCCAGCTAGACAGACAGACAGAGAGGCAGGCAGGCAGGCAGGCAGGTTGTTCCCGGTCCAGTAGGTGTCTCCGTGACCACATTTTGCCAGAATAAACCGGTCTCACATAACTAACTTATTTTATTCTCATAGTGCTATTTATTTCAAAGACACTGGTGTCTGCATTTACGCCGTCTACACTTTATATGTTTTACTTATAATATACTTTTATTTACATTTTCCCTTTTTTTCATTCAACCTTAATACTCTATCGTTTAATGTACTCTATATTATATATTGAGCTTGGATTGGAGCAAGCTGCCTGAATAATTTGTCTCATCTTCTCAATCTTAGTATTTTTTAAGTGCTAAATTTGATACACATTTCCCAAAAAGAAAATTGGTGATTTATAAAGGGACAGCGTGGATTTGAAAAGTACACGCACGCACGTACACGCGCACACACACACAGACACACACCCACTATAAACCTCCATGATTAGTTTGCATGCTAGTGCGCTGGCAGTGTTTCCGCAGAGGGCTCGAGTCCTCCCTGGTCCTCCGCTGCTCGGCGGCCCGCCCCTCACGGTGTGGCGCGTCCTGACGCTTTTCCACGTCGCCGCTCCGTCTCACAGACGAGCTCTCTGCGTATGTATGCGTGTCTCCAGCTAGGCCAGAGAGTGATGGCGGCGCCCGTCCTGAGAGTGTCCACCCCTCGGTGGGAGAGAATAGCCCGGCTCCTCGTGTGCCTCCTGGGCATTCTGCTGTCTCTGTACGCCTTCCACGTCGAGAGGGAAAAGGCTCGGGACCCGGGCTACACGGCGATGTGCGACGTCAGCAGCTCCATCAGCTGCTCCAAAGTGTTCAGCTCAAGGTAATTTGAATTCAGCAAAGAGCGCCGACACACAGTGGCGCTCAATGGAGCTGCCCGGCTGCTATTGTACAGTCTGGGGAAGGGCTCCGCGGTTCAAACTGTCAAATGCACCCGGCTTACACTGGGGCTAGCTGCCTAGCCTACCTGCTAGCATGCAGCGGGCTGAATGTTAGTGTCTGAATTAAGGGAAACTGTTTCATTTAATAAGCACATCATCTGCTACCTTGTTAGCCCGGCGAAGCTAACTTTAGCTAAGCGTTAGCTAACGAAACCCATGTCATACTTCCTAGCCAGTTAGCTGTCAGCAGAGAGCCCTCAGCATCATTGAATTATAAATTGATGAATGGCTAATTGCTACAGTTTACAGCACGCAGGGCCACGCGTGTGTATGAAAGGATAATACATATGTTAAACCAACTTAATTACAAATGATATCTTGTTCTGAATAACGTTATCATCTGTCTGTGTTGTTGCCGGGTGAAGCTTTTAATTCGAGTCTATCTAACTCTATGGTTCCTGGATTTTAGCTGTCTTACTGTTGATAGCTTTGGCTAACGTAACTTTCTAACCTGCTAGCTATGTTCAGGGTAGCTGTAGTGCTGCTGTCATTAGCTGTAATGCTAATGTCACTACCAGTGTTTAAACCTCCAGGGACAGTGCACATACTGTAGATGCTTCAGAGGTCAGGGGGGAACTGTGACATTGTTGGCCGACTAAACGTTTCACTGCTGTTAGATAACAAGCCACAGTTGCACAGATTTAGTATTGCTTTGATTTGTGTCTGAGTGTTTGAAAAGTTAGTTTACTCAGTACGCAAACACTGAATTAAATTAACATCTTTTTAAATTGTAAAGATTGCACAAAACCAATCTTGAGAAGATGCCATACTGGCTTAACTGTGAAAATGCAACTATTGATGAGTCAAGTGAATTGTCTTTAATCTCAATGAATGAGAGTCTGTGCAGGCTTTAGAGTCATAACGACAACATACCTGAAATGTCACCTGTCTGTGACTCATTACATATTTGTTAAACGAGTGTGCAAAATCTCTGTCTGACAGTTAGGGACAGTCTCACCATTGTCACCTAAAATAAACTGTAAATCAGTTTGAATTCTATGTATTTCATGAATTGAAAGTCATAATTTCCTTAAAATGAAGAATAGAGCAGATTATTTAAAGGTTCAGTTTGTAGTATTTAGTGATATCTAGTCGTGAAGTTTTATGTTGCAGCTCAATACCCCTAACCTCACCCTCTTCTCCCAAACGTGGAAGGAAACTTGTGGTAGCCTTCAGTTGTCCTAAAAACCCCAAAGTGTTTGGTTTGTTAAGTCTGGGCTACTGTAAAAAACATGGCAGCCTCCATAGAGAGGCCCGTTTCCGATGTAAATATAAAGTATTTAATAGATAGGGCCTATTCTACGGTAAAGATGACAATTTAGATGAAACTCACTAGTGAAAACGTGACTAGGATTATTTTATATTCAATTTCTGCCAATGGATCCCTTTCACCAAAATCTTACGCACTGGACCGTTTAAGTCCAAAGAGTCTTAGTTTCCAGCAATCTAATCTCTGTTATAACAAGGACTAGACAAATTGAATATCATTTGTTTTTATTATACAGTTCATTGTATTAGTTGTGTATGTCTCCTCAAATGGTAATCAGTGTAAGATAAAGCCTCAAAACACAAACCTGAATGCCTGCCCAAGTGAAATGAATTGAAAGCTTCCCACAAGGTGCTGAATTAAATGACACTGCTAAATATATTGTACAATAAGACTATTACATGCGTCTTTTATAAACATTAAAAAAATCCTCTGCACAAACATTTTACAGAATATCATTAAGAAGTTGACTGTGGTGCTTAGTGAAGTTACAAAATTGGCCATTTTGTCTTGGTAAATGAGTTAAGTCATTGAACCAACCTCTTACTTTCGTTTCCCTGCCTTACAGCCTCAAATGAAACTTGCTGAATTAACTCCAGTGTTCACTAAAACATTAGATTAGAAAACTATATAATAAGCAACAATTTTTATATAAGAAGTGATGTACCCTAGATGGTGTATCTTCAATTTTCTGAGATTTTTATGGAGCTTTGTCATTGATCGTTTATCCCAGTCATGGTTGCTGTGCAAGAAATGAAACTCAGTTTTTAGCACTATAGAGGACAGAGACGGTTTCAGACATTTCTGATCTTGTAGTCTGACTGCAATAGTGAATTTTCTTCACAAGAATTCTAGCAGCGCATTAAAAAGTGTGTTGATATTTGTCATATATATACATTTATAATAATCTCTTAAGGGTACATAACAGACTTATTAAGTAAAAGTGTTACTATGTAAGGTATGGTTACAGTGGTATTTCCGGTTCCTGAATTTGTTTTGGGGTATTCATAGCAAGAATTTCATCATTCTTTCACTGGAATTTGTTTTTGTACATCGTCTTTTTGTTCATTTTATTTCCATTGAGTGTGACTCATTTGGTTTTAATAGTACTCTAATCTCATCCATTCTTTCTAAATTGCTGAAGTTTTCTTCTAAAATTCCTAAAATAAAGCTTTACTGCTTTCTTTTCCTTTTTTTAGGTGGGGTCGAGGATTTGGACTCTTGGGCTCAATTTTTGGAAATGACAGTGCACTGAACCAACCCAACAGTGTCTATGGGCTTGCCTTTTATGCCTTTCAGCTCCTACTAGGTAACATGCCATTCTTATTTAACTGGGGAAAAAATGTCCTGATCTGTTGCAATTGCATCTAATGCTGACTCAGTACTTTGCCTTCCACTGACATGGCTTTATTTGACTAAACCTGACCCACATGACACTGACATGGCTGTAAGTGGCTGTGTATACATAAATTAAATGCTTAAGTTAGAGGCTGATACATTGAAGCACATTCACTCAATTTCTCCTAAGATTGCATCTGTAACATATTAGTGAAGTAACCATAAGATTAAGTCAGGTGATGGCAGTTGTGGGGTTCTAATAATGATGTGTTGGTCTCAGTCAAATTTTGTCCTGACAGTGAATAGTCATGATACATTTGTCGGCTTGTGTAGTATTTGTGGGTTTCCCCACTTAGATTACATTCATAGGCAGTCCTCAATGGGGGTATTGCTGACTCAGTCATGCTGGTTTGACATGTTCGCCTGCTGAAGGGTCTGTAGACTTTTGTGGCCACCTGGCCCTGGCACGGAACAAGATGTCCTTTTAGCCACAGCAGTTAGCACTCATTTGCCAAACACAATAGCAGCCCAGTTAAGTCAAACGGCTACAGCGTGTCAAGATTTCCATATTAAAATCATGGCCACTCAGTTTCAGAACTTGGATTACTCTGATAGCCTTGAATTTACCATTATTTGTAGGTAGGCACGACTCAAATATCTGCATAACCAATGCTTCAAGTTCTGTTCAGTGCCATTGAACAGCTCGGGACTAATGTTTAAATTTCACATGCACGTGAAATTAATGCTATAATTGTGACCTTTATCTAGTCTTTGCTGCTTCTAACAATAGTCTTTTTGGATAATCCAGCAAATTAAATACCTCTCGAATTACATTTATAGAAATATAGTAGAAATAAAAAGATATGTCCATAAGGCATTGATTTTTCAATATGAATTAGACCCATACCGGTCTAATACACTCATTAATAGAAATAGTAACAGGACATAAACATCTGTCACAATGGATAAATTAATTTCTCTTTATGGAATGTATGGTCAGAATATGTTCTAGGTATTTCTCATGTTAGAAGGCCTCTTATGTACTACAGCACTATTTATAGTAATTTATGTCATTCATGGTTGGAGAAGCACTCAGATATTTTAAGTATACTTACTTTTAAAAGCCCTGCACTCAAGATCTCTCTTGAGTAAAAATACAAAAATATTTGTCAAAATATACTTAGTATATGTAGTATAAGTGCCAAAGGTCAAGTACAATTTGATTATAGTTATTGATGAATTAAGTTTTCACTTTAATTCTGTAGCTGGTAGAGGCAAAACCTATATGCTGCTTGGTAGTTTATTTTGTAGTAATATGTTAGCTGTTAATGGATTCTACTTTGTTTTAATCTGAATTTGCAACGTTACAAGTAACCAAAGTAAATAAATATTTTCCTCTACCTTAGTATATCTATCCAGGTAACTTGTACTTTTCGAGTTAGCTGAAAAATCTAACTTAAACCTGCAGTGCAAACTGCAAAGCCTTTGTTTCCCTTCTCTGGTAGTGAGGACACTTTGGAATACAGGGAAATCTTCACAGTTCCTATACAATAATTATTCAGGTACAGTAAATATAAATGTTACCTAGCTTATTCCAAATAGGACGACGACTTGGCCTGACCTCAGTTCCCTCTCTTCTGTAAGCAGTCAACACATCAGTGGCAAATTTTGCCTGCCTCAGTTGTAGACTGCTTCCTCTATCTCCAGTTCTAATTTTGCACCTTTTTTCAGCAACAATCATTGCAGTTTACGGTGCAGTATGGTTCGCCACACAGCGATATACCTGGCGCTGACAGGCTAAATCCACATTGTATGGACTTATCTGGAGAGGGCTCGACTTTAACAATCATTCACTTATAATTAAATTGTCCCATACTACAGTTTTAAGAACTTTTCAGTAGTTGTTTTCCACTTCTGGATCCTGCTCCATTGTATGTCTTGTAGGTAAGCAACAAACAACTATTGTCATTATTGATTAATCTGTCGATTATTTTCTTGATTAAGCTATTGGTCTTTATGGTCCATAAAATGTCAAGAAATGGTAAATATCTGTGTTTAAACAACATTGACAATATGTAAAATAGTGATCAAATTGATTTGTATTAAATCAAGCTCACAATAATGTGCTTCTGCATGTCTAAAGATGAGGTAAATCAAATAATTGTGGGAGCAAGAGAGAATCCTCATCTGTGCTTTTATCACAAGCACAAACACCGAGGAATCTCAGCCTTAGAACTATGAGTGCACCTCATGTGACAACAGAATAGTCTGACCAGTCTATTCAGTGCTCGAGCTGAATGTCATCACGAGGAGGCTCATCATATAAATAGAGAACTGTGAGGGGGAAAGCTTTGTGACAAGAGCAGACTCATCAGGTTGCATGTTTGATGAAAGGTTATGTTTTTTTCCCTCACTTGCCTAAGCTTTAGTCTGTGTTTCTTGCCATAGGAATGACTGTCAGTGCAATGGCCGCCCTTATTCTCATGACGACATCCATCTTGTCGGTGGTGGGTTCGCTCTACCTGGGCTACATCCTCTACTTTGTCCTAAAGGACTTCTGCATCATCTGCATCACCACGTATGCACTGAACTTCATTCTCTTTACTCTCAACTACAAGCGACTGGTTTACTTGAACGAGGCCTGGAAGCAGAAGCTCCTGGCAAAGCAGGACTAAGCTGTGGACAACGGCAAGAAAAATACAAACAAACAACAAAAAAGAAAAGACCTCTGAACATTTGACTTGCCACCAGGAGACCTTGCTTCCAAACGATGTTTATTCTGCTGTGTGTTCAAAAAAATGAAGAAATTTAACTTAAATGTTGGGGCCTGACATCTCAGTGTTGATTGCAAACATGGAAGGATTTGTGAGTGAAAAGGTGAATTTTTTTTTCCTCTTTCTTTTAATGTCATTTACCTTTGTTTAACATTGTACTCACTCAAAGAGAGGGCTGGTTGTGTGTGTGAGAGTGTATGCACCTGCGTGCGGGGAAACCCAACAACAAGAGCAAGCTGAGGCAGAGGGCCACAATACAGACCGATGGAGGACGGCTCTCTTTTGAACAAAAAGGATCGCAGAATGGAAGAAAAAAAACGGGACATTAAACGGGCTTTACTTGAAATGGTTAAAAAGGTCCTATTACTGCACAGCAGATCTGCACTAAAACTTGGAGCCGAATAATGGGTCCCTGAATTAGAAAAACACTCATTAAGGTTATTGTAGTTTGCAGATAAGGTTCTATGGCATGGTGGGAGGACAAAACGAGTCACATTTATACAGAATCTTCTTTTTTTTCCATGTTTACACTTTGTAGAACATTTCTTTTTGAAGAGGACCACTAAAAATAAACACGGGACAATGTGAGATATTGTGTGTAGATCAGTCAGATTGTTTGTTTTGCAATTCTGTAAATAGCTGCTGAGCAATATTCAAGGCTAGATTGTGATTTAGTGTTGACACAAACTTTTAACAAAAGAAAAAAAAAGATCAGACCAACAGTTGAAAACCGATCAGTAAATCTGGATTTGAAAGTAATGGAGGTCACAGTTGGGGTAGATGAGTCTGAAGATGTGCGTGGGACATCTTCTGTCCTGTCATCCTGGTATGCAGTTCAGAGTCGTGTGGATTTCTCACTGTTTCATCTGAAGCCACCGACCACAAGTATTTAAAAACAGCACTATAGGTTCATTCCTCCAAGTTTGCATACAAGGCATCCTCACCTTTTTGTTTTTGTTATTGTGTGAAAAGCATTCCTGACCACCACGCATGTGGGATCCATAAAGACTTATGTGCCTAAAGGAATGTTAAGCTGAATTACCTTTTTTTTTATTTTGTTTTTTTGGGGGGGTTAGCACCAGTTTTACTCTTCACAGGTCCAAGGATTTATTTTTCTGATCACAATTTTGTAAATTAAGATACCAGTCAAGTGTTTCTCCCTCCCTGATAGTCTCATTAGGTAGCAAAGGCTGCTACACTGTGATTGTCTGCTCAAGAGTAGAGTGGCCTGATGGCAAACCCATCTCGCACATTTCTGTTGCTTCACTGTCCTTCTGGCTTTCGTTCACTCGTCCAGGCCTGTATACATTTGATGTCAATTGAACAGTAGCGGTGATCTTGCCAAGCTGAGTTACAGTTCATTTACAGGATGTGAACAAAAACTTGGAAAATGGAATAGTTTGCTGAGATAAATGGCAGAAGAGTGACAACGTTGAGAATCATGTAAGAAAACAGAGCAACAAAGTTAAGCCATATGTAGTTTGAGGGGGTTTCCTCTGGTGGGAGGGTGCTGATGGTTTTCTGTCACACTAAAGCTTCTCATTTAATGGCAGATGTAACAGAGGAAGGTTTGTACAGAGATGGATCAGTGTTGTGGTGGCTTTGCTGGAAGTATTGTCACTTCAGTGACAGAGTAGGGCCACCGTCTCTTTTCCATCCAAAATCCACTGCTTCAAGTATCATACTTGTCAGCTGCATGGTACAGTATCTCCTGGCTTTAGGTACACAATGGCCATCGGACAATCTTACACACACCGTCAAAGATCTATAACAGTCGTAGTAATAACTGTAATAATGTGATTCATCTGTGTTGTTAAACCAGCTTGTTGATAGTTTCCCATCACCGCTAGTCTCCATCTTGCCCCTTCATGTTTTAATAGAAGTTGTTTTATGGGGTGTAGGTTGTTAACGTGTTGATAGCAACAGTCAGGAAAGTAATTTCAGTGACGTGCTTCCTGTGTTAACATATGAAGTCATCAGTTGTAAATGAAAATGGACATTGAGGTGATACTTTTTTGTTTCCTCAGATATTGTGAAACTGTCTGTTTTTGCATGTTGTGGCACATTTACAACCCTTCAGATGTAGGCTGTCTGACATCACTGTTGAGCATTTTCCAAAGCATAATGTGTTCTATGTTTTGAAACAGTGTTTCTTATATTTCAGGCACACAGCGGTTTCCATTCATTTCACAGTGATATGATGTTCAAGCTAAAAGACTTGACACTTACCTCCCTTAGTCCTTCACAGTGAAGATTATTAGTACAGTTTGTCAGGTCAATATCTCCCTCTCTTTTCCAGCTCAATTCTTATTCGGAACCTGACATTATTTTCATTTCCAAGCTTGTAGTCCTTTTAGGATATTTGATATTCTTTCATCAACTTTGTTTCTTAGCCACAACAGGTTTTTACAGCATATATGTACTGGTGCTCCCGAGGACCTGTTAATGGACTTGATGTGTAAAATCAGTGGCATTCCCATTTTTAAAAGGCACCAGTGTGTAGGATTTAGAGCGATGTTGGCAGAAATATAATTTAATCTTTATAATTGTTTTCCTTCATTGATAATGACCTAAATTCGATAACTGTGTTTTTGTTATCTTAAAAGGATTGTTTTCTCTTTTGCGGAACCTGTCATGTTTCTACAGTGGCTTTAGATAAGTTGTGTTTTTATGTTGCTTGAAGACCACTGTAGGCTCCGCTACATGGAAATGGTGGTTCTAGGGTGTACTCAGTTGGCTGCTATCTGCAACTTCACCACTAGAAGAAACTAAATTCTACACACTGGTCCTTTAAACACATTTCCTGTGTTTTTCTCTGCAACTTTATTTCAATGCCCCACAGAAGTGAGTGTGAGCCACTGGCTGCCTGGAGGATAAACTCATCCAAACGCTGTGATTCACTATGGAAAACTGGTTGCAAGTTATGTTACGTTGACATGATTAGTGGCAAAGTTTTCATCATTTCTCAAAGTCATCTCTAAAGATCTTCCTTACAGTTTTACCTGGGCAGGGTCACATCTGGTTCTCATTCATTTACTTATACAACAGTGGGAAGTCCTTCTGCATATGGATTCAATCTAACATTACTTGCTGGTTTTTGGTAACGGCTACGGATCCTATGAACATTGACCATAGAACTGACAAGCGAGAATTAGCCTATCATTACATTAATGGTTCCAGTCATATGCAAACCTATTACACTAAGTTATGTGCAGTTACTTTAAAGATGGAATTTGGATGATAAATGTTTGAAAACATTTGCTGGTACAAGGACCACAATGTTGTATGATATGTAAGAAAAGGTCAAAATGGTTGATACTGCATTTCCATGAATATTCGCTTAGGCCCTGAGGTATATAACTGCCATGTTAGTTGCATCACCAATGCCAATAAAAGTGCCTTCTGTATGATCACTAGGCCTTGAGCCAAAGACGAGTAACAGCCTTGTAAAACGAAGATGGTAACTTAAGATGTAATCGGATTAATTGGTTAATTCCCAAAGATTTAATATCCAGCGTCGGTGCAAAAATCCTTTCAGAAATTGCCGGACAAAATTTTCTGTCAAATCAATGGCCGTTCCGTTTCTCCCCTACCTGAACTCCACTGTATTATTCTCATCTTTATTTTATTCTAGCTAGGACATCTTTGTTAGCTACGAACACACACTGTTGAACTACATGATTGTAATGTTCCTTTTCATCATTAATTATGCCCTTTAGCTGTATAGACTGTTAACATTCTGGGTTATTTTAGTTTAAATAAAAGTTGAGGGGTTGGAGGGCTATAGGAATCCATGTGTCAGCATAAAATTTCTTTGTGGAGGAAAACTTACCGGGTTTGCTTCTGTATTGCCAAATATGTTTTAAAATGCTGTATTTTCTTACATGGAAAAGTGTTACATGAATGGTAGGAGGGGCCGGAGAAAAGAATCTGTTCAAATCCATATTCTCTTAAGGGAAAACTGTGGAAAAGGTTGACATGAGTACATTTTTTATTGTTTCATTGTCATGTGGAAATGATCTACCATTAAAACATTCCCTCTGAAACTACCTGTTGCTTTTAGTTATTAAATGAAATTGGCTTCATTGGGATTACTGCTGAGTTTAATCATCACATTGAAGGATGAGTCAACAATTGGTCTTAAAAACAATAGTCAAGGGTTGAAGCTTTCATGTTAAATTTAAAATGAACACGGCAGGAAAAAAAGCAGCGTAGAAAGTTTTGGCTGATAATCATGAGCTGTGTCAAAACTATCAGAGCTCCTCATAATACACAAAAGGGAAACGTGTAATCAAAAACCCTATACAAAAATAATGATATCAATAACAGAGATAAAGGAATCTTTTTGAATCTTAGGGAAGGGACAAAAACATTTTACCGAAACATCAATTGGACAGTTTAAGAGCAAGAGGACTAAAGGGGAGTTCATTCCCAGTCCATGAAAAGTTAAACAAGTTTTGTTTGATTTAATTCTCCACCTGTTCACACTGGCATTTAAAAGTCCTGTTACCAGAGCTCAAACTTAAAATGAGGATTCAACAGTCTGAAGTTCCATGGATGTTTACCACATTTACAGTATTTTTGGAGCTAAATTCACTCTTTGTGTTTCTGTCCCTCAGTTCACCATTGATACCTTATATACAGTCTATGATACCTTTTCACCTTTTTCTGCTGAACCTCAAACGTCAAGATTAACTTTGAAAAATATCAGCTTGGTCGGACCAACTCAGACAACTAAAGATAAACTTTGGAATTCATGTTTGAACAGAACAAGGACTGTAGATGGAATAGATTGTCGTTGGAGCTGTATTATGGTGGGTTTCTAAAGGGTTAATCTGAAGCAGAAGAAAGATTAAACCAAGAAAAACCTACTGACTGTGTTTCTGATACAGCAAGGTCAATATTTGATCACGTTTCCCTGATGAAGTCATTGGTGCTTACTTCCTTGATTTTACAACACTCCCTGCGATGACTAATCTGAACAGCATGCAACATATTGGTAAGTGGTGAATCTGATATTCCCTTCCTTTCATTTCAAGATTAGATCGACTGAATTTAAAGAAGCATGTGTCGAAACATTGGATGTCTGTGTGACCAAAAAATTATATTAATATATATGAGTCATGTCTTGCTGGTCAGAATCGGCACTGATAGAGACTGTTTATCGGTTTCAATGTTACGAGGAAGTTGTTGAAATAACAGGGTGTTCAAAGACGGACACATCGATGCAATTATGAGACACAATTGTGTAAATGGCAGTTGCAGAAGGACTGAATCCAATTGTGATGCAAAAATGAGGGGAAAACTTGCCTAACGGCTGATTTGAGATGCCAAAGTAAAGCTTTTTATAAATTGTCTTGTAAGTAAGTAAACTTTCAGGCAGTGTGTTTGCAAAGACTAGAGCAGACTAAATATTGTCTGGCTGTAACACAAAGGTCAAGCAGAGTCACTGATAGTGACAGGTCTGATTACAGTCACGCTACCATCAACAATCAATGGGTCATCATGCTACCCTCTAGGTTAAATATTATATTGACTTTTTGAATACATTTAGTTTGACTGTAAAGAACACGCACTACAAATCTGCATCGTGAGTTAGGTTGAAACTGTTAAGGGGGGGGATCAATAAAATACAGTTTGCATGTAGATCTCATTTTGTCTTTAATATCTAGATTCATATAAAAAAATAAAGCAGTTCATTGGGATTACATCCAGCATTGTAACTCACATTGAAATAATGTATCAAACAACCTGAATCAGTTCATTTGTACAAAGTAGAAGAATGACAGCGGAACAAGTTTGACGACAAAGTTCCTTTACAGTGACTTTGTGGTGTTATGTCATTTGTCTGGTGTTCTCTATCATCTGACTGGAGGAAAGGTCAGATTTTTGTCACCGATGATTTTCATTGGTTGTCACATCAGGTTTTTATGGCAGCAACTGAGACGCACCACGTCACAAATCTATATCAGAACGTCCTGTATCGACTGAGTGAGCTTCATTCATTTCATCCATTCGTGACTCACATTAGGTCTAGCGTAAAAAAACATCACAATTATAAACATTGTAAAATATGAACTCTTCTATTCAGCCCTAGAAGTTTTAATCAGCATCAAAGAATGTTTTAATGTTCAGAAACATGTTTCAGATTGCTGGAAAACCTCTGAATAGGGTTAGTGGTTCATAAATGCACACCACAGAAATAGCATAGCTGAATTGTGTTTCATGGTGGTCTGACTGTTCACACACAGAGAAGATCTCAAAGGATGTGTTTAAGTAAATTTCCTTAAGAGACATGAATTTCACCAGCAACTTCCCACAAAGTGAAGTGCTCACGTGGTATCCAGCCTGTCCTGGTCCGGATGCAGGTATTACAGCGAGCAGGGGTACTTGGCCCAGGGTGGTAGTCTGCCTGTTTCGTTAGCCAGGCTCCAATACCTCTGTCTCAGGATGAACGCTGCTGCTTTGGGCTGCCTCTGCCTGGTGAAAACACCCTTCTTGTTCCCCTACCACACGGGTGATTCCTGCAGATCAACAACAGCCTTGTCATGCACAGGACACAAAAACAAAGGAGCCTTTTGTCTAAGCATACGCAGATCGATTCATGTGTGAAGAGATTTTCTTTCAGGGTAAACTATGCCTCCTGTATTGGCAAAAGCAGGACAGCTAAGTTCAACTTATAAGTAATGGAAGTGGGCAAAAATAGCTGTGTCTAGGGTCAGAAAGTGGGCAAGACCTCAGCGCTGGTCTTCCCACACTTAACAGAGGCCAAACTGACACCTTTTGTACAACTTCCTAAATGCATGTTAAGCTTGAACCATGCTAAAGAAATGCAGAGCACCATCAATCTGTGTGTGTGTAGTGTGAAGTTTGTCATATACAAGTTAACACAGGGTCAACGGTACAATGACAAGTTAGTAGAGAAGGATCAATCAGCTCAGCAGTGCAATTAGAGCAAAAGTTGATTTTAGATAAATATTATTCAGTATAAAGACCTTCATATAAAGAGTCAAATACAGTACTTGACTATAAAACTATACACATTCAAGTGTGTACCCATGTATTGAGAAAAGTAAGAGAATATCTGTATTTATATATCCATTTGTCTTAAATATGGTCAGATCATCTGATCTATGAGCAAACAATCTATTTTAACTAATAAAACACACATTGTATGATTTTTATCCATATTAAATACATCACCTAAAACATTCACAGTGTGTGTTGGGAAAAGTATGTTAAACTTTCAGCTGATGACGTCAAAGAAAGATGTTTGTTGTCAGGAGTTAAGAAACCTGGAGTTTGACAAAGAAACATTCGGAGTTTGCTTTTTTCAAGAGGCATCTGCTGATGAGAAGCATGTCTCGCCGAAAAGAACTCACAACTCAGAAGTGCTGTATGTGAGAACGCAATAGTCCGCGTGACTTGCTCCGGACCATTTCCAGAGTTTCTCCTTCCGGCCCTCGAGTAAGAACTCAAGATACTGTCCGAACAAGCTTGTGAGAATACAGCAGGATATTATCCAGAGGATTCACCGCGAGCGAGTGGGCATCTTGATAGTCCTGGTCACAAGAGATTCAGTGGACTGACCTGAAGAGAAACATTCTCAAGCACATGTGTGGGAATAATGTTTTGTGAAGGTCTGAGCTGTGCTTTCTGAAAACTTTTGTTTGAGGTCATTATTCCTGCTAAAGGAGTTGGACCAGTTAAGATTACTTCTTCCAGCAGTACATGAAGGTTTAATGGGTGTGGTCCATAAACACACAAAAGACTATAATTGTTTGTGTGTTTGTCTATACATGTTACTTAGATGAAGATCAGATTATATTTTAAAACAAGGGATAGTTCACCTAGATATGAAATTCTCCTGTATGACACCAAACAAGCACTATGAAGGCATGTTGTATTTTTTTCTGTTTCATTACATCTCAAGGATCGATCACCATTCACTTCTGCTCTAACAAAGTTTACCCTTGAAACTCCAGAAGTGTTTTGTGGACTCAAACATCTCACCCACCCCTCTATCGGCATAGTGGTGAGTAGATGAGTGAATTTTCATTTTTCAGTGAACTTTCCCTTTAATGCAACCTCTAGATTAATCTTAGGTTATTGAAGCCCCCTTTTCTACTGGTCAAAAAACTGATTGGGGTAATTTGGTATAGGGATGGGGAAGTATATAGGGTTAGAGCGCTCTGAGGGCTAACCCTGTTTTTTAGCAAGTGTACCCATGTTTATAAAAACCCATAACAATAATTGTTGGTGTAAAAGGGGTAAATTTACTAAATTGTCTGTTGGTGGGAAAGTGAGTGGTAATGGTTTGTCTCTGTAAGCTTCATTATGAGAATCGAACCTGCTGATTTTCTGTAACCTGCTGTATAGTGTATTTAGTACACAGTAATTTTCTCATTATTGAAGTTTTCCTGGCAGAGGTGAGGATCATATGATTGTGAGAGAATCTTTGACCTTCCCCACACATTAAATCCGTACAGCACCTTGAGGAGAACAGAGCCTGTCTCATTCCACACATACTCCTTTACTTTTAAGAAGTACCCCAGGTCTCTACGTTGAAGGACTTTCTTACCCAATTTAGATGCCCCAGACAGAGAGGCACCAAACTCCAACTCTTTTGTGTTTAACACCAATGGCAAGACGTAATGACACAACGTGATTTAGGTATGCATGCTTAAGGCTTAACTATCCAATAGAGTTTTAACACCTACATGTAACATAGAGTGACAGCACTTCTGGCCATTCATGGATGAGCTGTTAGAATGGGTGACGCAAGTAGAGGGAGATATATTGGGATGCTGTGGGAGACATCTTCCAACTTAAGATGACAATTGTTCATGTTACTCTGTTAGCGTTTGTATATTGTTCCACCTTCTGGTCTCCTGGATGCATCCGAAATGAGACTCTTCTGCGTAAGACACCAGCCGCTGCCTGAGCTCTCCTTTCACCAGCTTCCAGAAAACTGCCATCACAATGACGTTTGTGTGGAACATGGATTGATACGTGTGTGAGTATAATGAGAGCACGACAACTGTGGGTTCACACAATAAGCCACAGGCAGCAAGTGAATTATAAGCGAGTATGTATCTGCCGCCAATCATTGTCTTCATCTACATAACTTGTAGTGTCCCTCTCAGCGTCAGGTGTTAATGCAGGGTGAGCTGTGTGTGAGCATTGTGTTTACACTGGGAGAAAGGACAACGGGTCTGGTTCTACAGGTTGCTGTGCTTTGCGGCTCTCGTACCTTGTGAAGTCATGAAATCAGCAAAGTTCCAGATAAGTTCACCGACAACGTACTGCCTCCTCTTCTGGTCAAACACGTCGTGGTAGTTCTGCAGGACAACCTTCTGGTACTCCTCAGTAAACATCACGGGTGGGTCCTGGAGCGTGAAAGGAAAGCTGCCTTAGGAGACTACAAAACATGAAAGTATAACTGATGAGTCATTGAATTTGCATGTGTGCAATTCCTCACACTGTGAAGCCCCGGCACTGCATCTGCCCCATATTCGCTCTGAATGATGGGTTTCTGGTACTTTCCATACCAGTTCTCAAACTGATTGTTGAGCTGGATGGAGATGACCTCCAGGTGGCCTGGATCGTGGTACCAGGAGAAATAACTGTTCACACAGATCACATCCACATAGGGAGCCTGGGGACATGATAGAATACATGACTTACAGAGATACTTAAAACACTCAAATAAAGGCTGTGACAATAACCTCAACTCCTTATAGATTGACATTTTGAAGAAGTAGCAGTAATTTGTTATAAAGAAAAATATACAGTTTCGTTCATGACATGATGAGACTTTTTGACCCTGACAGGGAGCAGCAGTGACAGCTCACAAGTTCAGAGGTGGCTGCCCTTCAGTAAATGAACAGTGTTTGAATCATGAATTCAGAGAATCTATGTTCACCAAGCCGGCTGCCATCACAACTTCGGAGCTGCAGTAGTCAGTGTTTCTAATCAGAAGCTTTAAGATACAAACATCAGCCCTAAAGACATTACTCACAGCACAAGAATGTGAAAAACTCTCAAGGATGTCAACAAGAGCTTCAGAATTTGAGCAGATAAAACGCTGAAGGATAACATGACAACACAACTTTTACTCCCTTATTTTTCCACCTAGCCCTGCATTTGATTCACTAGAGACCATAACGATATTGTATAAGAAGATTCAGATCAAGTACCACGATCAGAGTTGCAGCACTGAGCGGCTCAAAATTATATTTTCCCCCAAAAAAGGAACAAAAGGTTGCTGCAAAAGGTGCATGATTCAGAAGGGTAGTCAACTCATCATGGGTGTGTTTCGGATGCAACATACAATAAATCAATCAGAGCTCCAACTGCCATTCTCTTTAAAATCCACCTTGGCAGGTTGCTTTTTTGAGGATTTATTTGCCCAGTAGCAAGAAAGAACACAGCAAAGGAAATCTAATACGGAAGAACTGGACAAACTATGTTTTTAAAAAGCAGTGTGTATTAAAATTGAGCACCCAATGATGCAGGTGAAAGGCTGTACAGTAATGTGCCATGCTGGTTTTGGTTAGTTATAAGTTAAAATGCTTTCCAGTGCCTCAAGATAGCATGCACCAGAAAACACCTCATGTGTCTGACCACAATACATTGTCTCACCTGGGTATACTGCTGATATTATAATGAGAAAAGACTCACCCCTCTGTCCCTAGCATAGTTACTATCCGTGATGTAAGTGACAGGCCGGGTAGGGTCCAGAGCTTTGGTGTGTTTAATCAAGGTTCTGGAAGAAAAACAAAGGGGAGTCAATTGTAAATGTGAAAACGGTTGATTCGGCCTGGCCTGTTACACATGAATTTGTGCCCTAGATGTTCTGTATAGGTTCACTCTGCCCACCACACACACATAGTCCTATACTCCTTTACTATGGCCCTTTTGCAGGTAGAGTATACGTATGCCTGGCTTGTCTCCCTGAAGCCTCGGGCCATTACTGAGCTCCAGCTGTGACTGTTCAGGGCGGCTCCATTACTACTCGCACTGCATTCCAGGCATTAGTGTACAGGGATAGGCTGCTGTGACTGACAAACAAATCAGTAGCTCTGTTACAGACGCCCATGCAGGCAGCTCACAAATGCCTTACAAGTGGTTAAAAAAAGTATTTCTAGCAAATGACAAGCCAAAAAGTCACATTGTGTGTGAATAATTATATCATGGGTGGGTCCACTCAGTGCAGTGCTTCACATCTACAAACACACCAACACTCACTTGAAATAAAATTCAGCAGGTGGCATCTCCGCAGCGGGCTCGTTGGCCACTGACCACATGACTACTGAAGGATGGTTCTTGTCCCGACGTACAAGCTCATCCATGACGACCAGGTGATGGTTGAGGGAGGCGTTTCTAAAACTACGACTAGTACAAAGTACAAAGACAGAGTATATAAGAAAAATGTATTGAATAAGTGTATTGACATTGGCTGGGGAAAAGTTTTATAACATTCATGTATCTTAACACATTTAACACAAAGACTATGAGTCTACCAACATACTGGCCGCTCTGTGGCACTGTGCCTTGGAAAATGCTCATAATGACAATGCTTATATGTTTATTTAGTAGCTATTAATTTAATCATGGTCACCAATTCATTTTTTTATATGTGTAAGCAAACTGAAGTGCATCCGGGATTTATGATAATGGTGATTTGTTTTCCAGGCATAAACCGGAATTTTGACCTCATAATGGTGTTATTAATCCCTATGGAGACATGAATGTGTGTTTTAAGTTTTAGTGTTTTTCAATCAAAACAATGCTGGGATATTTAATTGCAAAAGTATCGACAGCTTCGATCACTGGGATAAGATGTGTAAAGGTAAAAATCAAATAGCTGTTGTAACATTTTGACAATGCTGAGCTGTTTCTGAGCAAATCAAACTGAACTAACTTGCACTTAATTAATTCAACTGGATGAGGTAATTGGTTTTGTTAGTGGGTGAGTCCAGTGTTCATTGTAGCCTGCATTGCACAACAATACTTTAAATCGGGGGAAGTTTCTAATATTTATAATCATTTTGTGGCTCAAATTAAACAGCAGACATGAGGTTTTCAAGAATAGTGATAGTGAGCATCAGGGGTAAGTTGGTGATCTGTCCTCATAAACTGTGTCCTAAAGTAAAATGTTAATGCTGTCGACCACTTTGAACTGTCACCAAAAGGTCAGAGACACTCACATGTCTTTGATGCCCACTCCCGGACACTCATCGATCACTACGATACCGTGTCGATCACACATCTGCAGGATCTCCTCAGCGTACGGGTAGTGGCTGGTGCGGAACGAGTTGGCCCCCAACCACTTCAGTAGGTTAAAGTCCTTGACAATCAGGGACCAGTCCAAGCCTTTACCACGAATCTAAGACACAAGGTAAACAGAAATGGTTGCATTAAATTATTGCGCTGGATCCACTTTTTGCAGAACATATTATTAGTTAACATTTTCATGTCTTAATCAGTAATTGTCTGAAGATGCTACTGCAGCTAGCGTAAACATTGGTAACGTTAAGCTTCCTTCAATGAGACTGAATGAGACTAATTCCTCTTGTTAAGGATTTGCTGCCCTCTAGTGGTACTCACGTCAGAATCCTCATGTTTATTGACTCCATGGAAGTAGAAGGGCTTGTTGTTGATGAGGAACTTGGTGTTGGTCACGTTAACAGTGCGGATGCCGACTGGTAGAGAGTACACATCTTCATACGTTGATCTCTCATCGGCTGCCATTAACTGAACCTGGAATTAGAAGAGAACAAGTGGCCATTTCAAAAAGATTTATTTCTTGGTATCTCAGCCAGATCCTGCAGACCTTATACAGAAAGGGTTGGGATAATATTTACTAGGAGGTGTAATGGTAAACAAACAGCAATTGTGCAATGTCGCCATACAGCTTTTGTACGATCCAAATGAAGTGTTTCCACACAACAGAATTAAATGATGAGGGAGGGTCTTCACATCCTGTCCTTCGCTAAAGTTGTTCCTCAGAATTTGAGACGCACACAAATAATTTTGCTTGTGAAATTGCTCCATTCGTTCGGTACACGTGCGTACAAGACCTAAAGGCCCATACCTGAAAAGCTCAGTTCAGATACATGTACCATTACACCCCTAATGATGACACAACTACAGTGAGTTTAGAAGATCATTAACAACTAACACCTCAACTGCCTTTCTAGTTAATGAAATGCAGTTTAAACGATCATGTGGACAGAGATTGTTTTAGTTTTGAAACGCTGGTTTAAAATGAAAACATATTAGAATGGATGTAGCCAGTGTTCTTACGCTTGAAGCTAACCAAGTCATTTCGTCATGCAGGCTGTCTTACCTCCAAAGTGTAAAGATAACCTGGATTCTCGTGCATCAAAAACGGCCACCACAGATTGACATCCACTACTTTGAGCACTCCAGATGGTTCACTGGAGGAGGCCACACACTGTCTGTCTTTGTCCATTAGGGTGACCTTCAGGGTGGCTGAAGAAGCACCTTGGACTGATACTGTGTATTTGACCAGACCTAAAACACAGGAGCAAACACTTACGTGTAATGAACAAACAAACTAAAAATGTTTTAAATTACCAGTTTGAATGCTAGAAACTAAATAAACAAGTTGTTTAGTTGCATTAATTTACCAGTGTTATCCAAGAAGTCAGTCACCACAGTGATGTCATCCACGTATGCTTTAGGGGTAGTGTACAGCAACACAGGACGATGTAGCCCAGCATAGTTGAAGAAATCAAAGTAGATGTTTTGCACAAAAAAACCTTTAGGATACCTGTAAAGCAATGACAAGTTTTTTCATTTCATAGATGAAGCATTTAGTTGATTAGTTTGATGCAAAATGTTTTAGTTGCATCCTGACACCAAAGTCTGAATCTCTAAATCAAATGTCTCTAAAACTTTGGCGAGAGATTGTGTGCAGTGGGTTTCCCGGTGTGTATGTCAGCATAGTGGTGAGTAGATGAGTGAATTTTCATTGTTCTGTGTTCATAAGATTTTGCATGAAATCAGTGTTTTATTTAAGACTTTGGAGAGTGAGTTTACTTGGTGGGGTCATCCATGTGCTGGATGTTTCCTGGAGGAAGCGTCTCCAGAGTCAGGGTGTTGTTGACAGCGATGGTGATCCTGCATGGTGAAGTAGGGTCCTTGCGGAGTAAACTGCCTATCTCAGCCTCAAAAGGAAGATGGCCACCTTTATGCTCTGTCACTTTTACCCCGTTCACCCACTGCAAAGATGGAGATAACAGGTAAGTAGTGATTTTTTGGTTTAATAAAGACAGAAAGTGAAGTTTGAAGAGAGAGAACAGGGGGTGACATACTGAGGCTTGGGGCTAAAAAATTTACTGACTATTGAATACTTGCTAGAGTTGTTAGGAAGGAGACGTGTGTGATACTCACCACCACTGAATAATAGTGAGCACTTCCCACTCTGAGAACCACTCTGGTTCCCTCATCTGCGATCCAGCGGGTAGGCACCACCACCTCTCGCTCGTACCACACCCAGCCAATGAAATCTCTTAGTGCGGGGTCCTGTGTGATGTCATTGTAGCTGGCAGGAACCGGCATGTCAATCACTGGGCCAGTCTAGGAGAAATTAAGCGAGACAAGTGTAAACACGCACGCACATATTTTTGAGCATGGCTAGAGGGACCCAAGAATTTCATAGCCAGCGATTGCTGTATGTAATTGTTGTGCACACAACAAATAAAGTCTTGAAGTCATTTTATTTATTGTTGTGGTTGTGTAGTTTGTTATTTGTTTTATTCATCAAGGATATATATTTGTTTTCATTGTAATTCAAATGTCAGACTGAATATTCTTAAGAATTAAGTTCATTGATCTTTGCAAGGCTATGCTTGCACCACTATGCTACAATATCAGTGGTTAAAAATAGTTTCAAAATTATCTCAAAAATTGCTGCTACAATTTACTGTCTATAATAAAAAATATTGTGAGAGTACTAACTTAATATTTTTAATAAGGCACCAAGTTAGAGGCGTCCTTGTACGGCTAGACATATCCAAGCAAAACCGGAATTGTACAATGAAATATCCTTGACTGAATATATATTGAATCAAATACATTCATAATGAACAATAAATTAGTGCGGCCCTCGGTGGACGCCCCTGACCTAAGGAGTCATGAGGTGTCACAAAGCAGACTGCTCAATTCTAAGGAGTCCCAGGCCATAAAGGAAGGACCCATTATAATTATAATGTGATAATTATAATGGGTTTGAAAGGGCTACACGTTGATCTGGTATAAAGTTGGACATTGGAAGGTAAACAATGATTTTGGCAAACAGTTTTGTTCTTGTCTGTTGTGACACTAACAGACTGATAGCAACAGCTCAGGATCGATGCTTTTTCTAAATCAGGGGCCATAAAGGGGCCTCAATTTATACAGCGGGGCGATTATATGTCCAACAACCATGAACAATTACTGATTCATTAAGGTACACATTTAAGTCATTGCTTATTTTCTGTCAGCGCTCTAGCTTTGAGCAAAGCCACACAGCATTGAATAGACTTTGAAATGTGTTCCTTTATCAACAGCACTGTGTTCTTCAAAAATAATATGAAAATCTAAGTCTGCATATTTTTCGGTTGTAACTGTTAGTAAGTGATTAGCTATTTGAATAAAGAAGGAGCACCTAAGGGGCCAATCAGATTTCGACTAGGGCCAGTGATCCGCCTGGCCCCGCCCCTCTTAACTGTCTCAGTAGTGTAACTTGTTGTTGTGCATGTTTCTTATGCTAAGAAGTTGTCGGTTTATAAACGGCTGCATGATGTTAACAGGTTGTGCATCAGTGCAGATGAGGGTAAGTGAACTTCAGAGACATTTCGAGCTCTTGATCTAAACAGGGAGACAAACAGAGCAGCTGCGTCACCGTGTCCCGCTCACCTGTGATAGACGGCTCTGGTACCATGCCTTGTCGAAGCCCTGGTTCCTGTTGGGGGACATGTCCGCCCTGAAGTCCCAGCGGCCGCTCAGCTCCTTCAGCTCTCTGGATGAGGACTCCCGGGGGAAGAGCAGGCCGCCGCTCAGCGGACACACCGCGGCCACCATGGCCCACACACACAGAGCCCCGAGCACGGCGGACACACCAGGTACACGCATCCTGCACACACTCAACCAGCGGCCACTCCACTACAACAAACTATTCTTCCTCATTCGGTCACGTGAAATCCCTCTGTAGTCACGTGACCGTAAAGCCGCTTTCCTGCAGTCGGATATTTAGAACTTAAATTAAACATAGTTGAAGGAATCCCCCTAAAACATATTATAAATGACATTTATTAGACTTGCTCATGCCCGACACAACACTGTTCCTATTTATAGATCATTTTATATATTTATATAATATTTTTGTCACATTAATTACTTTTTGTATATACTTATGTCAGTTTATGTTATTTTTAAGTTAAATTTCACAGGCAGCACCTCAAGTCTCCTGTTTTCTTTCCCCACCGAATCAAAAGCCCCGATGTCAAGGTCGTCATTAATAAACTAACGAGAATAAACAATATATAACACCAGGAAAGTCTCCCCCCAAAAAAATCTGATTATATATTCACCTCTGGTTTTAAGTCTGCACCAGTGAATAGGTGACACTAGATGGCGCCATACACTCGTACATAAATGTCAACAGCAGAGCTCAAAGGCGTCAATTCCTCCACATTCACAAAATTCCTTCCAGCTCACGGTAGCCATGTACAGTAGTGATAACGTAATTCAAGGTTCAGTATTTATTTAATTTTAGATTAATTAGTAATTAATTGGGCCCCTTCGTGCCTGGGTTTGGCCCAGTGTGCAATCCTGAACTAAGGATTCACAGTTTGGGATATTGTGGAAGAGTTGGGCTATAACAAAATCGCAGAATGTACTTTCAACTATGACCTATGTCTAAACCCGTCCACTACGACCCCAGCATTATAGTAATGTTTGTATTTCACACATTACATCCACCAGTTCATCAAGCAAAGAAATATGTTTTAGCTCCATGTCAGACTCGCTTTAGAATCAATTGCAGGTTGTACTGTACAGGTTGTACACTTCGCCCCACCGGCCAAACGCATTGACCATGAACTGCATTGTTCCCAGTTCCTCGCTGCCGGCTGGAGACCGTACTCACTTGTTCTACCCCGTCTGTCTCTCCCCTCATGTGCTGCCATCTGTCAACCAGCAAATTGTTAATAAAGACATACAATTATGAAAAAAATCCTTATGAAAGTGTGTTTACATGGATTTGTGTGTTGACATGGTTTGTGGATTCTGAGGGTTAGATTATTTAATCTGCAAGAGAGATTCAGATTTTTCTGCAGATATGTGAGAGCATCATTAAAGCCCTTAAACATATAAATCCTAACTGTAAACACATCAACATGTCAAAGGAAGTATTGGCCTTTTTCACAGCATGACATGACATTTTGAAATGTCACTGCGGGAAAAGCATGCATGTGAATAATAAAATGAATGATGGCCATGTTCCATTTAGCTGCTTCAGTTTCATGGCCTTTGTGTTGTACTTGCTGCCTCATTGTCACACTGTCAAGATTTACCGGGACACTTTAACTGAACAGAACCATCACTCATGCTGTCAGTAAGAAGTGTGCTTTCCCTACTGTGACATGTCACATGTAGATTATGTTCTGCATGGCACACACATGTTCTGTTGGAATGGATTGAACTGAGCCTATTGGAGAGATATGGTTTCGACTTCAATCTAATTAAATGGACACACGGATGTCTCAGTCCACTTGCACTGAGACATGCAAAACAGGGGACACTGGCTTATTCTCTTATATCCACCATCAGTGACTATGAGATATCAATTGATGTGTGTTTGCTTTTTTCCATGATTATTTTCAATCTCAGAGGGAGAGACTCCGCAGACTTTTTTTGTAATTTCAATTAATTTTTATTTTTTTATTTTTATGGCAAAACACTCAGATACAATACAACTAATTTACACAGAAGAGGATGATATAAAATAAATCTGTGGAGACTGAGGATGTATAGTCATTAATTGGCATCTATAATTCAACTCGACATAAAGCCAGAAGTGTTCCCATGTCTCAGTTGCATTCCCTCCATTATTAATCCTGCCCGACATGAGTTCATATGATGAAATCTTAATCATTTTTTTTTCCAGTCTTCCTCCATGGGACATCTTACATTTGTTTTGTAATATGAGTCTTGCAGCCGTGATAAGACCAGCTTTTAAAAGACTGAATTTGTTATCTATTGTATTAGGCATCATTGTTCTGTTGCCAAGGAGACACATCTAGGGTGCTATGTTGGAGCTAACCCTAACCCTAACCCTTTTACTTCCGATTCTTGTCCATCTTTTTTCACATGACCCCCTGGTTCGGTTTAAAAAATGTTTGTCCGGATTCCTTCTTGGGGAGCACGCTTTCTCATTAAATCAAAAATATTTCACATTAACCAACTGACCCGGTGCACAAACGCTCCAGACCCAGAGATTTTTTTTGTTAATGTTATGATGTCTGAATGGAGAAGAGTCAGATTTACGTTGCACCCAATGCACAAACAAGACAGATATGTAATTAAGTGCTTCAGAGAGCGACTCCAAACTATTCATAGAGCGGCCATCTGGCTGGAATGGATGTAAGGTTAATGGAGAGTTCAGTGTTAATTTCCTGTCAGAAGTCATTTTCTAAACGATTAATTTTGGATGTTTCAAAATAAAAGCACTTTTACTCTTTTTTTTTGTAGCATTTAACCATCATTGGGTTTCCAAACCATGTCTTTGATATATTGTTCAAAATGTTTAGTCTTTGGTGAGCATCATAGCTTACAATTATGTTTTGCCAAATTCTGCAACTTTTCCATTACTATTCTGTTGATTTAGGTGGGTCTAGACAACAAGTATGTTTTTGGACATCAATGCAGAATAACTTAAAGCTTTGATAATGACAAAAGACACAAATGATCTCTAGGTGTCTATCCACAACGTCATTAGACCAATCTTTTTCTCGTTTCCTGCAGGCTCTTACTCATTCTTTGCAGGAGGTGCTCATTTTCTATTTTCCCACATTGTTTTGACTCTGTGCCAAATGTTATGACTTCTTTACATATCTACTTCAAAACCAAACTTCACCCGCTTACATCATACCACACACACACACACACACACACACACACACACACACACACACACACACACACACACACACACACACACACACACACACACACACAGAGGATTGTGCAGGTGGGATTTTGCATTGACTTCCATTCATTGTGGACAGCCCAACCAAAACATGACCAATTCATACATAAACCTAACCTTAACCAATACCTCAGAAATGAAGTTTGAACTCATTAGGACTTGGCTTAGTATATATGCTGGAGAAGGACTTAAGCAGGTTACAAACACGCAACAACGAGTAGACAAACATGCATGCACACGCCCACACAAACACTGCTGTGGGGTGGGCCTAAGTCATAACCTTGACTTGGGCAACAATTAGGCAGCAAAGTCTGTGCTAGACAAACATGTCAGTATATTTTGTCTGTCCTTTTGACGTCTGTAACTTTTCTAATATTGTCATGTGCATTTGGATTTCACCAGGCTGCTTATAACTGTGGGATAAATAAATAATGGGTAATGATGTATATATTTGGCTTTTTTACTGTGAATACCTCTAACTTAAGCATATTTACCACAGGTTCATATCAGAGTGGCTTGGAGGGGTTTCTACCTTCTTCAGAATGTGAATCATTAGTTGTGAATCAATTGTCAGCTCCTGGCATCCAGTGTGCAAGGAGACGTCTAGGGAAGTTGGATTTTTTGTAGTTGTCACTTTACACTAATGCAACTAACAATTCAAGTTATTAGGTTCTGCTCCTGAAACGACACACGATAGCTGTTGTTTCATTCATCACATCTCACTCTCTCTGGCCCTGTTATCTTAAAGCTTTATCCATACATTGACCTGCTTGTAAATTTGTTCTTATATTTCTTATTTATGTACATATTTAAATAGAAATCCGTCTGCAGTTAAAAAGGTTGAAAAGGTGTTCATTCATGCATTATTTAATAAGCTAAAGGGAGTAAGAAAATGATAGCGACAGTGAGAAAGAGAGAATGAAGGGGGACATAATCAGCCGAAGATTTTTTGCTGATGTGCTTTTCAAGGGGATGAAAGGAGACACTGACAGCTTCGGACCCTCAGCTCTGCCTTACAGATCATGTGAAGTACAAACCACAACATACAGGCAGAGCTGGGATGGAGGAATATTAGTTACTGGGTTAAGTATTCAGTGCAGGTAAAAATGCAGAGTACAGCAGTCTGACCAAAGTACATCTAGAACTGAACACTCCGAGATGTTAAGATATTCTTGAATGATTATCTCAATCTGCTGACATAGTTAATAACCAGTCATTTCATTCTCTCTGATAATATCCATAGGCTGATTAGTGAAAAATTCTGTCTAACTTTATTTTTGTTAAAAGAACTGAAGCTGATCTTGATTATCTATCTACTAACTTCTGTCTGTCTATATGTGGAACGCATCTCCTTTGAACCGTTCATTTTAATCTGTTTCACACTTGGCATGTGTATGCTCCGGACCCAGAGGAAGTGCAGTGTTGAATTTGGTGCAATTTCGACACATGACATTGTGCCTTCAGTCTGTGGACAGAGATGAACATGTCTTTTACGTCCTCTGACAAACTACAGCAGAGGTCGGCAACTGGCAGCCTCTGGGCCAACACTGCACCAGCAATCATGTCCACATTAGTTTTATTTCATCATATCACACTGCCACAGACATTCATCAGTGTTGCGGCTGACAATCTTGGTCATAGCAACAGCTTTCATAGAATCTCTCTAGTAAAAGCACAACCTTCGTTTTGTTGCTGCAATGCTTCATATTCAGCTGAACTAAAGAGCTTTTGCTTTAAAAAGTTGTGAACTTGGGTCTGAAGGTCGTGTTTGTTGCTGAACACACCTGAAATAGTGAAATAATAACACCAGTTTTGTAAATCATTCAAACTTTTACATAAACCACAGACGTGAACAGTAATGAAGCAAATTCAATTTCATATTATTAAAAGCACTGGCTATAATTATTGCAGATAAACCAGATAGGATGAACACACAGTTGTCTAAATTCACACTGCACCATAGACTGTTTACAAAAAGCTCTGCACACAATGTCTAGTACACAAACGATAAGAAGCGACTGTATATTGTAGAACTTTTTGAGGAGGACTCACTAATGACAGAGAATCATTCTGAAGTGGCTCGAGAGAATTAACACAGGATAAGAGAGCAGACCATAACAAACAGGCATGTTTACGAGAAGCACTGCACCAGTCTATTGAAAGCCATTTATCTGGTGGACAATCTTTTTATATGCTAACACAAAGTTTGAACACGCTTGATAACATCTATCATTTGTGTAGCTGAATAAACCTAAACACATTACGGTGTTATCATACACTGTGACCACCGAATTCAGTTGGCTTAACCATTTGTATTTTCTCTCCATGTCTAATAATAGTAACCCAGTTATTAAGAGAAACACACTGCCGCTAATTAACTGGTTCCAGTGTGGTGCGGATGTACTTGTGTGTTTCCTATAGTGCTCTCTGCATCCTGTCTCCTTTCTTTGGGTCCACTCTGCTTGGATAAACATTTGCTGCTTGATAGAACATCTGATAAGGAGCCAGAATGAAGTGGCTTTGCTTCTGAACGCCTCAGGCCACAGAACCAAACCAGCGAGCTGCGCACCAGCTTGTCAGTGTATTTAACTCACTAACAGACAGGGGATTGCATTTATTTGTGGTAGGTTGGTGTGAGACATAAGGAAATAAAACACAAATGGCAAAAGCACAGAAGGGACTTTTCTTGTCTTTTACACACCGATGTGAATCAGAGCAGAAGGAAGGTGGAGTTTCTTTGGCTCTGTTCGTCTACTACAAGTTGGTTTCCAGTGAACATGTGTTACAAGGTGAATGCGGTCGTTGGGACAGCTTGCTGCGTGCCATCTCCCTCGTGCCACGTCCTCTGTAGTGTTGTGTTCAATCACCTGAAATATTTTTAGTAACTGCTGTGACAAGAGCTTCTAAGGCAATAAAAAGCACAAACCAACCCTAATGAGACAATAAAGTTCTCTTCATAATTCTTTGGCAGAGTTATAAGGCATTGCATCCAGTTTTTAGCCATTAATAGATAATCAGGTCAGTTGAACATTGTAAATGGAGGAGTCAATGTTTTGCTAAAACAGGTTAAGATGCAGGAAGCAGAAGGAATCTGGTCAGGTGACGGGTGACAGTCTTTTGTCTGAGGAGACATTTTACCGAAATACACTGAAGAGCTTAGATTGTTAATGTCACAGATTTCTGTTCTGCAATTGTTTGCTGAAAGTTGGCAGCTTATTATTTGCGTAATAAAATAAGAACTACAGTAATAATAGTAATAAAAGTAATTTGATTTCCTGACACCCAAGGACAAATAAAAACATGAATAATTTAAGTAAAGCCAAGGGTTGAACTGGGATTCGGAGGCAATAATATATTTTCTTGCTGTTTTTATGTTTTTACTTTAAACGCACAACCATTCCTCTGCAGAGATATGAATGTGATGCAGGGTGAAGAAGACTATTAGAAGGGTGTAGCTGCACTGAGGGTCCAGAGAAGCTCTGTCACATAGAAGTAGTGGCAGATTGGCTGTGTGGGCACATGACTGAGTAGGAAGCCGTCTCCCTCTGTGCCAGGGTTTCTCACTGCCAAAGCCCCGGCTGTGATCAGGAGCCTGCAGAACCTCCAGCACCTCAGCAGGGATGCGCTCTCTCCTCCACACCTTAATAATGGCTTCTCTCGTGCTGTAATGCAGAGTTGTAGGAGGGGACATCGGTTATCTCCGTTGCAGCTGTAGATTGATAGTATGACCTCAGGGAGCAAAACAGGTGCTCATCTATCAGAGGTATAGCAGATCTGGGAGTTTTATTAGAGCCCAGGACCTATGTGTTGAAGAATAATAAAAAAAGAAATAAGAAGACATAAGCGCTGACTGGTGCAGGCTTCTCCCAGTGGACACATATGTGAGACCGCAGCTCCTGACACCATAATGTGTGAGCTGAGAGCGCCACAGGCTCACAGGCACAGCTCTATCCATTTTAATGCCAGTTTGCAGTCCTCTTCCTGTCCAAAGAGGGTGAAGGAGATATACTGCATGACGCCTGTATCACCATCACAACCCCGAGAAACATGGTCATTTTCCTAGAAGACAGTTATGGATCACTTCTACACTGCAAACTGCCGTCACAGCTGCCAGTAGGTGAGGGACGAAAGCAGCTAAAGATGAACTGTTTCACTGCAACCTGTTAATCGGCGTCACAGGTCATGTGGCTGGAGCTGTGGAAGGAAACATATCAGGTTTTATGGGAGCAGGGCAGATCAGAGGTCAGGAACCGTTCTGCAAATTTGGATGCCTCATCATTTTTAGTGACAGGAAGCAGGTGTATTACTGTCAGCTGCTCAAATTGTTGTGCCACATTTGATTAATAATTAATCAAACGACCACATAAGGAATTGTCTGCATTAGAAACGAAAGACTGCAGATTTTTTTTACAGAATTACATCACTTGCATCTTGACTCCTGTTATGCTTTAGTTTGCACGAGCCAGAATGATAAAAAGTCATATTCCGCCTCGGAATTCATTCATTTCTTTTATTCTCTTATGAACGGAGCTCCTGAAAATATGATTTGTTTTGAGGCAGTTCTTGTATTCCAACACCTCGTGGGCGGGCGATAAACACTGATCGTGGGCGGATGATTTCTCCCCATCTCTGTGCTCGCCGTGCCAATGGTGCATGAGAGAGGGAAAATGAGCCGGAGTGAAGATGGAGAGGAGGATTAGGAAGAGAGAGAGGGAGAGAAAAGAGGAGGAAGAGCCATTCCTTGTGTCTTCTCTCACTGTTCTCAAGTGGAAATGAGAGTGTTGCATAATTCATAGCCTGTGGGTTGTGAATAATGAATATGTGCAAGTGATTAAAGGATACATGTTGATGAGCAGAGCCGGAAAGAGACAGGAGGGCTTCCCCTCGCTGAGTGATCCCTCATCTGCTTCACCAAAAATAATTACTCTAGAATATAGGAGCTAAAATAGACAAACAATTGAGCACAAAGTGTTCAACATACACTGCTTGAAAATACAACACAGCGTATATCCCTGTGCTCTGCTTGATGTGGGGTTTTACTTTTGCTCCGAAGCTCTCTGAATTCCATAAAACTGTGTAAATGGAATGAAAAGGAGAATCCATGTTTAAAGATGGTGAATAATACATCGCTGCAGCATCACGCAGAGTCGTGTCTGCATGCTGGGGTTTCCTATAGAGGGAGGGTTGGGAGGAGAGCTGGTGCATCTGGGGTTTATCTCCCTCTCCCCATCACACTCTCTGCTTCAGTGTGTGTGTGTCAGAGAAAGCACATAATTGAGTTTGTGTGAAGTTGACACATCTGAGCCCATGCATGTGTGGTTGTTTATGCAGAACATGGGTCATTGGTTCCAATGTTGAAAGAAACTCCTCACTATACTTCCACCCACGCAACACCCCCTGTTATGCACAACTATTCTAAATATACACCTCACATGTATGTGAAGAAGCCAGCGCACCCTCAGGCAAGACAAAAGAGCATACTGCACTTTTACTTATTAAAGCAGTGCAGGGAGGGATGTGCATGTGAGGTGGAGGTTAGGTCCCAATAGTTTCATTAGAGCTGTTGCAAGACACCGTGGAGCAGCTCTGCATGTGACGTGCACAGGCTGGAGTGGGATGTTTGCATGAGTAGTCAACCATTTCTTGTATAAGAACATGTTCAACATCATGTGTTGTGACAAACTGAAAGGTGTGTGTTGTGCAGTGCATTAGGCATCAGAGTGAAATGACCTGTGCCTATTTAAAGCTGTGTCGAGGATTTCCCAGTAACATTAAGCAGTTGGGTGCCCATTCAGGAGCAGCTGCAGGAATAATCCACAGTGGCAACACACACACACAGTAAAGAAATATGTGTAGGTGTCCCAGCTTTCAGACCGTAAAGGTAGCAGATTGTGCTGTTAAATCTGCCAAGGCTCAGGATGAAAATAGCAGTCTTGCTGATGTTATACAAACAACTTGAGTAAATGAAATGGATTTTTGAAGATGTTTTCACCATATCAGACCGTGAGCGACCAAATACACTACCTTCTGTAGTCCCACTGGAGGAGGGTCGGTTTTAAATGCTGACAGGAAAATTATCCGTATTTGTTCAACGTTCCACGTTCTAATTTTTTTAATGAGCCTGACAACAGTCCAAGATAAGTGACACGATTCAAAAGGAACAATTTTCAAAACTTTTCAAAAGGGGGCTATAAAATTTTGTATAATTTAGAGTAAGAATTCTGAAAATATTCTCAAAATAAACCAAATAAAAGATTGATTTTTAAGAATGCAAATAAAACATTTGTGATGAAAAATAAATATAATACAGTGATATTAATTAAATGATCTACAAATTTCAATGACAAATACAATGTACAAGCACACACTGCATTATTATGTTCAAGTTAATGGAGACTTTTGTGTACATTAGACTTGAGAAGCCATTAACTATCCTGGGCTGAGGGGTTGTTGTATTGCCAATGAAAGGGGTCTATAAATTTGACTCATATTCACAATGTTGTTTCTATGTATCCAAGTAGCTAACCCTATTACTTTTTAATTTAGCCTCTTTAGCAGCATTGTTTGAGCAATGTTTGAGCTTTTGGTCCCAAAGTGGCGCAAAGAGAAAAATAGAAAAACATCTAGCTTCCCTTTGTTCACTAGTTGTTAACGTGTCTCTTGTTTGGTGCTGGGTAGAAAGTGGCAGATAACAGCAGCATGCCGCTGAATGGAACTTTGGTGTGAGCAGTGAGACTGAACCAAAACAGTTCAGTTGTGGACCATAAAGAGAAAGCAATCACCTTACAGATGCTCAGACACGCCTTGGAGCTCAGAGAAACTGTAAAGCTGTTGTGTGTGCATCACAGATAGCGACTCCTTTGACATTAACACATCAGTTCACCCATTGTTCATATGAAAATATTGATAAGTGAAAGCCATGGCCTGTTCTGGTCGGTCCTGTCGTGACAGGGCAGAGGTTCACCCTGTGGGTCAGTGTTCTCCAATGTGGACCAGCACCCTGGGGTCCTCAGCTGAGAAAATAAATCAGCATTCCCTCTGTCTTCGAGTTGAACTGTTACAACTGGTCAACACAGATCCCTCATTGCTTTCCTCATAATGAACTGCAGAGAGAAATACAACTGACTAATCCCTCATGGAAAGAAAGTGTGATTGAACGGAAGAGAGAATAATGAACATGCAGATGAATAAGCGCCATGACTGGAAAAGCTTTGTTTTATGAACACATTTCCAAACATGGATCATAGCTGTGTCGTTCGTCACAAATTTCTATACTCAATGTTGAGAGACGTTCTGATCAGTGTTTGGTTCCTTCACACAAACACTCAGCTTCCTCTTCCTGCTTCGGGAGGAGACTATGAGAGGCAGAAATCTCCACACGCAGAGACAGACACAGAGGATGTCTGGAATCCATGAATATACACACATACACACATTCCATTGCTTGGAAGAAGTGCGTGACACAGAATCCAGGTCTCTGTAGTCAGGAGCTTTTATGTGGCAGAAGGTGTTGACTCTGGGCTGCATCAATCAGTAAAGTGAGAGAGCTCTTCTAAGAATGTATACATCTACAGGATATTTAGATACTAAGAATGTGCAGTAATCTTTTCAAGTATGGCTTCTTTAGGGTTTCTAGTTTTCTTAAAATAATCTTGAAAGGAGTAATCTATCAGCAATATATTTACATTCCAGAAAATTTACAAAAATAAGCACTCTCATGAAACAGTATAGCTATAACTTGCATGAAAGAAATAAGGTCAGTATTTTTCCAGGAATAGTTTGAAATATTGGGATATATGCTTCTTGCCTTTTGCTGCTGTTCACAAAAGATGATTGTCCAAAGATTATTGTCCAGCTGCAACTTTTGGAGCTGGTGGTATGGATCTGTAGGGGATACAATGTGGATCCATTAGTCGGTCCACCAGTTTGGACCGGGCAAAACAAATCTCAACTATTGGCTTGGTTTCTGTGAAATGTTGCCTATGCACTGACATTCAAAGTCCCTATAGGATTTAGAATTCTTGACTTTGGTGAGCCCTGGATTTTTCCTCAGGCGTAACCATGATGTTATTTGAAAGTCTTGGAATTTATACTGGATGGATTGTTATGGAGTTAGTTTCACACTGGGTGAATTGTAACCTCTAGTCCACCACCAAAGACGTTATGTTTATATCAATGTCTGCTTGTCTGTTAGTTAGTTTTACAAACACAACTGGACCGATAACCGGATTTCTTTCTAAGATATTGTGCTTTTTTCAGTTATTTTGAAGGTTAATGTGTCAGAGAGTAATTCATGGGTCTCGGTGACAAAAATCGGACTGACATGAATATGCGATTTGGTGCCCATCCAAACAAAAATGTGGGGTCTTGTGAATTTAAAATGTGGTTTCATATGGGAACTGTTGGGCGTTCACAAAGGAACAGTATGTACTCTACTCTTCTAGTTTTCAATGTAGTGCCACAAACAAATGAAAGTTTTGATTAGTTTCCTTCCTGACTGCAGTTTAACTAATCACCTTGTGACTGAAGCTCTAGGAGGGTTATCAACCTCTTCTGATTCTCATGAAATGTCTAATGTTTACTTAAAGATGGTTTAAATTGTTATTGTGATAAATTATTTTCTTGATGTCCAACTTTTTGCAGGCATATTCTCATACACACCATGTACTTCCTGTATCACGGCCCAAGCATTTGTTGTTCCTGGCATCAACGCAACAAACAATTTCCCAGTTTTTTTCTTGCCCTTGTGACAAGAACTGTAATCATTGTAAACGATCAATGGAGGGGCTGCTTCTCAGAAATTAGCGCCAGCACACTGCAGAGACACCAGTGAGCTCTGGCACATATAGCCCAGCATGGGTCTTTGCACTGGGGTAAAAGTCCTGTGGGGCAACAGGTCACAAGCACAGTCGCTGATTACCTGTCTGGCCAGACTCAGCACCCTCAGTCTCCCTCCCTGTTATATCCTGGTGCAATAAGAATGGTGCCATGACGTGACTTGGTTTTGGTTCCTATTGTCCCAGGGTGGACAAGATGTCTCTACTTTTTCCCTGGTGGGAAATTAGTGCAGTTTTGGAACACAAACTGTTTCCAAGCAGCCATGCATTCACCACAAAAAAATTAGTCATCTTTAAAAAATAACTCGTGGAAAGTTAGGAGGCAGACATCCTCGATAAGCTTAGGCAAAGTGACGCCACCGCCTGAAGGATGTGTAGTGATGCATTCACTGTCCAGTTTTCCAACTCAGTGACACACCCTGACAAATATTAAAAGAGACGTGTAAGTGATGTTTTCAGAACATTTTCAGGAAAGTCAGCACCTCTAAAGTAGTCTGTCTGCTCCATTAAAGAAATCTGGTAAAGTCGGCAGAGGTTATACAAGCCAACAGGAAGAAGATGTACGTGCAAAAAAAAAGACTGTGTCAGAAAACATCCCATTCACTAAGCCCTACTCACTCTATAGGGACTTCCATGAAGAGGACTAAACAATGAGCTCCTTGGCAAAAGAAAAAACCCACTAATGATAATAATAATTATATCACTGTCTCAGGAATATAATGTACATCAACAATAACCTTGAGCAGCCAGTGGGATTTTTTTTCCAATGGCTGCTTAACATCATTGTTGTATTAGATATTAGTAAATTTTATACATAGTTTTAATATTTTTTAGGTAAAAAGCATATTGAATGGCCATGTTTAAATGTAGAAATAAACTTTTTTGCTGCAGTTTGTACAAATGCTGGCAAATATAAACCTCACTAATTCAGATATGAATTATGATATGAATAAGGGGTATAATCATAAGAGAGAGGAGGCTGTACTGTTTAAGAGAGGAGGCTGTACTGCCCTCTCTCCTCCATTTTTCCTCCTGTCAGCACAGCGAGTGCAATGCCTGGTATATATTGCTCGTTGAGTGACCTGCCGTTGTACACTTTGCACCTTGGGATGACTTAAATGTGTTTAAATTCGAGGGCTATTGTGTCACAGTGATGCAACTAGACTATCCCATTGTGTAGGCTTCTTGGAATGCAGCCAACATATGTGTTCTTTCAATATTGAGTAATGTCGATCCTTCCTGGCCCAACCTATCCCAGGATCCATTGCACTTCTGTGACAAACTTTTTTTAAAGAAGTAATAATGGCACTGGGATCACGCCTCAACTTAAATGAACAGCTAATGTACACATACAAAAAAGGGAGCATTAAAAATGTCTTGATGGACGCATGAGGCAGGTAGACTGCATCCTCCGAAGAATGGAGCCAATGAGTTGAGACACAACTGATGATTCCATGGTATAGACTATGAAAACTTAAACCACACATAAACATACAAAATGGCACCGTCACCATGTAGTGATGGTGCATGATTTTGGCAACAGCTAGAAATGATGGAAAGAAACGAAAGCAGTGTGTATGTTTTTTTGATGACCTTTAATAATAATAGCCTTTGAAACAACTATTCTTTGTCCCATTTTAGAAAAATAAAATTGACGTTTACTGAAAATTCTTGACTTGTAGTGAAGTTTTATAAGCTGACTACAGTTACAACACGATTACAGCTCAGAGACAATGAGCTCCTTTGTTATGTCACAGACAGCAACAGTACAAAAATACCAAGCTTGTCATCTGCAATAAATTCTATTCACACGCTACAAAACACTTAGAATAACCCTTGACACATATTTGGAATGAAAACATTGGAACACAGATACTGTGCAGGCCAGGACTGTATGTGTGTGTCGAACCTGAACTACTTTTTCTTCCCATAAACGTAAATCAACGGCGGCTTTATCTGACAAGACAACGCAGTGTTCTCCACTTATCTCCACCTTTAGGACATGGAAGGAAACGTATCAGTAGGTCACTCTATAGAAAGGACGGGGTTTTCGCAGCACAAGCTCGAACTTGATCCAGTGGATGTATGATGTGGTCAGGGCAACATGGGGCCTAAGGTTGGAGGTCCGGTAAAGGAATATTCAGCAGCGGCAGAGGGAAGTGGACAATGACCATGAGAGAGAAGTGGCCTTGTGCACAGACCACCACCACTATAAACAAGCTATGGTGAAACATCTGGAGAAGTATAACATCACCAAGGGTCTGGGCTAAAAGTACAACAGTCATGTAAAGTATCTAATCTTATTAATCCTTAATTAAATGTCTCTAACTAAAGAAATAGAGTTAACATAATTGTTATTATACTCAAGTTTCCCGACACATGCAGTGACTTAACTGAAGAGTGTGAAATCCGCAGATGATGTATTGTTTTCCTTATCTCCAGCTCTCCAACTTATTCACTTCCCTCCCACTGAACACAAACACGATTCTGGGTGTCTATCTCACATCCTCCCTCTGGACTGGGCGTGTGGGCTGTCATGGTCCCTTACCCATGGGCCCCTATAGAGAGGCTTCACCTATGTCCCCCCCTGTGCGGGGCTCAGTTCCTGACCCGTCCCCCCCTCTCACAGTGCGTCTCAGACCTGTGGGTCAGTGCAAGTCTGGGTCACACATTTTTCAATAAAGCAAACACAATAAGAATTAGACAATGGGTGAGTGAGAAAATGGGAAAGCTGACTTTGTGTCAATCACCAGAGCTCCACATGTTTCGTGATATTTGGGCAGGTCATATTTAGTGCACAGCTCATGTTGATGGAAGCTTTTTTAATTCACCTCATCAGATTTGCGTGACACCCGCCTTGTGTTACACACGCAATTATCATGTCTTAATATGAGACACATCGTGAAGTTGTCACATTTTCATAGTTAGCTCTTTGAACACTTGAACAGCAGAGGTCATATGAACCATTCTTCACTTACAGCTGCACTTTTGATGGCATATTAGAAAGCGAGGAACCCATAATTCCTCATTAATAATTTACCGACATTTATAACTGCAGAGTTGCTGGCTTAAAAGTCGGCTGTGTCTCAGGAGGTTGAGTGGGTCGTCCACTGACCAGACGGTCGGTTGTTCGATCTCTAGCACCTCTAGTGTGCAAGATAAGAAACCCCCAGTTGCCCCTGACGGCTGTGCCGACAGTGTGAGAGGGATGTTTGTTAGAGAGAGTGCTGCACATAGACACACTGTATAAATGTGTGTGTGATTGGGTGAAGTGTACTGTAAAGAGCTAAGAGTGGGCATCAAGACCAGTATAATGTGATATATTTACAGACCATTTACCATTTAGCTGCAGGTGATGACACATTAGGAAGTGAGGAACCCATAATACTAAATGAATGATTCACTGACATTTATGAATGCAGTTGCTTCCTTATGAGGTCGTCATTAAGCCATTCATTAAAGCCCATCTGTGTGCTTATGTTCCATTCCTGGAGCTATACAGTGATTTATATTACATCATTACATCACAGTAATCTATTATAACTGATAGATTTAGGTGAAAATGGAATATTCATAATAATGAGCTACCACAGGGATATTTCTCAACCTGCCTGGCAACGGATACGTTGATCTTCTGAGAGCAGTCGTCCATGCTTGCTGCTCCGTGAGGCTGTACTTAAAATTATGTATTTTGAACTGATGATTGCACTATAGATGAAAAGCTAAAAGAGGTACACTTCATCCCAAGGAGTACATAAAGGTTTAATCCAGACATCATGGCGACCCATCCCCAAACTCCAGATGCCGACCTGCTTGTTACAGCGAGAGAAAACGTCAGGAAATCACCAAAATCATCGTTTCCGTAGCAATAATATCTCAACTGAATCCTGTGGCAATTCCTCGCGCATTTCGTGGAGCTATTTCAGTCTGGATCAAAGCAGTAGACGAGCCTACTGTCACACAATCTGGCATTACTGTGAGGTGTACTTCTCAGTGAAGTGCACAAAGCTGGAAAAAATATGGGGATTTAATTGTAAAAAGCCGATGGCTGTTATAATTGGGCTCATGAGGAAATGAAGTGGGGAAGCAGAAGCTGTGAGGAGGTTGGCAGCCGTCCTGCTGTTGGAAAAGATCTAGACAGGGATAGTGGGTAAACACAAATGTTCCTTGTCTCAGGCAATTAAACTCATCTAATTAAGAATTCCTTCTACGGTAAAAGTGAAATTTAATGAGCTGCTTGAGATGCCTCAGGTCTTTCTGTGTGACCTGTTGTGAATCGCTGTCAGCAGAGTTATTTCATCACAGACAGTTACAGACGAAAGCATTAGCACGACTCCATGCCCGCTTAATGACACACAGCACATTTGTGTTCAATATGACTAATGACATCATGATCATCTGTGTCAAAGGTCATGTCCGGGACAAACGAGGCACCGCCCAGTGTCGCCCCTGTTTTTATAAATAAACAACAACTTGTTATTATTATTTTTTCAGCTATTGACAAAATCTCATCCACATTCTTGAGAATAATTCACGGCAGGATGTGTGAATGATAAATATTAATAATCCAGGGCTCCGATGTTTTGAGAGTTGTCATCTCGGAGAGAATTCAGGATCGGAGAAACCCAAACAAGCTCCAGTGAATGCCAACGAGACTGTGGGAAAATACTCTCACACGACAAGTTCAGAAAAAAATTACAAGTTTTACATAAGTGAGCATCAAGTTGTGTTAACGTGGCTTCTATTGATAACTTTTTATTAACTGTAGTTGGTTGTTGTTATACATTGCATTAGATTATTCAGTTGAAAAAGTCTTATTTCAATGTAAATGATTTGGTCACATGATTATTAGACACCTTAGAATAATCCTCTCTCATGCTAACAATGTGTGTTTCATTAATGTCTTCTATATCATGTAAATACTTGAAATTCTTAAGCTTTTGATGAAATGAATTATCAGAAAGAACCATTTACATACCTGAGGGACAATTGGATAATCTGTCTGCAGAATAAGATAGTTTGATAAGATTAACAGCTCAAAACACTGCTGTTAAATGCACTGTGAGGTGAGATTATCTCATTTCAAGGGCGTTAAAATGAACAGCTGGATTAAAGTGGGAGACCTGAGGCAGAGTAAAAGACGTATATTAGAAGCAGAGATGTGGTGCAGACACGTGGTTGATGCTTGTCATATATATATACGTATGTATGCAATAAACTAGAGTGGCACTCAGTAGAGCGCATACCTCCACCGAGGCCCAACCAACCCCGAGCAATCCAATCAAACTGCACCAAATTCCACACACTAAGAGATATCAGCCCATCAAGATCCATGGATTTTTCGCAGGGAGAATTTTGAAAATGTTCACCAACACCGCGTACATTTCGCAATTTTACACACATTGATCAAAAAGTTCTTAGATCAAATTGAATGAGTTCTTCCGTAACCCATAACACATCCTCCCACCAACGATCATGGTATCGATCCAGCAGCTTTTATGTAATATTGCTCACAAAAAAACATACCAACCAACAAACGGACAGTTGGGAAAACATAACCATCAAGACGGAGATAAAAATGACAAACAAACACTGTGGACCATTGGATGTTGACTTATACCTTTATAACCTGGCAAAAGGCCAGATGTTAAAGGGTTAAATTATTTGAACTCTGCTACAAATACACCTGCTACACTACCACACTACACTACACTACAACAATCGCTATATTTGTATTATTTTATGCATATTTTATACAAGCACACCCATATATAGTTCTTTACCTGGCTAAAAGGTAAATAATAGCTACTGTTGAATTTTACATGTAAGTTTCCCACTGTTTGTCCTGTTAGGGCCCAGTATACGCACGTTTCTCTGTGCACCCAGAATGCATCAGCACTCCACTTTCCTGATGGATGCAGCCGGATGTCGCTTCAGAAAGGTTCATCATCTGAATAAGTCATATACATGCTTTCTATAGCCCCTTTTCATCTTTTTGTTGTGTAAAGTATGTGAGAATAAGATGGGGAAGTAATCCTGATACAAGCAGAGCTGCTCTCTCTTCCGAGTGTCGTCTGTAAAATCACTGCTTTTAAGTCTTTTAGCAGGAACGTTTCCCTCTCCCTCCCACTGCAGACATACATCACACAGTCACCACTAACTTCTGCTCGAGATTTGGGTCAGTGTTTTGTGAGAAATACCCTCATCCACAGCTGCACACAGATTTCCGGTGATGATGAAAGTTTCCTTCTGCACAGCATCACTCGGCAGAATGAGGGCACCCACTTGCAGCTGATCAAACAGGCAAACAAACAAATTTGGCTCGGGATAAAAGTGGAGGGGGTGGAGGAAATGAAACAGAGAGAGAGGAGCATCACCCTGTGGGGGGCCTGCACACTCCTTTGAAAAGTTCCGCCTCTGATTCCCAATCAGCACAGAGTCAGCAAAGGCAAGGGAAAGAGAAGCCCCTTGTCCCTTTCAGGGCGACGGGGCAAAAAGGGCTGAATGAACCTAAAGCAGACATCTGAGAAGCTCGCTGTGTCCTGAACTGCACAGCAGAGGAATCAGCTGCCAGGAGCCTGACGGACGCACAAGTGCACTGAGTGTGTGTGATTGATACGTGGAGATCAAGTCATTTGATATGTCACAATAACAGCATCAGTTGTACTTCTCCCCCAGAACATTTGCAGTTATTTTGATATTTCCCCAGCAACTTTGCTTGTATACATGCATGCAGTGCACTGTGTGTGTTTGTGTCTGTGTGGCTGTGTGTGTGTGTGTGTGTGTGTGTGTGGTCCACGTATTCGTAATGTTGTGGGGACCTGAATCATTCACATTATTGGGACTTGTCTTCTTCATCATGGCGACAAAAAACAAGACTCCATCATTACATTTTAAGGTAAAAACCTATTCTAAGGTTAGGGCTAGTTTAAGTTTAAGTTTGGGTTAGGGAAGTAGTTACTGTGGTTAATCTTTGAGTAAGTCTCTAGAGCAGTTTTCAGATAAGAACTCCAGAGAATGTCTGTACAACTGAGTCCAAAAGAGTTTGTCTTTCATACATGAACAGGGCAGCAGGAGAGTCTCCGCTCAGACAAGTTCCCAATGACACAGAATCTGTGGAGCGTTCAGGTGAGGGGTGGAGCAGCAGTCCAAAGCAGGATGCAACGTATACATTCCAATGCAGGGATCACATATTTGTCTTACAGCACATCCACTATGGCGGCCCTTATCACAAAAAACTGTCTTTATTAACTGTCAGTATCTTCTACGAGCATGGGTCCGCTTTTTCATCCTTAGATATTTGTATTCTTTCTTTTTCTTCAGTTTGGGGTCCGTCATGCTTTATAAACACCATTAACTAAGGGTGAATCTTTTGGAGGATCTCCAACTATGTTTTTACATAGTTTCATTTTGACATTATCTGTAGATCTTATAGGGGTGGGGGACTGGCTGGACAACAGTCTGGAGCCTCGCACTTAAACATTTGCGTTCACTTAAACAGCCCCTCTTGAGAATGTCCCGGAGGATGTCGCAGTTTAGTACATGTTTGAAAACAGCTTAGAAAACCATTAACCAGTCCGTGTTTGTTTGTATGTGTGTGCACATGTGTGTCTGATTGGCTTGGCCACAGGACCAGTCAGAAATGCCACCCTCCAAATCATGCCGATGCATTCCCATTGAAACTAGAGTGTTTGTTTAATTCAGCGTAAAATTGAAGAAGTCGTATATGATCTACACCTCTGGGCCACAGCTCACCCCCCTCCTCCCCCTGAACCTTGTGCGCCTGATGAGGAAACTGTCACTTGCTCTAATGGATCTCCCCAGTGCTAATGATGACCTGCTGAAAGTTCCTAACAGGAAGAAAAAGAAAAGGAAGTCTTTGATATTTCCTCCTTCCTTCCTCCGTTGTGAAGGCGTCAGAGGTTCAGCCTGCCCCAGAATGTGCAATTCAGGCTGCCGCAGAGCCACTAATCCTTCTATGGCTCCCCTGGGGAAGGTGGTGAGGCGCTGAAACTGTATATGGAAGATATTTCACCAGCTTCTGGAAAAAGGTCTGAGCACTTTGCCACAAAGTAGAGAGGTGACCCGCTCTAAACTCAAAAATAGAGATGACCAGGCTTATTCAGTGGCTGTTTTTATTTTCTGCAACATCTTACATATGTTATATATACATACATATATATATATATATATAAATGTATCTTAATCTTAGTCTTAATCTTAATCTTAATATATATGTTTATATATATTCGGTTTAACCAAATAAATCAAACCTTGTTGATGATGCTGTTTATTTACTCAACTAAGGATGTCATGTTTGTACCCTTTTACCTTTGTTTGCAAGCAAGATTAAGCAAAATCAGAATAGATTACCATTAACTTTAGTAGAAAGATGTGTTGTTGTGCAGGGAAGAACCCATACATTTTTTGTGTCTCAGGAACAGGATGTTTTTCTAAAATATATTTTCCACTGATTTCCCATGGATTGATCTTGGAGCTTGATGAATATGATCAGACAGGAGGACTGACATCCATGAAAACCCATTGAATTTAATGAGACAGTTAGGCCTTGGTGGAGGTATGTGCTCTACTGATTGACATTATTGTGATTGATAGCAACATTCAGTAATTACCTCTCTATTCAGTGGCTTTCAGTAACAAGCTATAGCAAATCATCTACTGTCTCACAGGAAGTAATGCAGCAGGTAATGTGTTACAGTGTTATCAGCCTCACTGGCCTCATATATCCTTGATTTTTGTTCCTCCTGCTAATATTAACATTTCCTGCTGCTGCTTGTTCAAATCGAAAGCGTCCATGTTGTAAAACTCTGGGTGACTTTCACTGAGCAGAGGTCACAAACATAAGGAATTTGTCACAGGTTGATGCTGACAGGAGGAATGTGTTGTGTTTCACCATCAACCTGAGTCCTGCCATCTTCAAATGTGGCTTAATTTATCCTGCTGAGTCATACTGTTAGCAAGCTAAAATAATCCTGATAATTGTGAGGTATCTTGATGGGTTGTTTGAGGATTGATTTGTTAATCCTGGCGTGAATAAAAGTTCACCCCTTATAGTTTAGTTTACCAAAATCCCATCAAAAGCAGATTTCTGGCCTTATATATTTTTAGCAATTTTTTAACCCATGAAAACCAGAGACAAGGAAAATCCTTTGTTGTGCTTTCTTACATCATAGTTGCTGAGAAGACCATGACTAAAAAAAAAGTTACTACAGAAGCAGCAACAATAACAGGAAGCTATGAGTTCCTTCTTGATAAATTGGATTTAGTAATTTATTTCACAACAAACCTCCAGAGCACACGAGTTACTTCAGATGACTCATACGTCATTTCACAGCAAACCTCCTTCTGAAGCAGGAATAAGGTCTGTGCTTTCATCCTGTGTCTGACCCTTTTCTGACGTTATCAATGGTTAATCTGTGACTGTAGACGCCATGTCTCTGCTTACTTTACTAATGAACCCAGGAGCGTTTCGAGGGACTTTGGGGGCCCCAGCCAATTGGGATCTGGAACACACATCACACCGAACCACATCATTGCAATCTTCAAACGGTTCTTTTATTACGCAAATTAATTGACTGAATAAAGTAGTAATGTTAAATCCAAACCATCACCCCAGACACATAATACACACACATCTGCATCCCAGTCTTCAAACAGACCTGTTTAATTATAAAGATTTTTGCAGACATCTAGTGAAGCCTTTTTAAGAGGTTTCCAACCATGGTGTTGCTGCAGTCTCCTGTACATAACTGATCATGTAATTAAACAAATATTCTCATTGCTGTTTACTAACAAAATTAACCATTCCAGGTGACCCTCTCAGTTTTGGTACGAAGGTGATTGGGTGTTTTCCCCACCCTGCAGCAAACACACTGCCTGAACCATAGCTTCTGAACCATAATTTAATTATGTCCAAATACAAGCCGCATTAATCAATATAAAACATGAACAACACAAATCAACCAACCCTGCAGCTCACCTGAGCTGTTTACCTCCTTTCAGCTCACTGTTCTTCAGCTGACAATTTTTTTTTGTATTGTGCGATCTCTCTCCCCAACAGGACATAGCTTTACACAGAAGTTAGCAGCTAATGTTAGTTAGTAGGGTAAAGTGAGAACTCTCTCTGAGCAGACCCAGACATAGTTGCTGAAGAGTAAGATAATCACTATTGAATTTGTGTTCTTCGTTTGGCGAGAGTCATAAATCCAAATGACTGTGTTATATCAATGACTCATATTATTTCTATATACTACGTTCGTACTGCTAGTATGTCACTATTATAGACTCTGCACATGGTGACTTGCAGAGTCCACCTGGATGGAGGACTCTGCAAGTCACCATGTGAAACGATAAACTTCTCATTAAGACTGTTCGCTGAGCATTAAGAGTCACTTTCATCTGATGAGTCACAATTTAATGTCACAGGAATCTGTCTTAAATAAATCCTGTTAATAAAATATAATCCATTCAACTGCACCAGGGGGCCTTAGAGTCCCTCACTCTCATCATGTTCTATTAAACCCTGTCTGACACCAAATGTGTGCTGATGTATGTCATTATCCCTGCAATAATAAACTTTTGAACAATGACAAAGGGAACTGTGTTCTTTGTTATGTCTACATGCATCATACCAGTATGTATACACAAGATGCATGAATACAGACATAAATAAGTTATATAAGACTTTCAAACCTTGAATTGTTACCTTCAATATATTGTTCATGGTTAAATAAAGCATAAATAGAATGAAAATAAATATTGACACACACACACAGCACATGTGAACAGAGCTCTTCACAGCAGACTCTCTGCATGTGGTGACTGGTTGTGTCTCCTTCCTTTACAATTATAAATATTGCAAATACAAACATTATTCCTGCCTCTGCTCTGTTTGAAGGTGGACTGAAAACATGTCCTTTTTTTATAGCTTTTTCTTCCCAGTATGGATATCCTTGCATTGAACAAGCTGCTGGGTGCTGTGACTGGGGGAGGGTGTGGCAGGTGGGGTGGTGGTGCTGTGATGTACCAGCACCTCCTGACATTGTGACTGGTCAGAGTGACTCATGAAATTTAATTTGACAAATGAAAAAATCCTCCCTCCTCCTCATGGTGTCCGGCTGAACAGGGTGTTTCAGGGTGGATACATTACAGTTACAGTCACACACTGTCAGAACAAAAGCTGAGGGAACTTAAAAAAGTAAGTCAGACAGCGGCACAGTCTTTTTGAAGAAGTTCTTGCAATGTTCTGTTTTAAGTTGGTAAAACATTAATATTCAGATCAACTCATGCATCTAAGTTACTAATACTTAAATGATTACATCTGATAAACTTTGTGTGAATACGGATTAAGACTATACATCAACAGCACTGCATATCTTTTGTTGAACTTTTGTGAATTTATTTACAAAGAAACACTGAAGACAACACAGATGTGCTAATTGAAAATATATGAACCCGGGTTATCGGCATATGATCACAATGCAGATTTCTCAGCAGCTCCTCAGGATAACCAGGATAACTCTACTTCAGCAGGGAATGTATAGGGTCCGCCCAAAGCTTCACATCAATTTTCACATGTTCCAAGACCCCTCACCCCTCACCCTGGCCCGTGTCCCGTGAACAATGCAGCCATATTGCATTGTTGTCAGAAATAGAGCAACTTCACCATGTTTTCCTCCAGCCCTTTGTGAACTTTGTTACCTAAGATATCCTTGTTTCTAGTAGAGGAGGGGAGCGTCTGTCACCCCCAGCCTGAGCCTTCTTCCTGTTGACTGATAATCCAAATCTGTACTCAGGTCACGGTGAAGTGTCACTTTCACAGCTGAAGTGCCCTGATATCAGTCTCCTGGCAGTGAGGAGTGTGTGTATAGTTTGTCTTCTCTACATGGAATCTGCCATAGAACAGATATTCAACAGTTTGTCCTGTGAAGTAGAGGAAATTTACTCAGATAGCGTTTGATTCAGGTCAACTTATCATATCTTTGCCATGACTCTCAGACAATGATAGCACATAGGGTTCAAACCTACTGCTTTTCAGAGCTGCACGGATCTCTCTCTCTCTCTCTCTCTCTCTCTCTCTCTCTCTCTCTCTCTCTCTCTCTCTCTCTCTCTCTCTCTCTCTCTCTCTCTCTCTCTCTCTCTCTCACACACACACACACAAACACCATCTTATCAATATATACACATAACCATGTATCCTGAAACAGGAGACATGGAGGTCACTCTGCTACGCCACTATCCTTACTCTAAGATATGAAATACGTCAGCAGTAGAAATAACAAGAAGCTTGTCTCATTGACAGCTGAGTTATTCTACTGATAGAAACATCATTCCTTTGAGTTTACAGTATTTCCTTTATAACCGTTTCGTTGAAATTGATTCCGTCAAAACTTTTTGTTCCTCTTGTTCATACTGGCTGTGAAAAAAATCCTCTCTTAGTGTATTTCTATTGTAACAGATGGAGGACAAACACCAAAGTCCCGGGTCTGCATGAATTCAAAAGTTAAGCCAAAGCTACAATGAGACTTAAATGAGACTTCAGCAGACTGACTCAGGTCTGCTTCTGTAGTTGTTATATACATTAGAATTATGTACCTGCAGCCAAAACACACTGAGGGTCAAACAGCCATTATATATCTAAAGATCAGCCACCCGTTGATTATCTATAGTGTACTGCATATTACTTAATACTTATACTCTTACTGTAATACTAGGGGGTCGTAGGAGAGTGCTGGAGTCAGTCCCAGCTGCCGTTGTGCGAGAGGTGGGAAACACCCTGGGAAGGTCACCATGGTATTGAAGGGCCAATATATAGAAAGACACAACCATTCACACTCCCATTTACAACTATGATCAATTTGGAGTCTCCAGTTATTCATTCATTCATTCATTCAACCTTTATTCTAACTTGGGAATACATTGAGATAGATACCTCATTTACAGTGGAGCTGAGTACAGAGCATAAACCTAACATTCCAAGACACAAAGAAAACACAAATAAGAAACTTTATTTTTTGTCAAATAGCTAGTAAAGTAAACACCTCAGGAATAAAAGTAAAATACATATCATGTAATTTGAAATAAATTAGTCAATTAAATCATAGGATTTAACCAAAGCAGAACAGAACAGCTGGAGGTAAAATAAGATGAGATGATAAAACTTGATAAATGATAAAAAATGAATTAAGCTTTACATTGTTCTGTATGTTATTCCATGTTGCAGGTGCATGATGAGAAAATCTACATTTAATGATCTCAGTAAAAACAGTGGACTCCTGCAGTGTAATCCTTCTTGCTAATTTAGATGCCATCACTAACACTGGAATTCTGATGGGAAGGCATCTCTTCTGGGCCAGTGTGGAATGATTAAAGTGACCCATAATTATTTCAAGCCATATGAGTCTGTGAGTATTGCTCCATAGTAGTTCAGACTTGAAAAATGTGAAGCCATCCCTTACTTTCTGACTCTTTAAAGAGAGGTGAGATGCTTGTGTTTACTTTTACAAACTAAAGTCCCTCTGATTGTAGAGGGGATTAATTTTATTTGTGTGATTTTCTCCTTTCGCTTTGGCAGAGTTTTGTGCGTGCACCTCTCTCGCTGCATCTCTCCAGGAATGACCACAGTGGGACAGACTAATCCAGATCACTTTCCTAAAAGCTGCTGCTCCTGGAGGGATTACTGTGGTTAACCTATCACTTCAGCTGAATCTGTCCAAGCAGGCTCAGATCTGCTTTACTGACTCCTGTTTCATGGGTCAGACACCGGGAGCAGCGATCCGACTTTTCATCTCACCGCCTCCTTTACCAGACACCGTGTTGCTCCTTAAACGCCTCAGACGACCTTGTCTTCAAGACGCTATCAGACATGCACTGAACTCTGGATAATCTCCTGACGTTCTCTGGAGAGGCTGTATGTGAGAGCACAAATGTCTGAGTGAGCGCGCTGGGACTTTGTCCTGTGTTTTTCCTGAAAGCCCCCATAGTAAAAACTTTAGATAATGTCTGAATGAGATTACTTAAGAACACAGCAGGAGATTCTCCGCAGGATTTATTGTGAGTAAGTGGGTTTGATGATGATGTTTCTATCACAACGTCCCACCTTCGGTCTCTGACCCTTCTGTTAATATGGACCAAGACGACCTTTGACCTTCCCTGCAACTGGAGCTCAAGTGTCGTTGAATGGGAGAATAAGGTTTTTGAAGAGGCTTTCTAATGATTTACTTGTTCAGATCAAAAGGCTTTTGGTCCCTTTACATTCTTTCATTTATCAGAGAGCTTGATGTAAACGGATGTCAGCTGCTGTGTATAAATGACAGGATATTCCCCTCTGATCTGCGCTAACCACTGAAAAATATATAACATAAACATATATATATATATATGCATATATATGGTCCCTTTGCTGTATTTATACGACTTGACTAAATACCATTGTGTGCTGTACTTTGAAGTAACATGAAAGTTCTGCTTCATATCCTATCTCTTCTGAGAAAAAATGAAGCTTTTTGATTGTGTCCTATGGAGCATAATGCAAGAAATGATGGGTTATTGTGCTGGTTAACGTTGCATCATGACCACGGTCGCTGACACACACCTCGGTGGGTTACATGTGTTAGCAGGTGTGTGAATTTGATTAGAAGACAGTTGAAATATCTCTTGTTGACAGCTTTAGTGCGTATAGACGCTCTTATGGCAGCATCGATCAACAAGCGGCGTTGGATTCATTTCAAAACGTGGATGCAGGAAGTAGGGGCATCACATAGACGGCCAGTTAAGGTGACAGTGTTTGTTTTTCATGAACAAAGAGCGGCCCAGTGACCTTTCACTGCAGCTGGATATCTGATGGGCTGCTGTGGGTGTTCCAGGGAGGGTCACATTCAATATGAGGATGCCTCTGGTTTCTCACAGGGAGAATGGTGCCCTTTGTCCTGCAGACCCCTGGGACAGGAGGCATTCGAGGGGAGATTGAGGAGTTAGTGGGGTTGTATGGGCGCTGCTGTCTGTTGACTAGAAGTCTGAGGTACCTCTACAAGATATTAAGCATCCACCCTTTGATCCCCCAGTCTGTCCTGAAGAAGCAAAAGAACCCAGGGGAATGAAGGGGAGGCTTTCATTCAAACGTTTTGTGTACATTCTCTGTCCATCTCCGTGCACGTCTCTGTGAGGGGCTACTGTCTTCTTCTCAAGCCTGTCCATCACAGGATGCCTTTTGATTTCTTAATGACGAGGAGGGGGAGAAGTTGGAAAATGGACCTGCTGTCTCAGAGGCCAGTTGCCTCATACCTTTAGTGTGTTTGTGTTACACCGGCAGCTATGATACTGAGCTGTGTGTGATACAACATTGTTCAGTGTGTGTGTGTGTTTGTGTGTGTGTGTGTGTGTGTGTGTGCGTGTGTGTGTGTGCATTGACTGTATGGAGTGAGGAGATTTTGGTCGGACCTTACTTCAGATTTCTTTCAAAGGGCTGTTTGAGGGTCAAGACTTGCTTTTAGAGTTAAGTTTAAGTTGTATGTGTGTGTGTGTGTTTGTGTGTGTGTGGTCAGGTATTACTTATGTTCTGGGGACGTAACTGAAGATATGTTTAAGGTTAGGTTTAGGTTAGATTTAAGTAGTAACTAATGTTAAGGCTAGAATATGTCTCCAGGAAGCTAATGTAAGTCAATATAATGTCCACTGGAGTCATCGGGACATGACTGTTTGGGTTTTTATGTGTGTATTCATTTGTGTTACCACTTTAGGACCTTTTGCAACATAAACTCTAACCTTGTTAGGATCAGTAGAGCTAATGGGGGAAATATGCTACCCTGAGGTCCTGGTTAACGTTAGTGGTAAGATGTGTATTTTGCTTAGGTCAAAGTTAGGGTTAGGCATGAATTGGCTGTGGTAAAGGAGGTTAAGGTTTGTGTGTGTGCTTGTTTGTGTGATCTCTGGCCAATCATGGCTTCCATAAAAACACAGACAAGTCAATTAGAAAAGGATTAAAGGCCTGAGATGCATCAGTGTTCTCTCCCGACAGATGGGGGAATCGGACAGTAAAGTGAGAGGCTGGTCTGGTGTCTGATCCAGCAGACAAACGTGTGAGCCAAGACGCTGTATTTTCTAATATCAGTTTTCACAGTGCAGAGACGAAGGGGCTGGACCGGCACTGGGGCTGAACCCGGTTTTGATCAGTGGTTCAAACGGCTGGAACTATGCAGAGTAGACTGTGTTTAAAAAGGCATGTAGGTAGTTTATTGTTCAGTTGGAACACATTCTCCATATTATTAATGACATTTTCAAGCATTACAACTGGACAATCTCATCCACATCATAAGTAAACTCGATTGGTCATGAACAACTTGATACTTCATATATGCATTCAATGCTATATAAACTTTGCAATACATAAATAACAATGACTGTGCGTCTCATATTAATATACACATTCAATACATAAATACATGTGTACGATGACACAGCATAAAAATATATGTTGATGCCTTATGAAACAATGGAAAATATACAGATTCCTTGCTCGATCATCACAATAAATCCTGCTGTCGAATTGCCCAGATCTCTCACTAGAATACATGACGAGTCCCCTGAATAAATGAGCGAGAACTCAGTGTTGTGTAATTCTCAGTCGATAACATTCAGTGCATCCGAGACCCTGTAATACAAGCCATGAACACAGTCACATGCTCTCCAGATAAGCTCACTGAACTTTGCAGGTCAACAATGGGAAATGGGAGTGACAGAGGAGTGTGAGTTGTGAATTTGGCGAGCGTGGTTTTGTGCATGCAGCGTCACTCCAGCAGCCATGTGCATGTAGTCAATAATGAACATCTAGAACATCGAGACATGCAGATTTATGCGAGTGCTGATGTGCATGAGGATAATGTCGCTGGTTTGGAAAAGAGAAGTGACACACTTCGCTGGATTTTTCACAAGTGTTGCTGTGTCCTCTTCCCTCAGCCGTCACTCTGTGGCCCTCTGTTAGCAAAAGCATCTCTGTAGAATAGTGTTTGTCTCAGGTAGCCTCTGGCTGTAGGAGGAGGCCGCCTGTAGCTCTGCTCTCAGAACAGCGTGGCCGTTCATCATGGATTTTCTTTTTCTGATTCCTGTAGAGAATTGCCAAAACCTACTGCTGACTGAGTGACTGTGAGGAGTTCACCTGACGGCTGTGCTGTGAGCTCCTGGACTTTGAGTGCTGACTCCTTTGACCGCTGGCTTTGAAATGGAGCTTGACTCAGTTCTGCTATTAATAGCTCTGTGCCTTTCCCATGCCCCATTGAGAACGACACGTCACGTGCCTAGTCATGGGGCTGGATGTTGTGCTCAGAGCACAAACCATCGGCTACTCACACTGACGTTAGCGGAAACTAAATTAACCTGACATTGGACAAGGTGGATGGGGTTTAAAGTGTCCGAGGATGTGTTTATGTGCTGGTGTTTAAAGGAGCAGACTGTGAAAATTAAGGGCATGACTGAGGGTCTGTGGTGGTGAATTCACTTTGAGTGCTTGGTAACCTGCTGCTTTATGGCACATTCATAATGTTCAGATAAGACCTACTTCTTCACTACGCATGCATGAATTCTGATCAAACCCTTATGGCACCTTTCATAAGGCATTTCTCCTACGCCTTTGTCATTTGTGTCATAAGGGAAGACCACCAGGTGAGTTATGCCTGCACTACAATGTGGTTGATCATCTTAGCAACCATGCAATGATAAAGTTACAAACTGGGGGTTCAGCTGAAGAGTGATACAGAACGTATTGTGTTCATGGATGTAGCAGAGCAGCTCTAGTTGGGACGGGACAGTCCCAGGGCCGTGGCCATGGCGGCGACGAGGAGGGCGGAGCTGGCCAGGATCACCGCACTTCCCGACCGGTACACCTGCCGGCCGTTCAAGGGCTGGACCGGCCTGAAAGTCCCAACCATTGGCTTTCCGTCGTGGAACTTGAGCTCGGAGAAGACCCGCAGCTGGAGGAACGAAAAATAAAGATGAATGTTTGGTCCCAGACTTTTTTGTGTGAATTTGTCAATTTGTCTATGAAGTGTACATGGGAGTCTGTGGGTCAGGAGATAAAGCGAGTGGTCTGCTAATCAGAAGGTTGGAGGATTGATCCGTATAAACTTCTCCTTTGATTTCATTAAAATCCCAGTTTGATGCCCAAATGGTTGAAATTATCCCAATATTTCACAAAAGATTGTCGATCAAAAACAATCCCTCTGCAAACTCTAAACTTACTAATAGTGTATAATGTAGATGCCACTAGCTCCCCCTTAAAAATAAACAACTTTAAAATGCTACTCATGCATCTATACATCAGTAAATATTTGATTATGTACAGAATTATATTGGTCCCTGGGGACATTTTTCATTTTGCAGATAATAGTTCTTCAATTTGATCTAAAAGTTTGAATACAGGACTTTTATATTGTTATATTGGTAATTTTACCATATGGGGTGGCTGCTGTTTAAATATTTCATCAAAAACTGGACCATTGCAACAAAAATAAGGGAAAAAATATTAAACATAAAGATATTATTATCTTTTTTCCTGACCTGGTCCATACTCAGAGGGATGGGGGTCTCAAACAAAGTCCAGATCACAGCCTCGGTGCACCCTGGGGTGGTCAGAGAGCCCTTGTAGCGGTAGTAGCTGGTCAGATTCTGCTCAGACGGGATCAGCTGTGTCAGGGAAATGCTAGACAGAGATGTGTTGCCATCTGAAAACAGAGAAGCCACAGATGAAACTTCAGTACAATAATATGCTGCCATGTTTTTAAGCTGATCATATTGAACTGAAAATAGCTACTTGTAGTTGTTATGCTTCGCAGAGCGTTGATGACTGGGTCGTACTTTCGGTTTCCACTGTTGGACCTCTGAATGGGGAAGGTAAAACATTTAATTCGGAGGTCTGACGTGTAACATACTGTGAGTTTGATTTCAGCGATATGGATCTAAAAATGGTTACCTCATAGAAAAACCCAAGGACAGCAACTCCTTCTGGGTCTGACAGGGCTGTTGTCAGGTCAGTGTAGTGGTGCTTCATGTGAACAATGTGCAGCTGTAGATAAAAGATCAACAGAGTTACACATTGTTCACAAAAACTTCAGTCGCTATATCTTCTTTTAACAAAACATATTAAGGGTCCCCTTGTTCCTCTGGCTTGAGGCCCCTAAAGTCCCTTGAAACACTCCTGATTACATATTTCTTCATTATAATGAACATGGGCTCTTTTTCTTCAAATATTCATTCAAATATAAGTAATAGTATTCAAATGTTTATATATTTCATATAGTCCTATATAATATATTTGAACGGTTATGGAAAACAGCAGTTTTATGATTTAGAAACTCATTACTGTTTAAGTGAATTGAAGGAGATTGTTATGTGAAACACAAACAAGTTTTTAGATGACCCACTTTCCCCCCCCAAAAAAATAAAAAATATGAGGTTTTTTGTGCATCATGGTTTTTGATATAAATCTTCTGCCTCATTTAAACCTATTTAATGTCTTTAAGATAAAAGAGCTGCCTTCATGTGACCAGTAACTTTTCTCAGAACCACTGACTGTCTGTGTAGTGTACAGGAAGCTGAAGATACCTCCATGGGATACTGCTCTCCATCGATGGTATGTTCGGAGCCAGGCCCTCCACTGTGGCCCCAGTGGAGGTGGAACTGTACGGCCTTGTAGACGGTGGGCAGGCCTCCATCTGAGATGGTGCTGATGTGGGGAACTCCAACCTGAACTGATGGACGCACACACATCAGACATTAAGATATCTAGCAACGGATCAAAGAATGATCGGCTATATGGCTATTACGATATATATTATATAAACCCATATTATAGGTTCATGGGAAGATAAACTCACCTGAGTGGCCGTTGTTCTTGATCGTGCCTCTGAAGCTCTGCTGGTAGTTGTTGAACTGAAACGGAGTCAGACGATCGTCTTTCAGAGTCTTTCTGGTGACGACGTTGATGGGCGACTGGGATTTTCCCGCACAGTTGCTGTTGGCGTTGTTCCACTTTTCAGGTGCTAGAGGAAGAAAACACATTTCTTTTTAATCTTCCTGGGGCTTTTGATACAGACGGCCACTTGATTCCTTTAGGCGTTCCTCACGGACCAGTCCTGAGTCCATTACAATTCTTGGTTTCAAGGATTTCACAGACGTCCTATCAGGTTTCATTTTCATGCTGATTATTCTAAGAATATTTTGTCTGTTTATTTATTAAATCCTGATTATATTAATTTAGTCTTTATATTCAACCATTGCATCAACAAAAATTACAAGATCCGGTAAAAAACGTGTATACTGTCTAAATAAGGCCAAACACCCTTGTCTGAGGAGAGACATCTTTTTCTTTTTTATTTCTAACCGTCTCCTTTAAACGCGTTGTTTTGAAAATTACAGAATTACAGTTTTCTTAAGTTTTTTCAATCTGTACTTTTTACAGTTATTGATTTAATTCAATCCTTTATATTGCTCCTTGTTTTAGTCCAATGTATTTGTATACACTTAAAATATGTTGGTATGATAGTTGCCTTTGAATTTGTATTATTAAAATAAGCTTACCATTGCACTGATGATCACAGGTAAACTGGGACTGATAGCACCAATCTGAAAAACAGAAAATTGTAAACATTTAGTCGAGACAAGGATTTCATGTTGCTCCTCTATCGTGAGTTATGACGTCACAGGCTAATAAACAGCAGGACTGTGTGGCTGGCAGCTATCCAGACAGATTTCATGTGTATTTACATTTGATTAATAGTTTATTTTTCTTCCATTACCACAAACTGAATTGAATTGTTTTCCCAATGGTTTCCAACTGTTATTACTGACCCCAACCCCTCAAAACACAGGAACTGTCTTCCTATTCACTCGAACCTTGGCGTTTGCACTTTATTTTTCCGTGCAATCATAATAAACAGCGAGCCAATCTTTTGCATCAGCAAGGTCCCATTCTCACGTGTTTGTCTGCGGGGGTTATTAATATTTCACAATTGGTTTGCATGTCACCATCCTGTTCTCAGAGACAAATATCTGCAGCTGTCACTCAAATCAAATATTTACGAAAAACACACATACCATTGAAAAAATATGGGGAGGGTTCCCCGCTCTGTTATTACAATTGTATGAGGACGTGAAAGAAGTCAGTGCCTTTCTGCCTTGACATGTTGGTGAGCCTTTTCCTCCCGCCCTGCCATGATAATGGGAACTGAAAATAAACAAAGCTGGGGGGGCAAACCTTTTGGGGGCATGGGGTCAGATTGTGTTCACTGATACCATAATACTGGTTCCCGTAATTTAAAGGATTGTATGTATTTCTTAATGAAGCCTTTGTTGTGGTGTCTGTAAGAGGAGCGTGAAGAGGAGGACTAAAAACACAATCTCACTAATCTCCTCTGTGCAGAATCAGGATTCATTTCCAACCTCCACTCACTTTTATTTGAAAATTCTCAAGGTAAAGATGGGGACTCTGACTTGAGGCCACA